>OZ038513.1:46825555-46883055 GCA_964036315.1 Acanthosepion esculentum | reverse complement strand
ATCAATAAATATATAGCATGAGAACGAGACAATATATAGCAGCAATATTCAAGGAATATATATATATATATATATATATATATGGGTAGGTAACTATACTCGTGTAGAACCTTGGTAGGTTTGTCTGGCTCATTAGGTTTGACTATATATATATAACTTCTATTTTATGAATAGGTGTGTAGAGATGTACATTTGTAGGTGTGTCATGTGTTGACATTTTTAGATGACTACATTAATATAGATGTTAATCTGTAGATAGATATGATAAAAAATATTTGTATGCACCTTTGTATATCTATGTAAATGTGGATGTATAAACTTTATTTGTATATGTAGATATGTAATTGATACTTGTTTGTGTATATATATATATATATATATTGTATTTTAAACTACATATTAAATATGTATATGTGTATTTAAATTATATGATTGTATTTGGATGTATGTAAGAGTAAGAATTATTAAGCCTACCTTGAATCTTTGCTGACATGTGCTAATCAATTTGGGCCTCCTATCGTTGAGTTCTCCCTATGTTGTCAGTTTCACACTGACATTTACATTGATATATTACTGTGCTTATAGGATGTGTTGGAAGAACATCCTTATAAGCAGCTCTCAACACAGTTTGGAACGAAAATACCAGTCGCTGATTTGCCGAAAATAGCAAGATTTAACACTTTGAGAGATTTGTTTAGTAAGGCCAGTGCTAACCTCACCAGTCCACGGGAGTTGCAAATACATACGACATTTCTCTAGGACAGCCAATTTGGGTTTCTTAAATTGTGCCGTCTTGGGACCAATGTCTGACTGCACAACGTCCAATCGGTAACCATTATCCATTAACACCTTAGTGGCAAACTCAATCTCCGATCGTAACTCAGTTTGAAAACAAATTTTAACAGCTCGATGCACCGGTCATAAGATTCAGTTTCTGCTGCCTCGAACAAAGAGAGCTCTAACGTCTATATCAACCCATGAAAATAGGTTTGCGGTACATAGAAGTAGTAAAAAGAAAATCTAACCTGTGTATTAATACACCAAGAAACACCAAAGCCATATTGTTTTCCTTTTCACGTGTGACTCTTAGAGCTGGATGCAATCCATTAAGTAACCTATATAACATAATGGATTGACTGTACGAGTTAACCCCTGCTCAAAAAATCAAGCAAATATGTTGGCCAGGACCGGCCCTAAAGGACTACCCATGACATTACCGTCGATTTGTTTGTACATCATGCTGTAAAAGCTGAATTCTACAGACTCCGTGGCCAACTTCATAAACTCAATGAGAACAGCCTCGGATATAAGCTAGAGGATAAGTGACACCGATACAAGCTATCAGAATATGTATAAATCAATATAACTGTCAGGGAGAAGCTGGTTACATAGAGAGAACCTGAATTGATCAGCACGCGTCAGCTAAGATTCGCCAGGGCAGCTATGATAATTTGCATAAACTGGTGAATACGTCTAGTTCAGCGATTGCCGAACATCTTTATCGTCCGGGTTGTGCAATGCCACTTACCAGAGATTCTTTTACAATGGTCAGCTCTGATTAACACTTAAAAATTTTAGTGGCTATATATATTGTGACCAGGCAGCCTTCTTTCTGCAAGTAGAAAGAGTGGTTGCTTTGTGTTAGTGTAATAAGAGTGTAATATTTTTTCTTTCCTGTTGACGCACTGGTTGGTTTTCTTCTAACTGTCTGTCGCTCTCTCTTTTTCTCTCTCTGTTTATATATATATATATATATATATATATATATTGTCGCATTTTGTCCATTTCATAATGTGTGACGTCATATATATATATATATATATATATATATATATATATATATATATGTAAGAAAATGTGTGGATGTAGATCCGACGGTATGATGAAAATTTGGAAAAGACAAAGCAAAATCCGAATATGAGAGTTTACTGTTTTTATTTTGAATTTAGTTTACTGTTTTTTTTTTAGAATTTCAGTTTTTCTGTTTCTGACCAGTCCTGTATATATCGTCTCTTCATCTAACTTGAATCTAATATAAATATGTCTCCATTAACCATGTCCTGAAGAAGGTCTATTTGACAGAAACGTCTGACGTCGACAGAATAACAAAAACAAAATAAAAACAGTAAACTCACATATTCGGATTTTGCTTTGTCTTTTCCAAATTTTCATCATATATATATATATATATATATATATATATATATATATATATATATATATGCCCCCCACCATTCCTTCCCACAACACCAAAGAACAGTGCCTCACTCAGATCTAGCATTAAAATTAGGATTTAAATTCTTAAATATGATTTTACTAACCATGAACATTTGTTGTAATCTAGAAATGGTTACTGAATGAGGAATAACCAAAACGGGAGTTGGAAATGAAACGGTAATCTTTATGACATCAATAAAATGCAATACTCGCTAGCGACGTGAAGTAGGTAAACCACACTGCCAGTGATAAACTACTTAGCATATTATCCCCATTTACCATAGTGTCCAAAGTATTTATGAGGATTAGAACATGCCCATTAGTGTTCATAGGTACGGTATATCGCAGGTCTTACAACACCATACCCTTTCTCGACGTCAATCCTGTCGAATACTGATCAGTTATCGTCTTGTGTGCCATGCGCCAGCTCATAGTGTAATGCTCCCTTAACCCACTGAGGGCGACTCCTCACGAGCAATTTTCCCTTCACAAACTAACTTCTGTTTGACATACAAATACACACACATATAATTGTTGTTGTTCCCAGGTCCAGTTTGACCCGGGGTGGTAACACCTATTAGGGTCCCAGCTATGGAAAAATAATGATCCTCCCCCCTAAAAAAAAAATCACTATGAAAGTATAAAAATACATTTTTTATAGTAAAACACCATCATATACATATTAATATAAAAAAAGACTAACATTGCATATTTATAGTAAAATGACCAGTAATATATTTTAAAGTAAAATGATCAGCAATACATTTTATCTGTAGTTGAAAGTATATGATCGTATTGTAACCTAGAAAGGGTTACTGAATGAGGAAACGGGGATTGGAAATGAAATGGTAATCTTTATAACATCAACAAAATACAATACTCGCCAGCGGCGTGAAGTAGGTAAACCACTGCTAGTGGTGAACTATTTAGCATATTACTCCCACTTACAATAGTGTCCAACGTATTTATGAGGATTGGGAAATACCTATTAGTGTTCATAGGTATGGTATATAACATATAGTAAAATCACTTTCCAATGCATTTTCATAGTAAAATCCCTTTCCAGTGCATTTTCACAGTAAAATCACTTTCCAATGTATTTTCATAGTAAAATCCCTTTCCAATGCATTTTCATAATAAAATCATTTTCCAATGCATTTTCATAGTAAAATCCCTTTCCAGTGCATTTTCGTAGTAAAATCATTTTCCAATGCATTTTCATAGTAAAATCCCTTTCCAATGCATTTTCATAATAAAATCACTTTCCAATGCATTTTCATAATAAAATCACTATCCAATACATTTTCATACTAAAATCAATTTCCAATGCATTTTCATAGTAAAATTACATTCCAATGCATTTTCGTGGTGTTTTAACCTAGAAAGGGTTGCTGAATGAGGAATAACCAAAACAGAGGTTGGAAATAAAACGGTAATTTTTATGACATCAACAAAATACAATACTCGCCAGCGGCGTGAAGTAGGTAAACCACTGCTAGTGGTGGACTACTTAGCATATTACCCACCACTTACAATAGTGTTTATGAGGTTTGGGACATACCAATTAGTGTTCATAGGTACGGTATATAACATTAAACTTACATTTTAATCCAATGGGGTTTCAATTTATACCCAGTAAATAATTATAGAGCTTGATTTTTTTTCATATTTGCCTTTTATATCAACATTGATGAAAAAAAGGAGTTTAGCCAATATATTTTCTATGAGCCGCATGTTAAAGGACAAAGAGCTGCATGTGGCCCGAGCCTCGATTTGGCCACCCCTTGTCTAATTAAACATTACTTCGTAATTGATAAATATGCTTTATTAAAAATTAGGAAGGAAAGGGCCACTTCCCTGTGGAACCGACTCCCAACAGAATGTTTCTCCGATCACTACAATCTTAACCTGTTCAAGGCTCCGGTTAACCATTATTTCCCTCTTCTATACACACAAATGGACTCCAAACTTAAACCTCTACCTCGAGTGGTCCCCGGGCCTTGTAAAAGGTGAAACTTATTAAAAAAAATAATTTTTTTTTAAAAAGCTCAAAATTCTTTGACGGTTTCTGGGTTTATTTTGTTTTACGGTATATCAACGTGAATGGGTTATTCAGTGCTGGCAAGATTTTTACAATAGATTCATATGTATAGAATATGTATTCTTCGTACGAAATCAGTTTATAGATCAGGCTTCATTGACGTATTTTAGTAAAGAAGGTTTTTTGTCGAGAGTCAAATATATTGCTGGTAATTTTTCTCTATTCAATAATGTATTGCTGGTAATTTTTCTCTATTCAATAATGTATTGCTGGTAATTTTTCTCTATTCAATAATGTATTGCTGGTAATTTTTCTCTATTCAATAATGTATTGCTGGTAATTTTTCTCTATTCAATAATGTATTGCTGGTAATTTTCTCTATTCAATAATGTATTGCTGGTAATAGGTTTAAAAAATTTATTATTTTTACTATAAAAATATATTTTTATACTTTCATAGTAAACCCCCAAACAGGAGTCAAAACACTATTTGCCCATAGCGAGGACCCTAATAGGTGCTACTAACACGGGTCGGGGTGGACTTGGGAGCAACAGCAATAAAGAGGTAGTTACACGCTCCTCAAAACCTCCCGATTAAGGGCCTTGTTGCCGGATGTAGTTTATCGTTATACCCTAAACAGGAAGGCTTCTGGATTCAAGCAAGACAATAGATGACCAATCCTTCTCATATGCACCCAAAACGACGCATTGCTTGTGACACATTACATCCCAATGACGTGTGTGTTACGAAATCATATATTACGAAATATTCTTGGTGAATATTTTTCAAGTTATGAATCTACTAATTCTACCCTGCAGCTATGGGTTAATTAGTAAGACTTCTATCAAAAAACCCTTATTTTCTAAAAAAAAAAAAAAAATCGTACTATCTAAAAATATTTTATGGCTTTAAATACCCTGCAAAGGGTTGATAAACCGTACAAAAGGAATCAATCAGTTAATAAACATTCAAATGACTTATCTAGTTAGCCGACTCAGGAGTTTTACGCCGAAACGGTCATTAGGAGCAGATGTTTGATAAATCTTTATTATAAATAACATTTTCCTTCAAAATAGTACTTAAGAATAATATAGAGACATATTGTTTTCGGATTTAGTCCAAGGCCGGTTATCGCACGAATATCAAGGAGGACAACAGGATATATATATATATATATATATATATATATATATATATATATATATATGTGTGTGTGTCCTGTTAATAATGCTGCATTTGTATATTCGCGGAAGTGACGAGTAAATCAGCTAGTATTGGTATTATATACAGAATTATATTGATGTTTTTTTGGATTTAGTTATCAAGTTAGAGTTACTTATTTGATTAGTCGACTCATCAGGGCCAGATGTTGGATAATGTGATTCATCAAACTCCTGGCCTTGATAAGAGTTTTGGCGCGAAACTCTTGAGTCGATTAATCTAAGATAAGATACTTGAACTTTTCTAGATTATTGAATAAAAATATTTACAAAAGAATTAATAGGAATTACTGATTTGTAGAACGCACCTGAACTTGTGCGTCACATGATTTTGATGGAAAAGTTTTAACACTAAAGACATCATATTAAAAAAAATTATGTCTAAGGAAGTCTTAATAAAATGGCAACAGAAAGTACACTTCTACTCAGAATCAGGAAAAGACAGCTGAAAGTCCTTGGAAAAAGGGCTGGGTAAACTTAGCAGGGCCAAGTTTAGGCCTTAAGAGGCTTTTGGGCTAATAGAATTTGGAGGCCTCTTCTATAAAAATATGTCTATAAAAATAGAAAGGGGTGTGAGGCAAGGATTTGTCTTCTATCCAGATTTATTCAAACTCTATACCGACGCCATCCTAAGGGATCTAGAGACCCTATCAGGATTTATTATCAGTGGGTGTAATCTTAACAATATAAGATACACAGATGACACATTTTGATAGGTGACTTGGAAAGGTAAATGCGGGACCTCAGAGACATAGTAGTAGAAGAAAGTAAGAAAAAAGGACTAACCATCACCTGCAAGAAGACAGTAAGTATAGTCATCAGCATGAGATAAAGTTACAAATTGGTGATATAAGCATCAAACAGGTTCAGAAGTTCAAGTATCTGGGGAATGTTTTAGCAGTGGATAGAAAATGTGGCCCAGAGATCCGAACATGCATTTGATTAGCGAAAGAAGCATTCCAAAAATTAAGCATGCTGCTGAGAAATGGAAAAAATTTGTTAGGAAAAAAGAAAAGTCTCCTGGAAGGCTATATGATCTGCATCCTCTTCAACAGATGAGGTAAAAACTAAAGGCAGCAGAAATGTGGTTCTTCAGATATATACTGAATGTTCTATGGTCGGAGCGAGTAAGTAACAAAGAAGTCTTAAAGCAAATGGCAACAGAAAGAACATTTATACCCCAAATCAGGAAAAGATAGATGAAATTTCTTGGACAGACAAAGAGGAACTAGGGCTTGGAAAACTTAACACTCACGAGGCATAGAGAGAGAGAGGGGGGAGAGGAGAAGGCAGCGAGCCACTTAGATGATGAGCTTGTGTGAATGGATGTCGGTTCGTGGGAGAAAAACTGCTGAGAGTCATACGAGATAGGGAAGTTGTGGAGAGCGATGATCACCCACGTCCTGAATAGACACGACACATAGAAGAAGTGCGGTCATCATGTATAGTAAAGTCCGTTACTACTGAAGCGTTTTCGCATTCTCGCTAGAATAGGCCGTTGGCTTGTGTTCGAATCATTCTTCGTATTACTATTATCTATATTACTAATAATAATCATTATTATCTATATTACTAATAATAATCATAAACATATGAAGTCTGATCCAAAAGTATAGGGACTGTTGCTATGGTAACGGAGTTAAAGTACACACAGATTGACCTTGAACTTTAAGTTATAACGTTCTCGCTCATTTGCCTTGTTTATAACAGTGCTTGGAAGGAAAGTGTGTAGAGTGTGGTCGTCTTACCAGACCATACAGCTTCCATCAGTGACCATTGCTTGTGCAGTAGTTTTTGACCAAAGGCAACATTTCCCCAGGTCCGACAACCATCATATTTCCGAAACCTATCTCCTTGCATCTTCAGAAAGCAAATATCACTTGAAAGGAACAAGATTTCATGAAGAGAATGCGACGAGACAGCTACTCGTTATCCCCCAAAACGGAGTTTTAGGAATGATTTCATCAATGGAAACCGCGCTGGATAACCTGTGTCACTTCAAAAGAGGACTACTTCGAAGGAGATTAAATGCTGAATTGATATGTGTTGTAGTTTTCTTTTTTTAGCACCAGTCCCGATAAGGGGACTACTTCGAAGGAGATTAAATGCCGAATTGATATGTGTTGTAGTTTTCTTTTTATGGCACAAGTCCCGATAAGGGGACTACTTCGAAGGAGATTAAATGCTTAATTGATATGTGTTGTAGTTTTCTTTTTTTAGCACCAGTCCCGATAAGGGGACTACTTCGAAGGAGATTAAATGCCGAATTGATATGTGTTGTAGTTTTCTTTTTATGGCACGTATAGCAATCGAAACTTTTTGTCCGTTTTTTTAAATATATTTCATATAAGTTTTCAAATGTTGGAAGAATCATCCATTTTTTTTCGTTCCTTTTGTAGGAGACGCAAGACAAATTTTTCTTCCCTCCAAAATCCAAGTTTTTATCAGCATATTTTAAATTTAAAGAGAACTACGGAAAAAAGTTTTTTTTCTCCCATTTTTGGATGTAATATAAAACATTAATTTACACACTTGAATTAAAACAACATTTTCTTTGAAAAAGTACTTAAAAGGAATATACAGACACATATTGTTTTCGGATTTAGTCCAAGGCCGACTATCGCACGAATATCAAGGATGACAACAGGATATATATATATATATTTATATATATATATATATATATATCCTGTTAACAATGATGCATTTGTAAATCCGCGGAAGTGACGAGTAAATCAGCTAGTATTGTTATCATATACAGGCTTATATTGATGTTTGTTATTATTACTATTTTGAGATTTAGTTATTAATATGTATTAAATATCACTGACGTTCACTATTTACATTATTCGGACTATTGTCCTCATCTTTGTCGCCATATTTATTACAACGTTTCGGCCGTTGTATGCTTCGGCCTTCTTCAGGTGGTTGGAATGTCGAACTGAACCCTTTATTTCTCTCACTGGGGTAGAATGTTTTAGTTTCCACGTACCATGAGCGAAATAAAGGGTTCAGTTCGACATTCAAACCACCTGAAGAAGGCCGGAGCGTACAGCGGCCGAAACGTTGTAATAAATATGGCGACAAAGATGAGGACAATAGTCCGAATAATGTAAATAGTGTACATAATACGTCATCTCAGAAATATAGACAGATCACTGACGTTATGTTTTGTTTTTCAATCTATTCACCCCGAGCAAGGCGATAATGCCACTAAAACGCAAAGGGCTACTGAGAGTGAAAGAGGATGAAAAGTCATCAGAAGGAGATGGAAACCCAGTCCTAAACAGGAACCAAGGGATCAACCACTACACCTGTTCAAAAGACAGGAGAGGAGTATGAAACGGACGATAGGCGAACCTATTTTTTTTTTAAGCTTATCACCCCAAGCAAGGCTGGAAGCCACTAACACGCAAGGGGTTACAGAAGGTTTGGAGGAAGAGCAGATAGGAGTGGTAAAGGAGAGGATGTGGAGAAAGATAGTGGATCGATCAAGGCAAGGGGGTTACAGAAGATTTGGAGCGAGAGCAGATAGGAATGAAAGGTGAAAGGATGTGGAGAAGGGAAGTGGATAGATCAAGGCAACTGGAGATGTCGATTGACGTTACACTTAAATAGCTGGAGATTGTATTTGTCAGGGAAACAGGAATAAGGAAGGGAGTTCCACAGGCGAGATGTGCGAGACATGATGCTATTGGAGTAGAAGAGACGTCTACATCTAACAGTTTCAACGGTGAAGGGGTGGGAACGGGATGCCAGCCTTGTAGGACGTTTAAATTCATGAGGCCTGGGAACCAGCGAAAGCAGCTCCCCAGAGCAATTACTGTGAAAGTATTTGTAAAAAAGACAGAGCGAGGCAACGTCGCGTCTGTGAGAGAGCGACTGCAGACGAGATGACAGATCAGGGCCAATTACATTGCATATCCGTCTCTGGATCTTATCAAGAACCCTGAGGCAAACAGCAGGGGCTCCAGACCATATATGGCAGCAGTACTCCATGCAAGGGCGAATGGTCGATTTATAGATTTGGAGGATCGATTCCGGGGAGAAAAAATTCCTGGCTCGGCACAGGGAGCCTACTTTCCTTGCGGTGGATGATGCAATTGACTCGATGTATTTGTTCCATCTCAGATCAGCGGACAGCGTGAGACCGAGCAGCCGCAGAGAGGAGCTGTTGAGAAGTTGGTCTTCAGACATTCTAATGGGATGCAGGGATGGATCCCTGTGCTGGTTAATAGAGAGCAGTTTTGTTTTAGAGGCGTTAAAGTTAACCATCCATTTATATCCCCATTATAAATTCAATTTTCATTGATTGTTTATGCAGTCAAATGGATAGGGCCTACTTTTTTTTTCTCTGGGTCGAATTTTCGGAATTAAAATTTGCTCGTGCCTCACCAAATTTTATGTGATAAAAAATACATTTAAAAATAAAAAGAATAGGGACAGGGTTAAAGGGAGATAAACGCGGATTCGAAGTCAGAACATTATCATTGATAACTCTCTCCTCCAATTTGCAGACCCTAGTTATTATATTCTTAATACTTGATATAATGAAAAAATATCCCACTGATAAAATCGGTCAATAATTATTTATAACTATAAGGTGACCCCAAAAAAACAGTAATTTTTGAAGTGCGTATTGCCAGACATGAGCAAGTAGCAACACTGCGAGACAGTGACCTTGAGCAAGTAAACATTTCGCCATTTTACTAACGAGAATGAAATTCACAGTATCCTAGCTGAGATGTTGCAGCAGTCAATGAGGAATCTCTACAGCAGATTTCAAAAATGCATTCGTACAGGAGGACGCCATCTACAGGACGTAATTTAAAAAAAAAATGAAAATTCCATCATTGTTTCTTAAATGGCATGTTTTAAGGTTTCAATTACTATGAATTAAATATTTTTCTTCCATCACTCTTGGTTTTATTGGATTGTTAAAAAGTTCCCGTTTTTTGGGGTCACCCTATATTTATAATGAGACACATGCATGCAATTACAAGTAACCATAATGATAATTTAAATTTTCAAGTCATATTTATTTTTGGCATATGCATTTCTTGAAACTGTTTCTAAATCTTTGATTGTTTTTCAATCATTCAGCCTCATCTTCTATCCTCTTCCGCCGCACCGTTTGGGAACCAAGCCGTAATATTATTGTTCATGTTTGGCTTTGTTTATATTTATCGAGTAAAAATCTCATTAAGTGTTTAGGAAGTCTGTCGTTTACAATACTGCTGTTTTCTTTATGTTTCTTTCGATCGTCAATTTTTTTTTTTTTACGGCATATCAACCTCAATGGGTTATTTAATGCAGACAAGATATTTATTGCTGATAATATTTTTCCAAAAAAGTATTGCTGGTAATATTTTTTCCAAGAATGTATTACTGGAAATATTTTTCCTTCAAAAATGTATTGTTGGTAATAATTATTTTACAAAGATGTATTGCTTTTATTATAATCTATGTTTACACTTTCATAGCGATTTGACCCTAGTTTGGGGTTAACTATTTTCCCATAGCTGGGACCATAATAGGTGCTACCACCCCGGGTCAGGGTGGACCTGGGAACACCAGCAATTAAGAGGTGGTTCTACGCTCCTCAAAACCTCCTGAAAAAAAAGGCCTTTCTGTCGGATGTAGTTTATAATCTTACTCAGGACATGGATGTATTTTATCGTCTTGCCCAGGACGCGGATGTAGTTTATCGTCTTGCCGAGGACATGATCGTCAGTTTCCAATTAGTTTACGGCCAAATCACGTTGTAACAATAGTTCCTCGTACGATCACTGAAGTTAAACAACAGCGAGCCCGGTCAGTATATACATGGGTGACCGTTTAAGAGTGCCAAGTGCTGTAAGCTTGGATGTTCCTTAGTGTAATGGATAATGGCTCGGAACTGTTAATCAGAGAGCCGAGCTCCAATTCCAGTTGGGTTCGTTATAGTCATTTACGCGCAAATAGCTTTGGGAAAGGTATGAATCCACCTCTTCACCCACAAGCTATAGGTTAATTAGTAAGACTTGTATCATTAAAACCGTTATTATCTCAAATAAAAAAAAATAAAAATTGCGTATAAAATATTTAGATTAAATAACTCAGAGGTGTTGATATGTCGCTAAAGAAAAACAACCAACGATTATCCAATTGCTTTACAGAGGTTCTTGGAAACTTTCTTATTATTAAGTCAGCTGTTTGTTCTACGAGCTGCCTCTCAGAAGAAAAAAAAAACATTACAGAATGTGTAGGGTTCTGTGAATATATGAGAATGTGCATGACCATTCCAATATTATAGGCCCATTAAATGTTCCCCTATAAACTGTCCCATTGATAAATTTAATAAAAAGGAATTCATAGCAAGTAAGGAAATATTATTAATTGAAAGACCCGTGAGCATTTTACGGTTTTCCTATTTTAATATTCCGAGGAATCTTAATTCTTACGTCAATGATTGAGTAAGCTCATGGCGAGTTTTGCTAAAATTAAGTTATCCGCAGAAATTCCTCTATAGTATCGTTAAATATTTGAGCTTAACGACAAAACCTAAAATATTGCAATATCAAACATAAATATGAACGCTACTAGCTTGGCATCTAGGTATTGCCGGTAAGCCCACTTTAAACCTGGTCTTTGTGTTGCATTTCGGCGCGCTCACATTTCATCTATTTGTGTGTTTCACCGATGAAGACTTAATGGCAACGACGCCCCTTATATCTTCAGCACCTTTCTCAGTATCGTCACTCATTGACGTGGCAGTTTCAGTGATTCGAATTATCGAATTAATCTAATCCTGATTCTAGTATTGTTATGACAAAGTAAATGGTTAAAGAAATAACAAAACAAGTGTTGCAGATATATCATATATTAAACAGTAAGTACAACAGAAGAGTATTACACGAGTGTATATCAGTTGACCCAGCGTTCAATCTATTCGACTTAATATTTAAAAACACAAGGGTTGTATGTGGCACAAGGCCGAGTTTACCATGGGTACTCCGAGCCCGTAGGCTCGGCCAAAAATATTCCCTTCGAACCCGTATAAACGGGTTCAGGGCCTGTCTACCACCCCGGGCGAAACTTTACCCTGCGGCAAAGCTTCGTCAGAGTTCCTCTCCGTTCGAGGCAAGGAGTTCGACAGAAATGAACAGTCTGGTCGACTGTTAATATTTAACAGCACCCTCCCCCATGAGTGTATGTGGCACAAGGCCGGTTTAGCGTGAGTTCTCCGAACCCGTAGGCCCGGCCAAAAATATTCCCTTTGAACCCGCAAAAACGGGTTCGAGGTTTGTCTACTTCACCGGACGAAACTTTGCCCTGCGGCAAAGCCTCGCCCGGGTTCCTTTCTGCCGAGGAAGAGTCCAACATAGACTCTCTAGAGGGAGCACACCTCAACAAGTATGCTTGTCAATACCAAGTGAATCTGCTGTTATGAACACGATTCTCATCTTCATATATTTTTGAACTCCCGGCCAAGGTACTAATATTTTTCTTAACTGTTTATTTGCGCTTTCTGTGGTCCGCCTACGAAGTCACGTCCACAATCTTGTAGGTTCATTTTCTTTTTTTTTTAAGTACTCTATTTACGATCATTAAATATTGTCTTGTTGCTTCTTTCCATAATAAACTTACAAGATATCACGTGATTATCGCCATAGAAAATAGTATGTCATTTTAAATCTTCGGTGCCGTTTTCACTATTCTCGTAGACTTCAGGAGAGTTGTTTTCTCGTCAGTACAATTTTTATTTTTTTTGCCCGATTTTCCATTTTGACAAATCTCTCCAAATTTGCATTTAGTGCACCACTTATTAAAGACATGACTAATTTTCATTTTTTCACAGTATTCTCAGTTCTCAGGCGAGGTCCTGGTATTTTCATGTCATTCGCTATCTTTTATACACAACTGTCTCAAGTACGACAGCAACACTAAACAAACATACATCCACTAACAAGAGACAAGATGACCTCATTTCTAATAAGGCACTGATCCACTATGTACCAGAGAAACAGTAGGCATCCATTCCACGTGCCCTCTAAATGTTTACCCTGGGATTTGCACGTTTTACTGTTAGATTTGATGTAATTAAGAACAGGCATTACTTTTTGACAAACCCTCGTGACCATATATAGTTTTACATTTGTTTAGAGCCACGTTATGGCAATTTCATGGCATGTTTTCTTAATTTTTCTACTTAGATTAATAATGAATGTGAATAAATGAAAACTTCTTCAGAGACGAAAATGTTCATTAATTTCTCTTCCGTTCTGCACTGAACTATTTCCTCACTTCGAAACATGTCAGCTTTTTTTTCTTTTTGCAATTTGAAATCTCAGAAAGATGACATTAAAGACTTGCCGTTCCCTGATTTTAAATCACGGATGTAATTTTGCTGTGCGTTGTTCACATCTTATTTTTTTTTCTTTTCTGTTCGCGTTTTGGAACTGGAACGTTTTTACTCCTATTAATGTTTTTCTAATTAATAATTGCAAAATTCTTTGATATATTGTCATATTATATAGAAACGCCTATTTTCGTTATTAAAAGTTACTGGGTTCTGTCGTTATTATCTTATCATAAATTACACTGGAGAACAAATTTCCATTTTTTTGTCTATTGAATTAGATTTGACAGTTCTATGTAATTTCGGTGCACTGAACACGAATTTTTACTCGGTTTTGCGCCATCAGGTCCTAATTTTGCTCCCATCCTCTTTGGTTGTATTTATCTAGGTATTTGTACCTGTTATGGTATTGTTGTACATATATACTTTTATATGTAACAACCTAAAAATATTTTTTTAATTATAATATTAGGAAATTAAACTAAAAATATTATAGGATTCTAGAATTTTCTCGAGCTTTCCTGTTTTCTGTAAACTATTCTAGAGGGACAACTAAAATATATAAAAGCGACCAGTTTCCGGAGTTAATCTACCAATTCAATCAGTTAGTTGGGAATTAACATAGTTTTGAATTGACATATGATTTAGTGAATAATTTTGTCATTGTGATTTAATAGTTGATTTAATTAGACGTAATTTAGATTGTCCCTACTCATCCATGTTTCTAGTTTAATTTCATAGATTGTAAGTACCTATTTCATAATAAGTTTCTATTTAAACCAAGGCAGGAATTTTCGACGGTCCACAAATAAGAACATTAGGAACACTGCTGTCTTTAATTTACGTCATGAATGAACGCGAAAAAATGCCTGGTTCTCAATCGTGGACTTTATAGAAAACTTTTTAGGCAATTATCGAGCCGATAACTACGAAGAAATCGTAAAAAATGTTTCTAAGAAACAAAGAATTAGGTTGAAATTTGAGCGTAAATGTTTTGAACATCCATCTTGACCAATTTCCACTGACTTTAGATGATGTGACTAACAAGCGTAGAGATTCCACTAAGATATCAAAGTTATGGAGGAACGGTACCAAGTCCGCTGGGATTCCCACATGATGGTGCTTGAAAAAGAGACTTGTCACCAACAAGCAAATACATTAAAAATTCTTGTAAAATAATCTTTGCTACAGTGAAAGATTTTATATCTGTTTTTTTATTTTAAGTCAATTCTATCGTTACAAGGGCACGTGGCCGAGTAGTTAGAACGTTCACATTCTGACCATAAGACACGGGTTCGACTCTCACCATGGTTGATTCGTCAAGAAGGAGACTTCCTGATGTCATCGGACGAGTAGGATCGATTCCAGCGTGCGGCACCTTTGGAAAGTGCCTGAAAACCATACCAGAGGTTGACCCAAGCCTTGTGAGGGAAATTGCATAGACGGAACCCTTGGGGGCCGTCGACAGCTGTGCTAGTATGAAGTCACAAGTCATCGTGGCCGAGGACTTGAGCATGCTGGCCTTGTTCAAATTGTTGATCACGCTAGATAACGATCTTTCACAGATACTGTAACTAAGGTCTGCTCAGCATAGTTGCAGTATATACCACAGATGGGCGCTGGGGGTGTTGAACAAACACAAATGTGATTGAGCAAGCGTTTTAGTTCTCATGTGGAAAAACTTGAAAATAGCACATAGGCTGTTGACAAGATTCAGGATCTGATAGCGCCAAACCGAGATGAAATTCGTATTCAGCGAACCCAAATTACCGAGAATCAAGCGTCAGATATCATTAAAAAAAAACCGTGTTCCCCAGTGTTAACGGAGGCCACAAGCCTAACAACGTGTGATACGGTGATACCATCATGTTCATGGCAGACGGAGAAAGGAAACTAGAGGACCTCTCTAGACAAAGGTTTGAAATTCAGAGGTGTCTTTTCGCTTCCTGTCGTTTAGTCTGGTTACCTAGAAAACCTAGTCTACTCAGTTATTTAACCCCAGAGATAAAGGAGAAGAGATTGATCCGCACCTTTCCAAGGGGGGTTAATATCCCGTTCCTTCGGGACCTGGGCGATCATGGCTCTTTCCACAGATTTCATTTACTGTTAAGTGTTAGGCAATTATAAAGCAGACAAGTAAGAAGAAATCGTAAACAAATTGTCAGGGAATTACTACAATGAATTGCGTTGGAATACGAGCGTAAAAAAGCATTCTTTTGAATAGCCATCTTGACTAATTTTCATTTTAGGTGATGTAAGGGACGAAGAAAGGGAGAGATTTCCCCAAGATATCAAAATTATAGAGGAACGGAACCAAATCCGTTAGCATTCTAACATAATTGCAGTTTAGTGTTGATCATCTGATATTAATAAGCAAATACACAAGAAAGTCTTGTAAAATATCATTTTTGCCATAGTGAAAGCTTCAGATGTATTATTTTTTTTAATTGTAAGTCATTTCTATCGTTATAATGTAATTTTACTGTTGTTTGAACTGATTGTACTCATGAAACATGAAAAAATAATTAATGCATAGCTTCATTTTTTAGACCTAATTTGAAAAATCTTGAAAATGGCACATAGGCTGTTGACAAGAATCAGGATCTGATAGTCAAACCGAAATGAAATTCGTATTCAGCGCAGTCAAATTACCGAGAATCAAGCATCAGATATCATTCAATAAAATTCATGTTCCCCAGTGATTTTTTTACACCTAATTTGAAAAGTCTTGAAAATGGCACATAGGCTGTTGACAAGAATCAGGATCTGATAGTCAAACCGAGATGAAATTCGTATTCAGCGAACCCAAATTACCGAGAGTCAATCATCAGATATCATTCAATAACTGTTCTCCATGGCTGAAAACTGACACGAAGTAGTTCCATGTTTTTTAAGCTAGATACCGCGAAAATCGAAATGGCATCTTTGGCCCAATAAAAGATATTGAAATATTTCATGAAGATGAGTAAATTTCTGGCTCTCAACTCTGCTCGTCGTTATTCATATTACAGATCCTAACGTAATATAATTTTTCAAAAGTCTTTATTTACCGACGAAAACAGAAAGATATAGATATTTTTTTTTGTATTCACAGAGAGTCTAAACGATTTGGATATTCGATTCACCACCCACTAACCACGAAATCACTTTTAGCTAACTCGTGCTGCTTATATTTTAACAATAGAGGGATCGGTGATTTTACAAGTATCGGCTTTTGCTTTCTACTGGATAAACTTTCAGCTAGGTGTTACCTTTATTAGATTAAACAAAAAAGATTAAGATTTGGTTTAGCTAACCTAGCCAACACAAAATAAGATTATAGTTTAGCACTATAATTACATTTTGTAAATTCAACTAAAACTCGCGAAAATTCAATCATTTGCCGCCAATGCTGTAGCCAACCGGAAGTTATTCTGTGAAAGAAAGAGACAGATAACGAGACATTTGGTGAATTATCTTTTTGAGTGATTCGTTTTCTACGTCTTATCAAGCCTTTGCAGGTTATTTAAATCTAGAAAATATTTTTAGATGGTAAGAATTTTTTTTAGATAATAATAATTCACTGATACAAGTCTTGCCAGTTAACCCATAGCTGGGGGAAGAAGAGGTGGATTCATGCCTTTCTCAAGGGGACTTGCGAGCAAGTGAATATAACGAAATTGAGACGTCAGACTGCAAGAAGATGTGGAGGTCCATGATCGCCAACGTTCTGGAGTGTTATCGCATAGAGAGAGAGAGAGAGAGAGAGAGTATATTGTCCAATATATGTCTTTTGAGTTAAATTTTCCAAGCCCTCTTTCCTCATTATGTGCTTTGATATTTCAACTGTCTTTTTCTGATGTTAAGTATAAGTGTTCTTTTTGTTTCCATTTTCTCTAAAACTTCGTCTTTGCTCGTTCACATGTTCACTGCATGGCGTTCTATGGTGCATGGTATTGTTAGCATCTATATATATATAGATGGTACGTCATGTGGTGGATCTTATCCAGTTGCGTTCGAAAATTGGTATCTATCTTTTACAAGAGTAGCGTCTATGATAGCATGGCGATGACAGGCAGCAATTTGATACTCAGAATCCATAATTGTGCACAAGGAAACTGAAAGCCACTCCAATACGGATTCTCTTTCTCCGGTCAAGCCCCAGATTCTATTTCTTCTCGGAGTTATTAATTTTATCACTGTTATATTATTCTTGAACATCTTAAGACATTCCAGGAATGACATCTTGCGCGTGTGAGGCGGGGATGGGCATGTATAACTGTTGTCAATCCACTCCATAGACATCCTAGTCTATTGGTACAGAAAGTAAAAATGAAATTTTTGCATTTATATTTTTATTATACATTTTATCAAATCGGTTGGGTTTCAATCCTGGCTTGAGGCATTCGGTTGTCTAGTCGGACTGAAGAGCTGTGATAGAGCGAAACAGTACTGTCTATGAATGAAATTATATATATATATATATATATATATATATATATATATATATTACACACACACACACACACACACACTACAGTTCAAAAGTTTGAGGACACTCCTGGTAACTTTTTAAATTGGCCCAAAATGTAGTTGTTTTGTACTTTAAATAAGACAATTATTATACATTGTTAAAAAAAAGTGAGACATGATTTTTTTTATTAGAAATTTTTTGATGACAAAAAGAAAAAAAGCATTTTAGGATTAAATTTTGCTCTCGTCAAAATATCCTCCTTTAGCCTTGATTACTGCAGCACAACTTTTTGGTATTCGTTGCAACAGTTTCTCAACGTATGAGTTTGATAATTGATTTCATTCTGTTTTCAATGACTCTAAGAGGTCTTTTTCATTTTTGGGTACGTATTTATATATTACAATGATGTTCAGTGTGTACAAGGCCCACGAGCCACTCGATGGAGAGTGTTACAGAGTAAGAGGCATCCTTTATGCGGATATGTGGGGAAAGGTTAACTCTAGACTTTAACAGATTAAGATTGTAGTGATCGGTGAAACATCCTCTTGGGAGTCGGTTCCACAAAGCAGCGGCCAGTGGGGAAAAAAGCTGCTCGAGTGGAAAAAAGCTGCTCGAGTGTCAATGGAATATGAAGGAAATATGGTTCGTTACAATGTGCACCACATGACGGGTCTTAGCCGTGAAGGTCTGAACTGGTGGAACTAAGGAAAGTCATTCGTCTCAGCGCTTTCCATGGAAATAGCGATAGAGCAGTGAGAGGCTTGCGACATTTTGTGTATGAGAAAGGTGTTGCCGTGTGGAAAATAAATTGCCACTGACAAATATGCAGAGATGCCTTTGGGTTCTGTCGAGAACCTTGTAAAGGTAGAAAATAGCACTAGATACTACTTAAGATGTGCAGGTAACAAAACATTTATCGGCACGAGAATTGAAATCAAAGAGCCGAGTTCAAATTCCCGTCTAGTCTTTTGCATTCACTTCCGCATCAATGCCCGCCTCACAGTTATTTAACCAAGCTACGGGTTAAATCGCAGGCTCGACTGGCTTTTCTAGCTTTGTGTAGCAGTCAGTCTCGGATAAGAACAACACTGAAATCCAAACCGTGGAGAATTCAACGGGAAACCGCTCTTCTATTTTTCCTAAAGCAGGACAATTCGTAAATAGGGGGGTGGGGAAGAAAGAAAAAAAGAAAGAGAGAAAAAAAAGAAAGAGAGAAAAAAAAGAAAGAGAGAAAAAAAAGAAAGAGAGAAAAAAAAGAAAGAGAGAAAAAAAAGAAAGAGAGAAAAAAAAGAAAGAGAGAAAAAAAAGAAAGAGAGAAAAAAAAGAAAGAGAGAAAAAAAAGAAAGAGAGAAAAAAAAGAAAGAGAGAAAAAAAAGAAAGAGAGAAAAAAAGAAAGAGAGAAAAAAAAGAAAGAGAGAAAAAAAAGAAAGAGAAAAAAAAGAAAGAGAAAAAAAGAAAGAGAAAAAAAGAAAGAGAAAAAGAAAGAGAAAAAGAAAGAGAAAAAAGAAAGAGAAAAAAGAAAGAGAAAAAAGAAAGAGAAAAAAGAAAGAGAAAAAAGAAAGAGAGAAAGAAAGAGAAAAATGAAGAGAAAAATGAAGAGAAAGAGAAAAAATGAAGAGAAAGAGAAAAAATGAAGAGAAAGAGAAAAAATGAAGAGAAAGAGAAAAAATGAAGAGAAAGAGAAAAAATGAAGAGAAAGAGAAAATAAAAAATGAAAAAAAAATAAAAAATGAAAAAAAAAAGATGTAAAAGAGCCAGGATCATCACATAGGAAGTTGTGGAGAGCCATTATTGCCTAGTGTGGTTCTTAGCAGTTTTCTTTCTTTGTAAAGGCTTCTGCCCCACGTTCCGCCATCCATTCGCACAAGCTAGTCAGGTAAGTGACTTGCTGTCTCCTCCTATCTCTCTTGCCCTCAATATGACTTGTGGAGGTTGTTTTCTAAGCCCTACTTCCTCATTATGTGACCAGAGAATTTCAGCTGTCTTTTCCGGAATTCGTGTAGAAGTGTTCCTTCTGTTGCCATTTTAAGACTTCCTTGTTGCTTACTCGCTCCATCCATGAAAATTTTCTGCAATCCTTCTGCTGAACCAGATTTCTGCAGTTTTTTTTGTTTTTCCTAATTCCTGAAGAAGGGATACGTTATTAAAAGAAAAGAAACGTTAAAAAACATTCAATACACAAAACAATGAACCAATTTTCGGAATTGAAATCCAGAGTGCTACTCTTTTCGATTATCGCTTAGTAAATCACATCAACGGTCCAACTCTTTCATACTACTTTTGATAAAAGCAGTTTGCATCTTTGCTTATGATCAGTTTTCTAAAAGCAGCAGCTGTTACAGACACCGATACAGAAGCGGTAACGAACCAAATCAACCGCGACGATCGTTACACTTGGACAACGTCTACCGTTTTCCTTCGCGCAGCCTTTGTCTTTCCCATTTCTCTATTGATCGTTGAATACTTCGAGCCTTTGATCACGCCACAAGAAGTGGAGGAAAGCAAATATTTAAGCCAGCTCTACCAATTTCATGGCGATCTGAGGGTTATCTAAAAGCAGGTACTCTCAAAAGAAAAGGTGACACGTTCCTTTCTATTTCAGAGTGTTCAATAGACAGTTACTGACTCAAATATTTTACCTGTGTAATTAGTGGTTCTCAAGAGGAATAATGAGACACTCTGCAGCTGCTCCGATCACAACAGTAATGTTTCCATGCGGCCCTAAAGTGGATCGAATCATCGCATTAGCTTTTAGCACTATCTGTTCTTGTTAATATAATTCTGCTTGCTCTCCCCACCTTATTAAGAAGCATGTGCGTTATTCCTTGTAAGAGCTTACCTATTCCTTGCCCACAAATTCTTGGTATAGCAGCAGCGGAGTAAATCCCTAACCCTTTTCTTTATTTCCGGCTAGCCACACTGTGGGGGTATGGCCATTAACTACGCCCAAGATGTAGATGGGAGTTACTAGAAATAATAAAAACAAGTTTGATGGTGAATATTTTTTTTAATAAATGTTCATCTAGTACAAGGCTCAAAAGCAACTCAAGGTAGAGGGTTTGTGAATGAGGTGTGTGAAATGAATGTGAGAGTAGGAAGTAAGGATATGTGGATATTGGGGATAGGCAAACATTGACATGAAGAGGTGAAGATTGTAGCCCTCGAAGAATCATCCACACGGGAGCCTGTTTCACAAAGTAGCGGTTCTTGTAGAGGGGAAGCTAATTATTTTACGTCTCTTCTTTACCTCAGATAAATAACGGGCCATTTTGTTGACAGAGTGGAAACGGGGAAAGAAAAGGAAATTTGACGCTGTTTGGCATTAATAAAGAAAAGAAAGAAAGAGAAAACAGAGAAAAGAAAGAGAAAACAGAGAAAAGAAAGAGAAAACAGAGAAAAGAAAGAGAAAACAGAGAAAAGAAAGAGAGAAAGAAAAAGACGAAAGAAAGAAAGAAAGAAAAAGACGAAAGAAAGAAAGAAAGAAAAAGACGAAAGAAAGAAAGAAAGAAAAAGACGAAAGAAAGAAAGAAAGAAAAAGACGAAAGAAAGAAAGAAAGAAAAAGACGAAAGAAAGAAAGAAAGAAAAAGACGAAAGAAAGAAAGAAAGAAAAAGACGAAAGAAAGAAAGAAAGAAAAAGACGAAAGAAAGAAAGAAAGAAAAAGACGAAAGAAAGAAAGAAAGAAAAAGACGAAAGAAAGAAAGAAAGAAAAAGACGAAAGAAAGAAAGAAAGAAAAAGACGAAAGAAAGAAAGAAAGAAAAAGACGAAAGAAAGAAAGAAAGAAAAAGACGAAAGAAAGAAAGAAAGAAAAAGACGAAAGAAAGAAAGAAAGAAAAAGACGAAAGAAAGAAAGAAAGAAAAAGACGAAAGAAAGAAAGAAAGAAAAAGACGAAAGAAAGAAAGAAAGAAAAAGACGAAAGAAAGAAAGAAAGAAAAAGACGAAAGAAAGAAAGAAAAAGACGAAAGAAAGAAAGAAAGAAAAAGACGATCGAAAGAAAAAGACGATCGAACGAAAAAGACAAAAGAACGAAAAAGACAAAAGAACGAAAAAGACAAAAGAAAGAAAAAATAAAGAGATAAAAGAAAGAGAAAGGACAAAGAGAAAAAGAGGGAAGACAAAGAGAAAAAGAGGGAAGACAAAGAGAAAAAGAGGGAAGACAAAGAGAAAAAGAGAGAAAGAAATGAGAGAGAAGGCAGAGATAGAGGAAGAAAGAGAAAAGGAAAGCAAAAGATAGAAAAGAAAAGGGAGAAAAAGGAAGAAAAAGAGAAAAAAGAAAGAGAAAAAGAGAAAAAGGAAGAAAAAGAGAAAGAATGAATAGAAGAAGCGATAATACCTTAATGCTTCAGTTTCAAAACTTTTCATTTGTACCCTCTTACTGTTTTTAAATAATAACCTACATTCATATTTATGATTGTTATTGAAATCGAAACATCTTTTCTCATCATCCATCACTTTGGTCAAAAGGCCGACTAATATCTAATAAATATCGCTAGTCTTATCAATATTTTTTGTTGGCTTTTTTATCACTGGAATTTCTTTCATCGGCCAAATATATTTACATATTTTCATGGGCAACCGTGGACAAACTGTCTTAACTATCATATATATATATATATATATATATATATATATGTGTGTGTGAATATATATATATATATATATATATATATATATATATATATATATATATATATATATAATTATTTATTTGAATATTACAACATAAATATGTTATAAAATCACGACAAAAATAGCCGTTTTGTTTCAACACTTCTGGTGTCACTTGACAAGACACCAGAAGTGTTGAAACAAAATGGCTATTTTTGTCGTGATTTTATAACATATTTATGTTGTAATATTCAAATAAATAATTATATCTGCTCTACTCTGTATTGAGCACTCTTTAAAGAATAGTAATTGTTGGTTATTGGAATTCACTCCGTATATACCAATCCTAAACTTGGTTATATATATATATATATATATATATATATATATATATATATATATATATATATATATAGCTTTTTTTAAAAAAATTTCTATGTCTGATGAATTGGATCGTGACTACGATTCCAATGTAATAAATTATAACCATGGAATATTAGTGTTTGAGCCATATATATATATATATATATATATATAAAATGAAATTAAAAATATAAAATGCCGACAATTTACCCATCTTTCGCATTATATATATATATCTATATATATATATATATATATATATATATATATATATATATATTACTGTCTGAAGTTATTATGCAAATCAAATAAACCTCACTCAATAACTCAAAAGGTCTGCACCAACATTTGTCAAATTTAAACTCCATTTTCACCCTTAGTAAAATATTTAACTCAATTTTCTAGAATTCTTAGTGGTTAGTTTTTGCGATATTTGGAATATACGAAAATGGACTGACTCAAGTCAGTATGCAGATTAAATTAATATTAGCTTAAAACCTCCGAAATCTAATAGAAATATTTGTTTTTTCTTTTTGTCCATAATACATGCTGAAATATGGGTAAAGGGAAGGATCTAACGACTGCTGAAAAACAGAAAATAACAAGGTTATTGAGTGAGGAGGGAATTTCCACATTAGAAATATCAAAGGATCTTTGCAGAGATCATCGAACGATAAAAAATGTTGTTGAATATATAACTGAGTTGAAAACTTGAAGCAAAGGAAAAGGTTTTAAGAAATTACTTCCTCGAGATGAACGTAATCTAAAACGAGTTATAGCGAAACAACCATTTTTCCAAACAGGGTGTGTAGAGATTTACCCCTCACACACACACACAGAGTCAGGTTGTGACACAAGGTCGGTTTTTAACGTGGGGACCCGAGTGTCTTCACTCGAGCCGTTGGTCTTAGCTTGTCAGAGCTGTGATACTACCAGCGCAGGGACAGATCTCTGTGACCGGTAAATCTCAGAATGTGTATACAGACAGACAGAGAGAGAGAGAGAGAGAAATTTACACACTCACTGGTTTATTTGACCCCTCCCCACTAAGTCAGGTTGTGACAGAAGGTCAGTTTTTACACGCCCAGACAGGGTGTATATATATATATATATATATATATATATATATATATATGTATGTGTGTGTGTGTGTATCTGTCTAAATTTGTGAGATGAGGTATGATGTACACTATTTACATTACGAAACGTTGTAATAAATATGGCGACAAAGATGAGGACAATAGTCCGAATAATGTAAATAGTGTGTGTAAAGAATTAATGGATTTATTTTTAAAGCGACATTTTTAATGTTTAAGTTAATATACATGTTGCTTATGATTTTACAGTCGGAAAATAACACCAAGAAAGGTGATGTCAGTGGTTAGGAATTACTTTTACAATTATCAGATTGAAGGTATTATATGTGTATAATGTAAATATCTGATTTCCTGAAAGAAATGTATTCGAAAATCTGCTGGAATAATTGGCAAAATAATATTATTGTCAGAATAAAGTTCCTAAATGTATAAAGCAAACGCATTGCTGACAACTGCATTGAAAATAAAGAAGAAGGCGACTGTCTATTCTATAAATAAATTTAGTCTTTTCGCCATCATAAAGCTTGCTTTGCTATCCATTCACTCAAGTTTGCCAGTTAAGTTACGTGTTGTTTTCCTCTGTCTCTCTTGCTTTTAATCTGTCTTCTGAGTATCAAATTTTCCAAGCCCTCTTTCCACGCTAGAAATTTCAACTATCTCTACTTCTTGATGTTATGTATAAGAATTCATTTCGTTTCCGTTGTCTCTAGAACTTCGTCGTTGCTTACATGTTCGGTCCTTGGTATTCTCATCATCCTTCTGGAGAACTGCATTTTTTGTTGCTTCAAGTATCTTCTTCAATAGTGACGTTGAATGATTGATCTGTTTTTCTTTACGGTTTATCAACACTTTTTGTGAGTTATTTAAAGCCGAAACATATTTGACAATAGGTTTTTCGGTCCTACAGTTTAACCCAAAGTTCGGGAAGAAGGAGTGAAGTGATTCATACTTTTCCCACGGGTATTTGTGCGTAAGTGAACTTAACGAACCCGACTGGAATTCGAACTCGGCACTGATTTCTTATTCCGAGCCACTGTTCATTACACCACCCGCACATTCCAATTATTCAGTGGAAGTGCGGCGGATATTTCGATTGTCGCAATAAAATCATTTTAAAAGATGTGAAATTTCTGAAAAAAATATTTTGATTTTGTGGCATGGCATGTGCGAAAAAAAATACACTGACATAATAAAAAATACACTGACATAATAAAAAATACACTGACATAATAAAAAATACACTGACATAATAAAAAATACACTGACATAATAAAAAATACACTGACATAATAAAAAATACACTGACATAATAAAAAAAATGTGCGAAGACGTATACATTCAGACACACATAATTATTCGTCATTTCTCCTGGGGTCAGGTTAGGGGGATCATTCTGTTTCTCTGGCATGAGAAAGTAAGTTATTAGTTTTTCACTCAGTCAGTAAGTTATGTGCCATGCGTGATACACGCTTAGGCGATCATGTATCTTTCGATACATGACTGACGGGGCAGATTTTTTCCCCGCAGTAGGTTGCCATTTCTTTCAGCGGTAGACCAGTTGCCATCCAAGGTTATAGAACCCGGTCTGTCCTGCTATTTCCCCATAGCTGAGGGGAGAAGAGGAGGATTCATACCTTTCCCAAGGGTATTAGCACGTAAATGAATGTAATGAATTCCACTGGAATTCGAACCCGGCTCTCTGATTCCCCCGAACCATTACACTAACCCGTGCCTCACTAGTTCCCCTGATTTGCTTTTTAATACAATCTTTTACCAAATCTTTTAGCTGAGATCAGAGATAAAGTTGTTTAGCATATGACATTGATATCATTATTATTTTGTTGTTGTTGTCGTCTCTCCCTTAGCACGACCGTTAGACCTTGCCAACGCCTCATAAGTAACGGACTATTCCGTTTTGGTCACGTGGAAAAAATGGAAAAGATATATCAGAAAGAAGCACAAAATGGAAAATAAAATTGTTTAACGACTCCTGCCAATAAAAAAGAAAGAAAGATAAGAAAGAAAGATAAGAAGAAAGAAAGATAAGAAGAAAGAAAGATAAGAAGAAAGAAAGATAAGAAGAAAGAAAGATAAGAAGAAAGAAAGATAAGAAGAAAGAAAGATAAGAAGAAAGAAAGATAAGAAGAAAGAAAGATAAGAAAGAAAGAAAGATAAGAAAGAAAGATAAGAAAAAAGAAAGATAAGAAAGAAAGATAAGAAGAAAGAAAGATAAGAAAAAAGAAAGATAAGAAGAAAGAAAGATAAGAAGAAAGAAAGATAAGAAGAAAGAAAGATAAGAAGAAAGAAAGATAAGAAGAAAGAAAGATAAGAAGAAAGAAAGATAAGAAGAAAGAAAGATAAGAAAAAAGAAAGATAAGAAGAAAGAAAGATAAGAAGAAAGAAAGATAAGAAGAAAGATAAGAAGAAAGAAAGATAAGAAGAAAGAAAGATAAGAAGAAAGAAAGATAAGAAGAAAGAAAGATAAGAAGAAAGAAAGATAAGAAGAAAGAAAGATAAGAAGAAAGAAAGATAAGAAAAAAGAAAGATAAGAAGAAAGAAAGATAAGAAGAAAGAAAGAAGAAAGAAAGATAAGAAGAAAGAAAAGAAGAAAGAAAGATAAGAAAAAAGAAAGATAAGAAGAAAGAAAGATAAGAAGAAAGAAAGAAGAAAGAAAGATAAGAAGAAAGAAAGATAAGAAAAAAGAAAGATAAGAAGAAAGAAAGATAAGAAGAAAGAAAGAAGAAAGAAAGATAAGAAGAAAGAAAGATAAGAAGAAAGAAAGATAAGAAAAAAGAAAGATAAGAAGAAAGAAAGATAAGAAGAAAGAAAGATAAAAAGAAAGAAAGATAAAAAGAAAGAAAGATAAAAAGAAAGAAAGATAAAAAGAAAGAAGGGGTGATAGAGGTGTTTCACGTGTGTTCAGTGAAATACATACACACACACACACACACACACACATACACGACACCACAACCCTTTCCGAGTGATTAAATGCCTAAGTTTGAGGGAAAGAACCAGAGTTTATTATTGAATTATTCAGTATTCACAGTCTCAAGAGAAGTCCTATCAGGATTTATTATTAGCAGTAACAATCTTAGCAACATTAGATGTGCAGATGACAGTGTTGATAGCAGACACAGAAAGGAAGATACAGCGAATTCTACACAAGGTAATAAAGAAAAGCGAGAAGAAAGCACTTAGCATTTATTGTTTGGCAGATTTTGTTTAGCGGCATATCAACACCTCTATGGGTTATTTAATGCCGAAATCTAAATATTTTGAACGCAATTGTATGCCTTCAACTACAGATAAAATGTATTGCTGGTCAGTTTGCTTTAAAATGTATTGTTAGTCATTTTCCTATAACTATGTATTGTTGGTCATTTTGCTATGAAATGTATTGTTGGTAATTCTACTATATAAAAATATATTGATGGTATTTTTACTATAATATATATATATATATTACTTTCATAGTGTTTTGTTTTTGTCTGGGGCTTCACTATTTGCCCACAGGTGGGACCCTAACAGGTACTACTATCCCGGGTTAGGGTGGACTTGGGAACAATAACAATTAACAGGTGGTTCCATGCTCTTAAAAACTCTCAAACGCCCGATCGAAGGTTGTAGTTTATCGTCGTAGCCAGGACTAACTAAACGTTTGTAAGAAGAGAGAATGTATGGCTGTCAGCAAAATGAATAGCCTAACATACCATCTACAAACTGGAGACCCCAAAACTTGTACACAAATTTAAATATCTTGGAAGTGTTTTAAAAGAGGACGGAAAGTCTAACACCGAAAACCGAAGGTGCACTGAAATAATAATCAAAGTATTAAACAGGAAAATGTAACCTAGGGAAGGTTACTGAATAGAATAATCACAAAAAGGTTGATAATGAACGATAATACTTAGGACAAGAACAACACATATAAGATTCGCCAGCGGCACGTAGAAGTAGTAGTCCGCTGCTAGAAGTGAGTCAAGTGAATTCCACAATGAATCTAACTGCAGGATATCTACCAACCGCCCCCACGGTCAGATGTGGCACAAGGCCGAATTTAATATCGAGTATCCAAGCCCGTAGGGTCAGCCAAAAATTCCCCGTAGACCCTATATAAAACGGGGTCGGGTAGCTGTTTCCCGAGACAAGACTCCGCCCTTCGACATAGCCTCGTCTAGGGATCTTCTCTGCTTCTCCAACAGCAGACTAACATACAGTATTTACTATTGTATTTATGCGAATGCGGACACACCCATTGTCCTCCGTAGGTATGCTACAACGGAAAATCTTATTAGACACAAAAATAAGAGTACTGAACTGTTATACAATATCGATCCTCCTATATAGCAGTGAATGCTGGACAGGCTCTTCACAGATGAAGAAGAGACTTGAAACAACAGAAATATGGTTCTCTAGAAGGATGTTGAGAATACCATAGACTGAACATGTGATCAACGACGAAGTTTTAGAGGAAATGGAAACAAAAAGACACTTATAATTAACATCAGGAAGAGATAGTTGAATTTTGAAGGATACATAATGAGGAAAGAGGGCTTGGAGAATTTGACACTCACAGAACAGATTGAAGGCAAGAGGGATTGAGGAAAACTCCGCATAACCTACCTAGAGAGCTTGAGATATATGGATCTCATTACAGATGAAAAAAAAAACAAAAAACAAAAACGAAACCCCCCCCCCCAAAAAAAATAAAAAAAACAAAAAAACAATAACAGCAGCAAAAAAATACCCCCACCCCAAAGAACAAAAAAAAAAAAAACAACAAAAAACGAACTTGAGGCACCTGAAATATGTTTCTACAGAAGGATGTTGAAAACACCCTGGATTGAATATATTGATCAACGGCGAAGTTTTAGGGAAAATGGAAACAGAAAGACATTCATTTGTAAAATGAGAGGAAAAAAAAAATTGACATTTCTAGGACACATAATTAGGAAAGAGGTGATTGGAGAATTTGACACTCACAAGATATATTGATTGTTAGAGAGAGACAGAGAAAAGCAGCAAAAAAACTACCTGTCGAGTTTGTGTATATGATTGGAAGAACAGTGAGATAGGAAAAAGACAAAACTTAGAGCTACGAAGGACGGAAAGTTGTGGAGAGCCATGATCACCCACGTTCTGAAGGAACACCATACAGAGAAGAGGAAGAAGTAGAATAAAAATTAAAATAGCAGCAAAGAGATTCAACAACAATCGATTCGGGTTGGTACTTTTTATTATTCTCTTTAATATTGACTTCAGGTTTTTGTTTTTGTTTCCTTTCTCCACTGGTTCAGTCGACACTCGACGCTGATATGGATAACCGAAACACAGACGGACGACTCGCACGGAACGCATAAGCAAATCTAACAAGGAAAATCCGCTCATAAACAAACATCAGATTGGTGAAAAACAGAAAAGAGAGACACATCGACTGCGTGACGTCAAACAAAAACAAAATAGCAATCCATTTTATCTTAAGTGACAAATTTAATTTGCATCTCAAGACTTAGTTAAATGACATTTATTTGAATTTCTATCTGATGTTTTATATTTAGTTATGTATGAGAGATGCTAAGCATGGCAAGAGTTTTTATTGAACAAGTCATTGTTTTCATAATAAAACTGGTATTAACTAAAAGATATTTGTAAAGTTTTCACTATATAATTATAATTAGCTATTAAATAACTTTATGCAATTTTCAGCTGTTATAACAAAATATGTAGGTTGTGTAAGATTTTATTATACATGTAGCGGACCGTGGGGTGAAGAGATATCAGAAGGTTAAATTTTCCCGCTAGCCGGTCCAGCTACATGAGAATGTTGGACTTTAATTAAGTCCAAAGAAGACAAAGAAAAACAAACAAGACCGATATATATATATATATATATGAACAAATCTATATTAATAACAAGTTAAACAAAGACATGGACATTTACATAGTGCTTGTGTGGGAGAAATAATGTGTGTGCGTGTTGTGAGTGTTCGTACGTACGTGTATTGTTCTTAGCGCGTTCCCAGAATTTGGGAAACGCTGTATCTGTGAGAGGTCACATATTGGTGTTGGTTGAAAAGAGAGATTTTACCTCACCTCCGCGCGAGGTGGCGGCCCAAGGCCTAAGTCCTAAAGAGAGGTCGAGGCGAAGGGTCAGCCAGTATTTATAGCCAGGGGAGAGAGACCCCTGTTGAAGGATTAAGGAACTGAGGAGGAGCTAACTCCGACATACATCTCGATGGTCTTTCATTATCTCATTTAAAAATGATGGCTACCATCTCGTTGTGTAAAATATCATTGCTTTTATACGGCTTCACCTTTAAATGTATTAAGGTTACTCTCTGCCAAAGGCAGATGCGAAAAGTCACAGTCTCGGTAGAACAATCTATTCGACTGTTAATATTTAACAGCGCCACGAGGAATGTATGTGGCACAAGGCCGAGTTTAACGTGGGTTCTCCGAGCCCGTAAGTTCGACCAAAAAAATTCCATTAGAACCTGCATAAACGGGTTCAGTGTCTACCTCCCCGGACGAAGTTTTACCCTTCGGCAAAGACTCGTCCGGGTTCCTCTCTGCTCGAGGCAGAGAGTTCGACAGATGAACAATCTATTCGACTGTTCATCCAAGGCCTTCTCTCTTACTAATCTTATAGTAGGCGGAAGAGTTTAACAGACTCTTTAGAGGGAGGACATCACAACACCAACAATACATTTTATTTATAGTTGAATGCATGCGATTACGTTCAAAATATATTTAGTTGAAGCCATAAAAATAATTTTAGATTTTGGCACTAAATGACCCATAGAAGATGATATTCCTTTAAACAAAATCAACCAACACGAAAGAACTCTTTCATGGCATTAATCCATGTAATATCCTGCAATTCCTTAAAGAAATCGAATAGCATTCCAAAATATAACTTCAACAAAACATAAAATTCACATATCACGTCCTCTAAGCGGCCCGGGTGAAAACACTCGGGTCCCCATGTTAAAAACCGACCTTTTGTCACAACCTAACTCAGTGGGGGGTTAAGTAAATACCTATCACCTCCTCTAATAATTATGCCCATACAAACATGTATATGCACAAAATCTGAGTATCATCTACCATGTATTCAATTGTGAAAACAGAATAACATCCTATTTTTATAACTTCCAATCTCCGAAGAACATTAAATTTCGGCATTAAATGAGCCATAAGGTGTTTATATGCTGCTAATCATATAAAACAAATAATTAAGAATCATTTAGTAGGTTACCATTTCTTTCTGCGGTAAACCCCTTGCCATCCAAGGCTATAGAACCCAGTTTGTGTTACTATTTACCCATAGCTGGATGGAGAGGAAGAGGATTCATACCTTTCCCAAGGGTATTAGCGCGTAAGTGAATGTAATGGATTTGACTCGAATTCGAACTCGGCTCTTCGATTCTTCAATGCGAGCCACTATCCATTACGCCACCGTACCTCAGTAAGGTCTATGTTATATGAATACATATAATCGAATATATGTAATTTAAGGCCTATAATTCTTGAATTTATTTATAAAAAAAACATGGTTTATATAAAATCTGACACCCCCCCTCCAAATTTATTAAAGTCATGCGATACATTACTCATACTTATTGACAATTTTATCCGCATCGACTGGTTAATAACAGCGATAAAGATTATATAGCTCATTTTTATTTACAGTGGTTTTCACCCTGTACAGTGCCAGGAGGACACTCGAGGTAGAAGGTTTCAGAGTAAGTGGTATAGCTTTCACGGATATGTGTGTGGAAGATAACGATTAGGCCTAGACTTGAACAGATTAAGATTGTAATGATCGCGGAAGCAGTCTCTTGGGAGTCGGTTCCGCAATCGACTATTTTGGGTTTTGTGCTATTAAATGTGACCAGCCAGTTCATTACAAAAATATACCATATGTGAATAGAAAATATTCGAACAAAGATCACTAGGAAGCAATAAAATCTACTGCAAGTAATGCTAAAGTAGAAGTATTTGAAACGGTTTAAAAAAAATCAATGGTCAAAAAGAGATGAAGGTAATAGAATGCATTGTAGTTCATTTTTTTTTAAGCGTTTCACCCAAAGCAAGGTGGGAAGCCACTAGCACGCAAGGGGTCACAGAGAGCGAGAGCAAATAGGAGTGATAGAGGAAAGGATGAAGAGAAGGATAGGGGATAGATCAGGGCATCTAGAGACGCCGATTGACATTACATTTGAATAGTTGGAGATTATAGCTATCAGGGAAACAGGAAAAGGGAAGGCAGTTCCACAGTCCTGTGGAACTACAAGAGATGGCTGAAAGGGTGAGAGCGAGATGCCAGCCTAGTAGAACACTTAAATTCATGAAATCTAGGAACCAGCGAAAGCAGCTCATCGGAGCAGTTACCGTGAAAGTATTTGTAAAAAAGACAGAGGGAGGCGACGGCACGTCTAACAGAGAGAGAGAGCGACTGCAGACGAGATGCCAGATCAGGGCCAATTACATTGCATATCCGTCTCTGGATTTTATCAAGAACCTTGAGACAAACAGAAGGGGCTCCAGACCATATATGACAGCATTACTCCATGCAAGGGCGAATGGTTGATTTGTAGATTTGAAGGATCGACTCCGGTGAGAAAAAATTCCTGACGCGGCACAGGGAGCCAACTTTCCTTGCGGTGGACGAAGATATTGACTCAATGTATTTATTCCATCTCAGGTCAGCAGTCAATGTGAGACCGAGTAGTCGCAAAGAGGTGCTCTCGGGAAGTTGAGCTTCAGACATTTTAATGGTGGTGGCGGGGAGCAGGGATGGTTCTCTGTGGTGAGTAATAGAGAGTAGTTATGTGTTTTGGAGGCATTAAAGTTAACCAGCCAATTCCTGCCCCAATTCACAACCGATTAACATGTAAAAAAATAAAATAAAATAAAATAAAATGATTTACCCAGATCTACCGGATATTATGATAATCAAATATTTCTGTGGTTGGTATCTTTTGTATTTACTTATAAAATTATGTTGCATTTAGTTTGTTTTTATATCAAGTTATTCCACGAGTGATACTGGTATAATGTAATCAAGTATTACCAGCTGTATGATCGTTACATCCCCTACTAGACTTCTGGTGAATATGGCGGCTCGACTACTGGCAGGATTAAAGACAAGACCAATGAAAATACGGATGAACCTCCTTGTAAGGTCAACAGCCATCTAGCACGATGGGATAGACTGGGTTCCCTAGCCATGTATCCAGACAGTAAGCATCGATGGGAGGAGGGCTTCCTGAACTACATTTAACAGTGAGGGTGGAAGGTTAATTCGATGGAATCAGCGACCACGTAGGCTTCAAGGAGGAGGACATCAACTGTAGTCTAGCCTGGATAGGGATGGGTTTCGCTATGTTTAATTTACCCAAGAGTTGCAGCAGCGACCCTACGCACAGGTTCAGGGGTGGCCAAACCGCGGCTCATAAGTCACATGCGGTTTTTTGACCTTGAATATGTGACCCGTGGAAATATTTTGGTTTAGCTCCTTTTTTCATCACATTTAATGTAAAAAGGAAAAAATTCAAGCTTTACAATTATTTACTTGGTATGAATTGAGATCTCACTGGATTAAACCTAAGTTTAATGTCCATGGTTAGTAAGAATATTTAAGAATTTATATCCTAATTTTAATGCTAGATCTGTGCGATTGTCCTTTGGCGCCGAGTGAAGGACGCGCCACATCGAGAAATAAGAACAGGAACCTGGTTTTTCCACATTACATGTAGAGGTTTTTATTCAGGCCTACACCTCGTCCGGGTAGGTAGATAGCTGATACAGGGATCCTCAAATTACGTCGAAGATCCGTTCCTACGGCGCGACGTAACCTGAATTTTGACAAAGATCGGAACTCACCTACATAAGCACCCAGGAGTCTGCCTTACGCTTGGGAGCCATAATGAATTCATAGAAAATATTCGTCCTCTGTCAGAATTCGAACCTGTATCCTATACGGAACCGTCATATAGCCTAACGTGCCTTTTTAACCGATTCGGCCACAGAGGATCGTTCGGTTGGCAAGGTCAAATTTACTGCTTATAAACTTCAATCTTCTATGAATCTTTCACGTACATTCATAACTGCTCATGGCGTATCAAATGTAAACAAATGACGTCACATATTATGAAATGGACAAAGTCCGACAATTATTTAAGATTCATGGAAGATTGAAGTTTATAAGCTATATGACGGTTCCGTATAAGATACACGTTCGAATCCTGTCGGAGGACGAATATTTTCTATGAAAATTTCTCGGACATTCAGGCTGGTAAATGTTATTTAATACTGTTTATTATAAAACAGAGCATTTGCTTAAATATTTGTATCTATAAAAAGAATGTTAAACATAAAAATGTCTTAAAATAATTGTCGGACTTTGTCCATTTCATAATATATATATATATATATATATATATATATATATATATTATAGCTCTCCCGTCGAACTCGACGTATGAGGGTCAGACAGATCAGTTCCCAGAAACTGAAAGCCCGACAGCCACACAGGATTTGATTATAGTGGTGAAGGCTTTGTGCAGGGCCATCCACACTTTTTGGAGGGACGAATACAGGGACCTGGTGCAACGGATGACACAAGGTCCCCAAGCGACCCTCCGCAGGTTTTGAATTCAGAGTTGTCCTTCTCCTAGACCATCCAAGGCTATAGAACCCAGTCAGTCATAGTTGGAGGGAGAAGAAGATTATATATATATATATATAATAGATATATATAATAGATATAATAGATGTGTGTGTGTGTTCTTCAAACTTTAATATAGTGGATACTCTGTATTTGAAATAGACGCCATATTTTATATTTATTAAAAGAGTGTGTATTACATTTATCGATCTGCGCATTTGAGAAATCTTAGTAAAGAAGAATGCGTTCACCAGTAGGGATCGAAACTGCGTTCCCGTTTGATCCCGTGTGTTTTTAACGATTGGTTACGGAGAACGAAGCAGCAAGCAGGGTTCTTTTTCCCTCTTTATAGAAGCCCGTCCTTTTCCTAAAGGTTATTTTTCTCGAAAGTTTCATATCTGCTCATTTTTCTTATGCAAAACATAAACAAAGTAATTTCTAAAAAAAATTAATGGATTTATTTTTTAATATGACATTTATTTTGTTACTTCAATGTCAGATGAAAAATAAATCCATTCATTCCTATATATATATATATATATATATATATATATATATATATATATATAATAAATGCGAATGTCAGTGTGTCACACTTTTTAGCTTTATTCCTACAAGCTGTAGCCCAACATATAATACCGTTTTGGAATCAGGCCGACTCCGTCAGCAAATTAAAAACATTCCGGACCGAATCCGGATCCATATTCCTGTCATTTTGGATTCCCAAGTTTTCATTACTGCGATTGTTTTCGGCGATTACGTGATTTTTTGCGATGAAATTTTTTTGTACGATAATAATTTCTATTACTTGGAAATAAATTTGGGAATAATCGACATTAATTGCGAAATCCAGCGAAACTCCCCCATGAAAGTCACCTACGTACATGAAATTGTCTTTGAATTATGTGATGGGAAAAGAATTATCGTTGAACTTTTAAAAGGCAAGCGAAAATATTAATGCAATACTTAAATGCAGCGATCAATTTTTAATTCTTCTGTAGTTTATTGATGCCTATCGCTTCTAATCCTTCCTAGCTATTGTGATGATGGCCCAATCAATAGTCTGCCACAGGAGCTAGCTTAAATAACACCCATTCCGGTGGCTTTTAAGCTAGTATTAATATATATATATATATATTTTATGGCGATAAAGGTATTCAGCTTAATATTACTAGACATATTAAAACGCGCGAAGCAACCGGTTTCGCTCCCGCTCATCAGGCTTGCAACGGGAGATTTTAATTTAAAAAACAGAAAATGTACACTAAAAAGAATTGTGGAGGGGAAAAAAAAAATAAATAAAAAAAAAAAAAACCAAAAAAAAAAAAAACCGCAAACCTTCCTTGTGTAAACAACGTGAGTGTTTGTTGGGGCTCGCTGTCATTTGCCTCTAGCTCCTTTTGCTCATATTTATTTATTTTTTTTTTTTTTATTTATTTTTTTTTTCCCCCCTCCACAAGTCTTTTTAGTGTACATTTTCTGTCTTTTAAATTAAAATCTCCCGTTGCAAGCCTGATGAGCGGGAGCGAAACCGGTTGCTTCGCGCGTTTTAATATGTCTAGTAATATTAAGCTGAATAACTTTATCGCCATAATAAAATTTTGTACCTTTAAAAATATCTTCAAATATATATATATATATATATATATATATATATATATATATATCTATAGGTAGATAGATAATATTAGTGGTAAATATACACATACATATGCAATCATATATCTAAAATATAAATATACATACATATATGTAGAAAAAATAATTCCAAGAGGATATAATCCAGGTAGAACTCAATGTCCAAGACAGAGTAAAGATATAATAAAAAGACTTAAACACTAATATAATGATTTTAATTAAATATTTTATTCTTCATATAACCCAAAATTAATGTTCTAAGGTTGATATTCGTGTTTAATTTTGTAAAAATTCTCCCGTTTTAGACAAATACCTTCCACCCTTCCCTGATCCGTCTTGTGCCTTTCGTCTGACTGAAACAATGAAATGGATAAATTCTGTATTAGATTTTCGACTACATATATATTTTTTTAGTTTTCACAGTTAAATTTCTATTTCTGACACGAACTCAGTCCACACCGGGGTTGATAAGACAAACGATCGATATCTTCGTCTGCCGATATAGGCTATTCCCCATATGAGGTGATTTTGGATTTTATTGTTTATATATATATATATATATATATATATATATATATATATATGAGAGAGAGAGAGACAACACACATCTTTTTATTGTTTCTTCTATCTGCAAACTAGAAATCTACTTTTGGACATAATGTATTTAGAATTTGTTCAAATGTTTGAACGCTTTCGGCTAATCTTTTAGTCAGTTTTAAAGATTTTATTTTATTTTTTATTGTAAATGCCGTGTAATTTTCTGAGACATTACTTTAATATTTTAAATCCCCGGACACGGCAAATGCATCATGGCCATGTTCGTAGATTATGATTTTTTTCTGATGAGAGCTTCTATTATTATTTTTTTTCACAGTCAGAGACGTGAATTATATTAAAGTTGGGATGTTTTTAAGGTAATTAATATGGGTCCTTATTGAGCTCCAATCCGGGAGATATTTTGGAAAACGAATGGTGTTGTGTCAGACATAAATCTCCATAAGCTAAGTTTTCATCATGAAACGAGACTGGTTGACAACGATGGGCCAGTGTACCTTGCTATTTAACTTGGGGTGGGAAGGAAATGGATTTACATCTTTGCTAAGAGCATTTGTGAGAAGACGAACGCAGCTGTTTAGGCTGGAATGTGAACACGGCAGGCCTATCTTGCTTTCCGCATCGATAATCACCACGCGCACATCCGATTAAAAAACTGAATAATCATAAAAATTTAAGCAGCTGTGGTCAAATCAGTGTATGGTACGTGGGTTCAAGTCTTTCCAGAGGTCAATTCTTTATCTCTGAAAGACGCAGCGTTTTTTTTTTTTTAAAGTAACAGGAAAATTTCGTTAGAAAGAAAAAAAAAATGATGAAATCCTCTGATATGACAATAGATGTTGGACAATCACCTCACGGGCGAGAGAAAAAACAAAAAAACAAAAAAAAAACAAAAAACAAAAAAAACAACGACAACTAAAGACAGCAGAAATTTGATTCGGCGGAAAGATACTGAAAATTCCATGTACGGAGCGAGTAAACAACAAGGAAATCTTAAAGAAAAATGGCTGCAGAAAAGAACACTTCTACTCAAAATCGGAAAACGACACCTGATATTCTTTAGACACATAATGAGGAAAGAGGGTTAGGAAAAGTTAACACTCACAGGGCATATTTAAGGCAAGAAAGATAGGTGGCAAGGCACATAGTCACTTACCTGACGAGCTTGTGTGAATGAATGGCTGAACGGTGGGGGCTAGAGCCTAAGCAAACTAAGAAAAACCGCTAAAAATAGGAAGTTGTGGAGGCCACGATTGCGACAGAGGAAGAAAGGGCCTATCTGAGCCGTACTATTAACTACAACAGTTACGCAAAGGATTTGCTTCAGATGACACAATTTTACCATGAGACTGTTATCATGAAACATCGTCTAAGAAATAAAATCACTATCAACAGCTTGCCATATATATATATATATATATATATATATATATATATATATATGTGTGTGTGTGTGTGTGTGTGTGTGTATGTATGTATCATCGCAACACCGAAATTTCCATGTTTGAAAACTGAAACTTCAATTTAAATTCAATCATAAACTTAAAATATAAAGTTCCGTTCCATTAGTAAGCGATGCTAAGAATAACTTTTTAGAAATTGATTCACTTAATTTATAAAAGCAGACATATTTGATATTTTAAGATGTTGGGGGTTAAGGAAAATTCCATAAAAAATAAAAAAACAATTATAATATTATGATCTAGTGTTGTATCGAGCACAGATTTTTAGAAACAAAAATAAATAAATGCTAAGAACTCTGAATTATAAATCTCATTGTTCTTTCCTATTATTTATATATATATATATATATATATATATAGGCCAACACACAGAGGTGACAGTCTTTTTTATGCTAAACGCAGTCATCAGGCCATGTGTGCGTTGTGTTTTTGCTCGACTATTTATATATAAAATTCAATGATGCATTGTATTATTATTAAATGGTTATTTTGGTGAGAGGTAACGATTGTGTCTCGAATTATTTTAGGGGCTATTGAGTGGGAATAAATTGAACTCGTTAAGAATTATGAGGAAGGAAAATAAGAGAAGTCGAAATGATTTCTTTTCTGGTACCAAGATTTTGAAGATTTTCATTGGGTTGCAATTTGAATAGTAGGCAATTAAGTCAATATCTATCTTCTTTTTCGCCTCATGAAACAAAATTAAATTTTATTACAAGGCCATATTTCTTGACAGTCAAACGAATGTGATATCAGAACCTAATCGACCGACGACAGAGGTCGTTATGAAATTTTAGTACGACAGCATAATTATCAAACGAAGTTATTAAAAATTGGCTTGCAAGCCAAAGACGACTAATTAACGATCTGAAACAAATGTTTCTTTGCCAAATTTCCGTTGGAGCGTGGAAGACATACGCCATGACACCTCGTCCTTTCGAGTCGAGTCTCAGCTAGTACAGTGTCCGGTGCGATGACCTACGATTACACTGATCGTATTTTCACTAACTGAATTTGATTGATGTATTCTCATTCTCTCTCTCTCTCTCTCAAATAAAAAGTGGAGGCTATAAATAGCGTGATCAACAATCTCAAACCCTCGGTCATGATGACTTGGTAACTTCGTGCAAGCACAGCCATCGATGGCCTCTAATTTCACTCACATACCAACCCGTGGAATGGCTTTCAGATACTTTCCAAATGTGCCGCATGCTAGGATCGCCCCCTCCAGAACGATAACAAATCGATTATGGTGAGATTCGAACCTGGATTTCATGGTCAGAAAGCGGACGTTCTAGCCACTCAACCACGTATGTATGTATCCAAACAACAGTTTTTTTTCGCACTTCCTACCGGTGGAACTCATTTCTTTTTCTTTGCTTCCCTGATAACTACAATCTTCAAAATTTTAAATGCAACGTCAATCGCCATCTTCTATCTTCTCGGACCTCGTTCATCTTTTGTCCTTTCCTCAATCTTCCCCATATTCAGTCTTCTCATTCACTTCCTGTAAACCTTGTTTATTAGTGTCATTCCTGACTTGCTTGGAGTCAAAGGATTAAACACACACACACACCTCAAATTAATAGTAGTTAATTAACTTAAAAAATGGGAAAAAAATTCTAAGAGTCACGTTTTTGTCACCAGGAAGAATTTCTTCAGACTAATAATAGTTTTATAAATGTAACAATGGTTACAGTTTTACAACGAAAACGTTAAAAGATACAGGGGGTCTGGAGTGAACAGATGTCCAAAACATGGGACTTAGTTGAGAAAGACTGGGGGAAAACGAAGTGATAGTGACGATGAAAAGATACTAGCTTGGTTCTGAAAGTCTTTGAAAGTTACAAGTCATTGTCCCCATCCCATTATTTTGTTAGATCGAAATCAGAGAAAATATAATTTTCAAGGTTATGGTCATCTTGGTTTTTGGAGATGCTTCCATGAACTGTGGCCTAATCTACATAGAAAATCAGCATAAATAAAAATCTAAGCGTAGCTTAGACGTGGCACAAGTCCGAAAGTATGGGCACCCAGTGAGGACCGAACTCACAAACCAGTTGTAATTGTTCTAGCGAGACAAGCTTGCTAACCATTGCACCACGTCGAAGTGTCTTATAGGTTTTTACTCATGATCTGAAAATGTTCCGAGACAGATCATCAATAAAAACCAAAAACAGGACAAAAAAGGATAGAGAGTAGGAACGAAGAGAGAATCTTGTGATGATTGCGTTGGTCTCATAGGCTTCAGAGGTCCTAGTTTGGCAGTATGCAAAGGTAATGATAGGTGGCACCATCGTACCTTGACGCCGTGCAAATGTTCATTTTTTGTGCACCTGGAATACCTGATGGAAGGCAATACTGTTTTTGCGACGCAAACGAACACTCGCTGTCATTTTTGTAATGTCAACGAATACTCGGTGTCCCTTTTGTAATGCTCGTTGTAGTAGAGACTTTGTAATCGCAGATACAGCTATAGTAACGCCGTTGAACAATACTGATGTCAGACGCCTTCGAATATCACTCGCTCGAACAGTAATCCGTGTAGTGATCAGTATAGAGAATAGCGAACCGTATAGTAATAGAGGATAGAATAGAAGTGCAGATCCGAATAGTGATAGACTAGAATAGAGAGATATTCACTAACCGCCCCACGCAGTCGGATGCGGCACAAGGCCAAGTTTATTGTGAGGGAACAAGAATAGAGATCGTTAGTCATCAGCTACTTTCTACATATATGCGCTTCCTCTATGATCACGTGGTCTACTTGATTCACTAATGGGATCGTCTGTGTTTGCTCACTGGCGATCTATGTTCAAACTCAAGTGTCGGCAGCGACACTTTATTCCTATATGACATACTGCCCATCGCAGACTGAGCTCAGGCTGACAACGCTCCATTACTGATCATAACCAGAGGAGTCTGGTAGGAATGGCCTGCCGCAGCACACAAGAGACACCCGATCAAATCTCCTCCACATTGGATGCAGGAGCCACCAAACACGTATCCAGCCTGCCAATGTGTCCCGATTTAAACAACCACAGCGGACAAAACACTTCACCTAGGCACGTGGTATCTTTAATTGGACCCTGTGAGACAAGTAAAAATTCCAGTTGTTTCGAACTGATGGCAGGGTTCCGGTGTGGCACATTGCCAACAAGGTAGGTGTTGGTTGCCTAATAAAGTGGCCTGCGTTGACGTTGGTCAATGTATGTTCACTTCATCAACTAAACGTGTCGCTGAACAGCGACGATTACGTTGCTTTGCTTCGGGACCATTTACATATACTATATGAACACTCGACAACGATGGTTTTTTCTAACAGTATAATGCACAGTGTCCATCCGACCGAAGTTGCTCAGAATTGGTGTAAGGAGCATCGTAGAGACTTTCGATGAATGGTGTGTTAAATGTTCTATCGAGACAAGCTTGCTAACCATTGCACCACGTCGAAGTTTCCTATAGGTTTTTAATCATGGTCTGAAAATGTTCCGAGACAGATCGTTAATAAAAAATAAAAACAAGACAAAAACGGAAAGAGGATAGGAACGAAGAGAGAACCTTTTGACAATTGAGTTGGTCTCATAGGCTTCAGAAGTCACAGTTTGGCAGTAGGTCGTGATAGGTGGCACCATCGTACCTTGACGTAGTGGAAATGTTCATTTATTTGTGCACTTGGAATACCTGATGGAAGGCAATTGACTTTCGATAAATAGTATGTAAAGTAAGTGTTATGGTAATTTACACACGCACGCATGGACTCTCTCAGCTATAAATAGGAGCAGGTACTGCCTTTTGGAGAGGGAAGTTTCCATCAGTCAGATCTGTCAGTCGGAGCGAACATTCTTGCTGTAACACTCGTTTGTATATGTTTGTATTACTGTTTCTGTTAATATATTTGTTTTACTCAATTCATCTCTTGTGTCTTTATTTCTGGCCCTAACAAGGCCCGAACACTAAGTTCACCCGTTATTTAGCTAATCGAGTATTTATGGAATGTCGTGGATAAATGTTTACGCTTGCAAGAGTCTGCACCTACGAATACTAGGAAGCTATAGACAACCGTCGAAAGAGCATGGCTCGACATCTCTTCGGTGTAGTTCCGAGTACTTGTGAAACCGATGCTTCTTCAAGCACTTTAGACTGGACTAAGCGGGGTTTCCTTCACACTACTAGGCTTCTATCACATGACTTTTGGCACGTCAGCATGCATATATTTACAACGGCACTGAATTTAGTGAGATCTACAAAATCTCACATATGATCAGTAAGATTTAAACCTGGCGAACTTTGGGGGCCAGTGGAGTGGCTGGCTGCTAGCTGAGTTTCTAACTATAGCTTTCAAGTTCAAGTTGGGAATAATCAAATTTAAGTTGGGAATAATCAAATTTCAAGTTGAGACTAACCAATTTCAAGTTGAGACTAACCAATTTCAAGTTGAGACTAACCAATTTCAAGTTGAGACTAACCAATTTCAAGTTGAGACTAACCAATTTCAAGTTGAGACTAACCAATTTCAAGTTGAGACTAACCAATTTCAAGTTGAGACTAACCAATTTCAAGTTGAGACTAACCAATTTCAAGTTGAGACTAACCAATTTCAAGTTGAGACTAACCAATTTCAAGTTGAGACTAACCAATTTCAAGTTGAGACTAACCAATTTCAAGTTGAGACTAACCAATTTCAAGTTGAGACTAACCAATTTCAAGTTGAGACTAACCAATTTCAAGTTGAGACTAACCAATTTCAAGTTGAGACTAACCAATTTCAAGTTGAGACTAACCAATTTCAAGTTGGCAAATGTATTTTTCAACAAAACAAATGAGGCATAACAATGAATGCATGTCAAAAATTCATATCCTCAAGATCCAAGGCTGGTTGTATAAATCGCTGAACATGTGCCAGCAGAGTAGTACATTTAGGCAGGGTTATTAGAGGTATATATTATTAGCAATCACTTGCTCATGTTGTGCATTGCGAAATTCAGTTCGTGTTGAATTTCCACGTCCTTTGCCTGCAAGAACTTGAAAGCTACCTCGGATTTTACATCAGCCTTAAGAATTGACCATACTCTTTCTATCGGATTCATCATCGGACTATATGGTCCCAGGCGTAAGAAGTGACGATGGGCAAACTCAGGTTCCAGAAATACGTTTTCCAACGAGGCAAGGGGGCATTGTCAGCCACGAATAGCACAGATGACTGGTATCTCTCGTGGGCTCGTTGTAAACAATGTCACACAAACTCTGAATGACCCGCGACAGGTTTCATGATAGATTAATCCGAGGCTACTGATCCCTCCAATTACGTGAATATTTGCCCCGCGAGTCCCGGCGGCGACTACAGTGCAGCGACTCCCTTTCCTTCATCGCCCCTTTCATACGAGAAAAATACCAATTAAAAATTGTTTCACCAGCGTAAACAACTGGGATATTGTCGGCTTGGAATCGTAGAAGTTCCTGGACATATTGTCGACGTTTTTGTTGAGATCACTATTCGCATTCTCCGGCTCATTGTAAACTTTTTTTGAGTCTGAATAATAGTCCATTCAAATGTTGTCGAACACATTCGGAACTCACAACCATATTGAATCTCTGCTGTATCAAAGCTGCCAGCTACTTCAACGTTATTCGTGGGTTCAGCTCCACACACTATTCAATAAAAGCCTTGTGTTCAGCACCAACTGAAATTGTTTAGTCCCAACTTGAACTTGATTATTCCAAACTTGAACTTGAAATGCTATAGTTTCGAGTTATCGGCGCATGATAGGGGTGCATTATTTTGCTGGAAAAACCATTAGTACCGGAACTGATTGACTTTTTTTTAGCTTTGTGGAGGGAGTGTAAGTGAATCTAACGAACTCGAATGGAATTCCGAGCTCTCAGAGTTCTTATTCTTAGCCACTGTCCCTTATACCACCCAAACATTCCATCAATATGTCGAGTATAAAGGATTGCGAACGGCTTGCAACAAGATCTACGTATGGCACCTGTTAAGACAGAACCCAGAATCTTTGACAAGAGAACACATTCTATATTCTTATAATGTGCAGGGTCCTTTCAGGGCGTAAGGGATCTCCACTTCTCCCTATTCCTTCTAGTTCTCAATATGTTTTGTCCTTTTGCAACTTCTCCCAAACTGTTCAGTCATCCATTTGCTTAAGCCCTCTCGATATATCACGCGTTGTTTTCCCCTGTCTCTCTTTCCCTCTATCCGCCCTGTGGGTATCAGATTCTTCAAACACTCCTTTCTCATTACGCGTCCCAGAAATTCCACCTGCCTCTTCCTGATGTTAAGTGTAAGTTTCTTTGTTTGCATCCTAATACCATCTTTTACAACATCCTACTAACCGACTGGATTCATAGCCTTATCAGGTCTCCACCCCACGCTAACCGTCGGTCCGAATGTACCTTAGGCGCAGCTTGTTGCCAAAGTGACACGCTACCAATTTTCCATTCTGAGATGGCGGTGTTCACTTGTCTTTAGAGGAGCAGTATTCTGTGTTGTGGTGCCAATAATATTACACTTCTTGGTCTACGTTTAAGAGTACTTATAGAATGTTGTGTACACTGTAGAATGCTTGTGTTGAGTGACGAGATGAGCAGTACCAGCGTTGAATTGAGATCTCATGCAATCTTTCACTTCCTTGGATTATTACAATCTTTGTTAGTTGCTAGAAGTCCTGTTCTCACATCACATTTCCCGAATTAAGATATTCCTCGAAACATTTTTTCTACTTTGACCTGAAAAACATCCCCCAGAGTCGAGTTCACATTGGAGACAGACTAATCCATCTTCCTTAACCTAACAACTATTCCGCACTGTGACAGCGTTAAACCCTTTCCGCGTTATATGGCTATCCCTGAATAATGTGTCACAGCCATACTATCTTTTTTATCTATGACGTTACGCAAAAATGTAAATATCTTGGAAGTGTTCTAACAGAGTACGGAAAGTGCGACACTGAGATCCGAAGACGCATTGGGATGGCCAAAGGTGCCTTCCAAAAGCTAAGCAAAGTATTAAGAGACAGAAAAACAGCGGTAGATACGAAGAAAAGAGTACTGAACTGTTACGTGATATCTGTCCTTCCATATGGCAGCGAGTGCTGGACAACCTCCTCAAAGGTGAAGAAAATTGAAGCAACAGAAATGTGGTTCTACAGAAGGATGCTGAGGATAACACGGAACGAACATGTGAGTAACAATGTGGTTTTAGAGAAAATGGAGAAAAAAAAAGAAAAGAAAATTAACATCAGGAAGAGACAATCGAAATTTTTGGGGTACGAAATGAGGAAGGAAGGCTTGGAAAATCTGATACTCACAGGGGAGATTAATGGAAAGAGGGACAGAGAAAAGCAGCGCGTAACATACTTAATGGGCTTGCGTAAATGGATGGTAGAACAGGGTTTAGGAGCAATAACAAAAAGACAAAACTTATTAAGAGTCAAAATGGACATGAAGATGTGGAGGGCTATGATCGTCTACGTCCTGAAGGGACACTCTGCATAAAAGAAGATAATTAACATGCGGAAGAGGCAGTTGAAATTTCTGGGGCACTTAATGAGGAAAGAGGGCTTGGAAAATCTGATACTCACAGGATAGATTGATGGGAAGAGGGAAAGAGGAGAGTAGCTCGTAACGTACTTGATGGGCTTGAGTAAATTGATCAAAGAACGGGGTTTGGGAGAAATAAAAAGACAAAACAGGAAGATGTGGAGGGCCATGATCGCCTATGTCCTGAAGGGACATGGCACATAAAAGAAGATACCTAAACATAAACGTGTCTTTTGCTACAATATGAATTGTGTGTTGCCGTTAATATTTTTAATACTTCAGTTTATTCATTGGGTGACTTTCAAATGTTATTGTGTTGGATTCACGGGATGTTATTTTCATGTTATTTTCTGTTTGCTACTATTGTTTTGGTTTCATTTGTCTTTAAATAACAGATTGATTCCTTTCAGTAAAATAATACACTTTTCCCTTCCATTCGGCTTCATTGCCACAGTGAATAAAAATGAAAAGAACTCCTTACGCTGTACTCTATGAAGTTGTTTACTCCCGCATAGATTTTGTTTTTGTAGACAAACACAGAAACCAAACATGTTTTGCTGCTTCTCAGTTTTTTCTCGCCACAATTTCGGTTGACATATTTTGAAATGGGTCGGATTTTTTACATGCAATAATAGTTTAAAAAAACAAAAAAAACAAAGCAAAAAAAACAAAAACAAAGAAGAATTCGTCTTACCTTTGGTTTCTCTTATCACCTGTCCTTTTTAGGAAATTTACCGTAATTCCTCATAAATAATACGCACCCCAACAATTGATCCAAACATTAAGAAATATATCTATCCCAATGTATAATGCGCATCTATAAATTTTGTCAAAAAGCAAAAACAAAAAAATAATTGCGAACGTATGTTGTCGACCTTGATATTAAGAATAAAATCACATACGCACCCATAAATAATACGCACCCCAACAATTGATCCAAACATTAAGAAATATATCTATCCCCATGTATAATACGCATCTATAAGTTTTGTCAAAAAACAAAAACAAAAAAATAATTACGAACATATTTTGTCGACCTTGACATTAAGAATTAGATCAAAACTAAGTGCTAAAATAATGTTGAAAATTACTATGCGGTTTTCCCGATAAATGTCAGTGAGGATGTTATAAAGAGGTTTCAAGAAGTGTTGTCTCACGACAGCCATGGATGGCTCTGAAGATGACATCCTTTGGCAAGGGAATGAAGCGGCCGAAGATAATTTTGAACAGGACGAAGATAATATTGTGAATGATAATTTGTTTAATGATAATTTAGATATTAATTCTATAATAGAAAGTGGTGATGATGATGATGAAAATTAAAATTTCAATAAATTGTCATCATGATATCCTCTTTTCTCCGAAATTGGCCTTTTTATAGATTTTTTTATTGTTTCACCAAATAAAAAATGCGGTTACTGATGAACATAAATTTATTGACAAAAAATGTTACAATTATTATTGTTGGATTTAAAATGAAAATTAGGATAATATCTTTCGTATTTTAGAACCAGTACGTATTTGTTATAAATCAATAGCGAAAAACATTTTTGTTTGAACCTATTTATAATACGCACCGTTATTATCATCTGCAATTTACAGTAAAAAAAAATGCGTATTATTTTAGAGAAATTACGGTAAGAATAAGCCCATTTAAAAATATGTACCCCAAAAATTCTGCCTACGATTGCTTTATAGATGACGTCTTACCAATATCTCTCTCTTACACACACACAAACATTTTATTAAATTTAACTGACAATGCTTGTCCGTTTAATTTTTATCGTATTTTTACACTTCCGGACATTGTGGATAAACAATTCATATTTTCTCTTTTTGTCCGAGTCCTTTAAACATTTCATACTATGATTACTGTAAACAAGAGTTTATGATTTACTAATATATATATATATATATATATATATATATATATATATATATATATATATTAGCCGATGCGTTTATTCTTTGAGGGACTTTATCAGAGGACGAAACACAATGGCTAAGATAAGTTTTGCTTTTGTCTTTTCATTTCTATTCATATTGTCTTTTTACAGATATACTCTATCTGAAATTTATATCTGACGAAGCCTTAATAAATGTGAAACATGTTAGATTGTAATACGTTTCCTACTTGTTCTTCGTCTTATTTTATTATCTTGTCGGATTCATATTCATATCTAATCTACATTTAATCAACTCTCTCTTTTATATATATATATTTTGGGTGATATGAGTAAATTGTCACCATTTTAAACTTTTAATTTCGCGCATGCGTGTTGTTTGTTTCTGATTTTGTCAACTGCACAGTATAGTAGTGTCAGTTAGGTACCGTCTGTGAGAAAAAGAGCACCACGACGCAATTCACTCCGCCAGATATTTAGAAACGGCATGCTGTACTGGTTGGCATTCGCGCCGGAAGTTTTAATACGAACATTTCAGAGCATTTGGGTGTCAATCTGTGGAGAGTGCAGAGGATTTAGAAAGAGTTGGATGAGTCTAATGGTGAATACGAAGGTACGGCAGCTCGGAAAACTTACTCTGATCATTCTGATAGGCAAGGAACTCTCGAATTTGTTGATGAGGGTCTCAGACTCAACACGGAGGCCTACATCAAGTGTTTTGTGGAAGTAGTGTTTCCGTGGGTCAAGAAGGTGGCTGCTGGAAGACCCTATGTCTAGCAATAGGACTCTGCACCAGGCTAGACAAGCAGGAGAACCCAGTCATGGCTGTCAGACAATTTCTGTGATCACATCACCCCTTACATCTGGCCACCTAACTTCCCAGACTGCAAGCCCCTTGATCTTTATGTGTGGGGCGCAGTTGAGCGAGAGACAAAATAAAACAAAACTACTTGCAAGATCAAAGATGAACTGAATGCAAGGATTATGGCAGCATTCACCAGTTTAAACAAGGAGACCATCCAGAAGAGTTGCAGGAGATTCCATAGTTGTCTGGAGGCCGTGGTTGAAGTCAACAGCGTTTTTATTGAATAAATTTAGTCTTTACTATTTCAAGATATTTTTAAGTAATTTTGGTAAATATGTGTTAAAATGAGATGTCAGTGTCATTTTCATTTTTGCGTCATTTAGACGACAACTTATCCATCGTACCCTGTATATCTGTTAAAATGAAATGTCAGTGGCATTTTCACTTTTGCGTCATTTAGACGACAACTTATCCATTGCACTCTGTATAGTGATAGATAGATATGTGTGTGTACCAATGTTTAAAAACGGATAGAAAATACAATAATAGTCCAATACTAGCACGCGCAGGTTGTTATAACAAAAGGTACAAATTTGTTTATAACTGCGGTTCCGCCCACATGATGCCTACCCCATCAAAGTCAATAGCTGTTAGATGAAAAGGGGATGATATCCAGATTTAAGTAACTCAATGATGTACGCAAATACAGACATCCATACACGATATTATCAGAAACAAGTAAATTTAAAATTTACTGGAAATTTTATAAAATTTCCTTAAGAAGCGTCTTCGAAAGCAAGACTACAAAGTCAAAGTACCTAAAATTCAATAAAATATTAGATTGTTTAGAATATTTTCATAATTTTTAAGATTACTAGGTAGTTAAAAATTAGATAAAATGCGGTCAAGTTGTATTAGTCAAGTAATTTTTACAGTTATGCGTCTTTTACTTAAAAATTCCAAACATTAAGCTATCGATAATCAGTCAACACCTAAAGAAATTAAAACAAAAAAACAAAACAAAAAAAAACAACCTATTTACATGTTAAAATTTTTTTCCGATATTTGAAATTAAAAGTAATATTTGTCTCAATTCAGATTAATTAAACTTTAAATCGGTTAATTTTTTCTCAAATAACGTTTCAGAAAAAAAACATTTTATCTTTAATATTTTTAATAAAGAGAATTATGCTGTGTTGAAAAATTTGTCAATATAGTCAATTTTAGCGATTAAAAATAATTCCAATCAATTTCATTTCGGTTTAAAATACATCAAAGTCTTTTACTTATTAAATTTAATTAGCTTGCAATAAAAAAAAATATACAAACTTCATTATTAAAATGCATTTTAAACCTAAGGTATTGCCGTTTTTGAAGATACACACACATATACATATGGTTAAAAGGAACAAAATGGAACATTTCAAAACATAATAAAATTAATATTGAAACTGTATGAAATTAGATGATTTTTCTAATTACAAAAAAAATATACGGTTGAATAATAAAAGAAACGACTATAATTAATAATTAACATATTAATTAAAATGTAAGGTTATCGCACACGGGAAAAATAATGTGAAGTAACGCGAGATAATCGAACGGGAATATTGAAAGGCAGTCACTGACTGATCGTGTTTTTGAGTCTGGTTTTAATTGTAGGTCGACTGAAGTTAAGCAGCGCCGAGCGTAGTCAGTGTGTAAATGGGTGACCGCTTGGGAATACAGATGTTGCCAGGTTAGACGTGCAGGTGGGGGCAATGGAAAATGGTTCGGAATTGTTAATCGGAGAGCCGAGTTCCAATTCCCGCTGGATTCCTTATATTTACTTATGGGCAAATACCTTTGGGAAAGGCATGAATCCACCTCTTCTCCACCTACCTATGGGTTAGGTATTAAGACTTTTATGAGTAGACTATTATTATTATTTAAAAATAAAAATCTTACAATCTAAAAATATTTTTTGGTTTTAATTAACGTGCAAAGGGTTGATAAGCCGTAAAAAACGAATCGCTCGGTCAATCAGTAATCGTCCGCCAGAGTATTTGTAATTCTCATTCAAAAGATTTTTTGATTTTTTTTTTTCGAAAATACCCTGAACAAAGAATGTGTGTGTGTGTGTGTGTGTAACATTGTCGACATGGAAAACAAAAACACATTATTAGAAAAAAAAAGAAAAAGTTACTAATATCCAAAAAGAGGCTTACACAGGAGTGTCTTAAATTTTTCTACGCAATACTTTGCTTTTTGTTTATCATCATTTGCCTTGATAAAGGCGAATCACGAAACGCGTCGTCAAGGACTAAGTATTATTTTCAGATTGTCTATTTTATTCAATTTGTCAAGTCTACAGATTTATTCTGAGAACTGTAATATATAGTATTACACAACAAAATCGAAAATTACCTCGTATGGGGATTGATCTATTTCCACTAATTACTATTTCCGATTGTCTATTTTATTGAATTTATCTTCTGTACATATATATTTTAAGAACTTTATATATATATATATATATATATATATATATATATATATATATATATATATATATATATATATATTACAAGACGACCTAGAAACAAATCACAAGGCCAAACACTTTAAAACATGGGAATTTGACTCCAGCAAGAGGGGTGTAGGTTCAAACACAGCTGGGGATCTCATTTCATTTAAAGTTTTCTCTAGTGTACACTCTGATAGACATAAAAAAACACTGCTAAAAATAGGACCCCCACTCCACCATTCACCAAAAAACACGCCTATTTCAATTACAGGAATCTACTAAAAAAAAACACTTAATGTAATAATATATTTATTTTCCGTATTGTCTATTTTATTGACTTTGTCTTCTTTACAGATTTATTCTGAAAATTTTAACACATTGTCGACATGGAAAATAAAAACACGCCCTTGGTCAAAAATTAAAAAATAATGTTACTCGGAGTGCCTTTTAACATTTTTGAATTTCATGTAACTACACAACATTTGGCTTTTGTTTATCATCAATTGCCTTAATAAAGTCAAATGAAGAAATATGGCGGCAAAGACTATTTTCTGATTGTCTATTTTATTCAGTTTGTCTTCTCTACTTATTTATTCTGAGAACTTTAACACACACACACACACACATATATATATATATATATATATATATATAATAAAAAGGCTTAAACACTAATATTCCATGGTTATAATTTATTACATTGGAATATTTTATCCTCTTGGAAATTTATATATATATATATATATATATATATATATATATATATATATATATATATATATATATAAACCACTAATATTTTCAATATATATGTTATCCACAGACAATATCACATCTCATCATTGTGGCTAGACAGGTTTTTTTCAAGCCGGGATAGAAACCCGACCGATTTGGCATCAGTCAGAGATTCTACCCCCATGCTATCGAGAGAAAAAGAAATTTTAACGTTTTTACTATACGAAAGACGTCAGTATCTAGGAGACCTCTATATATATATATATATTTTTGCCATCCACAGACAGACTGTTTCGCTGTTTCACAGCTCATCAGTGTGGCTAGACGTCCGGTTGCCTCTAGCTAGGATCGAAACCCGATCGAAAGTCCGAACTTCTAACCTCTAAGCCATCAGCGTACGGTACGGGATGAAGGTGAATTTTAGCGTGTTTATTTTTAGATTCGGATAAGCACACAGTGACTGAGAGTGACTCAATTCTGTCGAAGAGTCGTGCAGTATTAGCATAAATAGTCACTGTTTACAAATTCACACCCCAAACCAGAGGGCTCAACCGAAATTAATTTTTCAGGAGCTCATATTTTTGTCATCCACAGACAGACTGTTTCGCAGCTCATCAGTGTGGCTAGACGTCCGGTTGCCTCTAGCTAGGATCGAAACCCGACTGAATTTATATATAACTTCAAATATTATTATTATTTATTGGATACTCTTATCTGAAGTAGACGCCCTAATTTTATTTTTATTATAGACGACGTATATTACTTTTATCGGCCTCCGTGTTCCAGAAATCTCATTAAAAAAAATGTGGTCTCTGGCCGGCAGATCGCGAACTCGCATCCCTCTTCTGGAGGAAAAATTACAGTTTGATCCGGAGAATAGATTTTATTTAGAGAGATTTCTCGATTATGCGCCCTGATAGGCGTAATACACACTTTCTAAAGTAGAAACTGGTCGTCTATTTCAAATACGAGTATCCTCAAATAACCACGTTTGAAATAGTGAAAAAAAATGTCAGATTAAAAATAATTATAATTCTTTAGAAATAATATATATATTGTTTTGATGGAAACTATTTTAATAGAACTGCAATAGTATACTATATAATCGTTTACGATTTTCCGGATGTAATAAAACATCTACTAATTTCGTTTCGTTTATTCGTTAACTTAAATTTCATACATTTCGTTTCGTTTATTCGTTATTTTTTTGATCGAGTCATTCATCTCAAAATCACTGCGTTTTATTTTATTATCCAGTTAACATGGCCGATGTTAATTACTAAAAAACTGATTGACGTAAGAATAATTTGTCAATTCCAATAAAGAAACGACTTCAGTGGAGTTTCAAATTATTCAGTTACATGTCGATTTCAATTCAATAAAAATGTCAATTTCAATAAACAGCTGATATTGAATAAGTAACATCTCAGATTCAATTGCACATGAGTAAATATCAGATACAATAAAGAGCTGTCGTTTCGTAAAATCCAAATACATTTGAATTTTTAAAAATCATTTTACACAGAGCAAGGCAATAAAGCCACTGAGTCGCAAGGAGTTACTGAGCGTCACAGTATATTAAAAAACACTATTAAAGAGAGAGAATTATAAAAGAACAAGAATTAAAGATAACGATTGGCATTGCATTTCAGTTTTTGAAGATAATAGTTGACTGGAAAACAAGAAAGCGGAAGAGAGTTCCACAGTTGAGAAGAAACTATTAGCACAGAACTTACGGTTACGTCTAGCGGCCATTTCAACTGTAAAATGATTAAATCTTGCCTCCAATCTAGTACTACGCTTATATTTCTAAAGTCTAGACACAATAGAGGAAAATTTATCAGAACAATTACCGTAAAAACATTTATAGAAAAGGCACAGGGAAGCAATTTTACGGCGGTGAGAAAGTGACTGAAGCCGAGATGCCGAGTTAGAGGAATAACATTGCAGATTCTTCTTTAGATTTTATCAAGAATCTAAATATACAGCAGGAGCTTCAGACCAGATGTGACAGCAATATTCAAAGCAAGGACGAATAGTAGACTTAAATATGTAAGATAGATTCTGGCGAGAAAAATTTTCTGGAACGACACAGTGAACGAATTTTTTTTAGCAGCTGACGTAACAAATGATTCAATATAATTTTTCCACTTCATGTCTGCAGAAAATATTAATCCGAGGAGGCATAATGTGTCAGTATTCTGAAGGTTGGCATCAGCCATGCTAATGGAAGTCAAAAAAAGCAGTTTCCTTAATTTCGGTTAAATCTCAAACGTCAGATTGAACAAACAGTTTGCGATGGGGGTTCATATTATTCAATAAATGTCAATTTCAATAGGATATAGTACTAATCGATTACATTTAAATTAGGTACCTCCACTTTTGCGCGGGAGAACAGCATAGCGTAATGAAAAAGGCCACAAACTTAATAAAAATAAAGTATTATCGTCAAAATGTTTATGTTATTATTAAAATGAAAGACAAAAGTATTTTATTATTATTTTTTGAAATTTTTTAATTCTTTCTAAAAACGTTCGAAATTTTAGTTAAAATCTTTTTTGTTACGTCATTGCAGTGGCATAATAATAACATTGATTTTTTACGCTTTTTTCCCTTGAAAACAAACTGACTTGAAAATTCTTGTAAAAATCAAATTATTATCAGATTTTCATGAAATTTTCAGGACTTATTCACAAATGAATGAAATTATTTGTGAAATTTTTTTTAAAGAAAATTTTGGTAATATATATATATATATATATATATATATATATATATATATGTGTGTATGTATGTATGTATGTATGTATGTTACCCCCACTTCCTTAATTTCATGAAATTTCACAAAAAACTTTCTATTTCCTGACTTTTTTATTCGTTAAAAGTAGGACTCCTAGGAGAATGTAAATCGCCTAATCTATTTTTCAAACTATTCTAACTGAAATTCTGCTTTGAACTGAAAAATAATAAATGCAATAAAACTTTGACATTTTTTAATTAGAGAAGCTTTTACTTGCTTTTCTAAATAAGTTATAGTAAGGACATTATTATCTGAAGAAATAAAATTTTTCCGATGAATAATGAATTTTTACAAGAATATCATAATAGTTTAAAATCGTGTAAAATTCTGTACTAGGCTATTTCCAGGATGTGATATAGTAATTAAGTGGAAACGAAATATACGAATCCAAAACTGAAATGATTAATAAACGTAGTTACACTATTCTATTTTTAAAATAATTTTTTATTTCTTATTTAAAAAAAAATTAATTTGTTCCCTATTTTCATCTATGAAAGTCTAAACGTGACATTATTATGAAACTGTCACTAGCCAGCCATATTAGCTGTCATCGTCTCGTCACTCAATCGGCCATCCATTTCCGCCTCAGATAAGATATGATAAGCAGGACCAATCATTAAATAAATGGTTGTATATTACCTTTTTATGCTATAAATAATATTTATTTCAAATCAGATTAATTTAACTTCAAATTTTCTAATTTTACTCAAATAACATGTCAGTATATATTTTTGGAAGAATTTTAAAATCGATAAATTTATTTTGTTTACAAATTTCTTAAAATTAAGATAATGGCCGCTTTTAAGAAAATTAAGAAATCAAAATTAAATTTGACATTCCAATCAATATAATTTCTATTTGAAATACACCAGAATATTTTACTTACTAGAAATAATACATTTACTCATTTAACTTTCGATTAAATCTAAAATGAAAACTTCAAGAATGTTTTTTCATTCTTAAAAATTCATTTTAAACTTTAGGTATCGAAAATTTATGCCGAAATAGTGGAGGTACCTAATCTAAATTTCATATCAATACAGTACTTCCTCGATTATCAGGAGGCCATGGGACAGGGGTTGAAAAAATTTGTTAGGATAATTAAAAAAAATACCTAATTTATAGAAAAAGAAATGAAAAAAGGAAATTTAAATTTTGTATCATCAAATGATATTCTCAAACGGCTTTTTCAAGATTTTGTCCAGTGTATTTTTGATGAAAAAAAAGTCTGTTTTTGTTTGTTTGTTTGTTTCTGGTAATTCTTCCGCCAACTCTCGAAACTGGATTAAAAGTCGATTTATCTGAAAGGGTAGCTTCTGGTTGAAAACGCAACCGACTTAATCATTTGTCAAACATTCATGGCTTCGGTGTCTGAAATGGGAATTCTGGGTATTGACTACAGTTCTCTAAATTCTCAAAACGCTTGTCTAATATGAAATATTAGAATGGGTTTCGTTCGGATAATGGAAAAATGTTTGGATGATTTCTGTTTTTCTCTTTATTTCACATACGGAAAATCGAAGTCTGGTCTATTGAAGAACTACTGGAAATGTCAGTTTCGTTTTATCCAGTTACTGTAAATAAATACCAATTTCACTAAAAAAAAAAAAAAAGGTGGGTTTCGTAATGTTCATTTACATGTCATTTTCCTTTTTTAGCTGCAGCAATGACGGTGAGATCAGGGAGAAGAGGCTCGGTATTTGGACAGTAGACAGACAGTCCACTTAATGTACAAGATAAGCCTCAGGCTGCGAAGCTGAAATGCACCGAGGTGACGGCTGGGGTCTGCAATAAAAGCTTCATGTTTCACGTAAAACTGTGCTGAGAAGGTCGGCCCAGTAGATTGCAAGCATGGTGAGCCTCTTCAGCTTTCTGTTCTCCGAGACATATTTTTGTAGGTCTGCCGAACGCCGAGGCGGCTCGTCGAATGCGTTTATTCACCTCGGAATCAAAAGACATACTGTTCGTGATGATTGAGCCGAGGCAAATAAATGCGTGTATAAAATCCAGCTCGAGGTTGTTGGTGGTAACGAGAGGAGGACGCTCAACTGTCATCCAACAAGTTGATATTCCTCAGATTAATGTATATGCATATATATGAAGCTGGGTCAAAATACTTAGCCTGATCCATTGATAGACATAAGCAGATATATTGAGACCTATTTCTTTTATATTTTACAGCTGTACTGAAAACTTAGAAACATTAAGAAATATAATGCTAATATATTGAATAAACACTTAGACCAAGACCAAAGAAATTTAGACAATATGAAAATAAAAAGAGATGAAGATAAACAAAAATTATGTAACTGCAGAAATCCTCATAATTGTCCTCTAAAAAATAAATGTCGCACAGAATCATTAGTATACCAATGCAATATCTCATCTATTGAGGATCCAGACAACGTAAAAGTCTATATTGGATGCACAAAGCATGAGTTAAAAAAAAAAAAATTAATCAACATCAAATTTCTTTTAGAATAAATAAATACCGAAATCAGACATCCCTATCTAAGTATTT
>OZ038513.1:46785555-46820555 GCA_964036315.1 Acanthosepion esculentum | reverse complement strand
ACGCCAGATTCTCGATGGCGTTTAAAACTGGAGACTAACTTGGCTATTTTAGGGTATTTACATTGTTTTCGGCCAGCCATTTCTTCGTAGATTTTGCAATGTGCTTAGGATCATTATCTTGTTGGAAAATTCAATAAGGAGGAAGTTCAAGATTTTCAAACAAAATTTGCTTCCAAAATATTTTATAAGCTGCGGCATTCATTCTGCCATCTATTAATGACATGTTGCCAGGAACTTTTGCAGAAAAAACGTCCCCAAACCATGATGCTGCCATCACCAAATTTCACTTTTAGAACTGTGTTCTTTGTTTGAAGGTATCACCATCTTTCCTCCAGACATGATTTCTAGAATTACGTCCAAACAACTCCAATTTGATTTCGTCTGTCCAAAATACACTTTCCCAATATGATTCTTCCTTATCCTTATGTTCACGAACGAATTTCAACATGGCTTCTTTGTGTCTTTTTAATAGTAGTAGTGTTTTCTAAGGGAGCATGACTTTACATTGTTCCTATGCATTTCACTGCTTATTGTCCGTTTAGTGACACAGATTCCCGATGAAAGCTAATTATCCTGTAACTCTAGACTAGTAACCATTGGATTTTGTTTAATTTGACGCATTAATTTCCTTGAAGAAATCTTCCGTGATATTTTCCTGTAACTTTTGCCTTCGTTCCAGAGCTTACCAATCAGTTCTTTTGCGAATTTGTCAATTCTTTACTCTTGTCATGATGATAAAATTCTTGCACGAATATCAATTACACAATGTTCTGTTTGCATATTTTTAGGCTAAAATATATTCTGATAACATTATTGGAACATTTTAGAATATTCCACTTGAATAATCTAGTGTATTAAAGCAGTTTAAACGTTTTAAAATCTGAAATTTGCATTGTAGGAATACTTTCTTTCATCCATTTCGATAGAGATGACGTGGCGGGCATGTTAAAGGTGATAACAACATTAGTCATTGGTTAAAATTGTTCTTTATTTGAATTAATTCGGTGGTTTTGAAAATGTAATGTAGTGATTTTCCAAGCGTAGCTCAGATGTGGCACAAGGCCGAAAGTATGGAACACCCAGTGAGGATCGAACTCACTACTCTGTTGTAATTGTTCTAGCGAGACAAGCTTGCTAACCATTACACCGCCACGAGGTGCCCTTGAAAATGTAATGTATAGGTCTGTATAAAAAGGGTAGTAAATGGAATATTCAGGTTGTCGGAGATTTTCCTGTAACTTTTACCTACTTTCCAAAGCTTAACAATCAATTTTTTTGCGAATTTTTCATTTCTTTAAGTCTTGTCAGGATGATAAACTTCTTGCACGAATATCAATCACAAAATGTTCTGTTTGTATTTTTTAGGCTAAAACTAACATTATTCGAACATTCTAGAATATTCCATTTGAATAATCTACAGTATTAACACAATTAAAATTGCAATTTAATTTGCATTGTACGAATATTTTTTTCACCCATTAAAATGGATAAATGGGATTTATCTATTAAATCAATTTTTTCTGTTTTCTATGTCTATTTAGTTATTATGCATATGTGTACAGTTAATTATATGAAAAGTATGTTTATTGCATGTGTAAGAATATGTTCCCCCCCCACACACATTATATATATATATATATATATATATATATATATATATATATATATATATATAGGTAACTACATTCGTCTCGGAAAACCTTCGGTTTCTTGATTTGTCAATGATCAAATCAATATCGAAGGAAAAAAGGTTTTAAAAAAAGAAAGAGCTATGAACATGAACGTCTGTCGAAAATAATCGTACAGCTTACAGGTCCAAAGTCCAAAGAAAAAAAACCCGATACGAGTAATCAACTAACTAAAAAAGTGCTCAATACTAAAGTAGAGCAGACCTAGTCAAACCTAGAGAGCCAGACAAACCTACGAATGTTTCACTGACGATCCGCTTAGGTGAAACCTTGGTAGGTTTGTCTGGCTCTCTATGTTTGACTATATAAGTGGTACTCGTTTGGAAAATCCTCGGACAGCTTAAAAAAAAAAATCACCCCTCCAAGTGTAATTGTAGGAATAAGGACGCCTGCCCTCTCGATGGTAAGTGCCAACAAGGGTGCGTGGTCTACCAAGTTAAAATACATAGAAATAAATTGAATAATACTGATAAGAACCCTAAAGTTTGCATAGGATCCACCCAGAATAGTTTCAAAAAACGTTATTACAACCACCTCAGTAGTTTCAATCGCGAAATCTATAAACATAGTACCACCCTTTCCACATATATATGGAAGATCAAACAAGAAGATAATAATGATCCCGTTTTGAAATGGGAAATATTTTAAAAAATGTTATAAATATAAGGCAGGTGATAAGTTTTGTTCAATATGTTTGGAGGAAAAACTAGCTATTGCTGCCCATAAGGAACCATTTAGGTGTAGGCATAGAAAAGGCTGGTTATTAGAATAGGTTTTTTGGGGGTTTTTTTCCGAGCCGTTGGCTGATCAATAAAATAGCAAACCTCTTGTTTGTCTTATTTATATTTTTTTTGTCACGTGGTTATGGTTTTATCAATAAATACTGTTCCGTAATATTCCTCTCTAGCAAGCTTTACCATGAAGATCCGTTTAGGTGAAACCTAGATAGGTTTGCCTGGCTCCTTAGAATTACTTATATATATATATATATATATATATATATATATATATATTTCCACGGCTTTTCATTCAGATTTATCCTTCTATATCCGATAATATTAACACTACCTGCAAATCCTAGTTCCTAATGAGATATCCCGTTGTTATTGTAACAAATTGCAGACGCGAGCTCGGGCGCATTTGTGCTTATTCAACACCCACGCAGCCCACCTGTGGTTTATATTGCAATTATGCTGAGCAAACCTTAGTTACAGCTTCTGGGAAAAGAGCGTGTTATCTAGCGTGATCAACAATTTGGAACAAGGCCAGCACGCTGAAGCCCTCGGCCACGATGACTTGCGAATTCGTGCTAACACAACTATCGACGGCATCCAAGGGTTCAGTCTACCCAATTTCACTCACAAGGTATGGTTTTCAGGCACTTTCCAAAAGGTGCCGTACGCCACGCTGGGATCGACCCCTTTAACATCAGGAGTCCAGACAAATCGACCATGGTGAGATTCGAACCCGAGTCTCATTGTCAGAATGCGAACGTTCTAACCACTCGGCCCGAATGTAAATAGTGCAAATAATGATAAAACTCTTTATCCTAGAAATTTTACTGATGCATCGACAAAAATGACGTGGAAAATATTCTATTATCAATATTCCAGTCTCTTAGCTGCAAATACCAACCCGGCTGTGAAATTTTAATAAGGATAAAAATAAAAGGGGGTGAAAAAAAGAAGGGAACTTCTGCCCTCCCCACAATTTATGAGTAAATTGATACGTGGACAAAGACCGGTAACACTGAACATTTCTGAACAGACGGAAGTAATGGCGAACGAGAATAAACGGATTTAAAAATACCTTTTCCCTTCTAAATTTAACGATGAGAAGAAGTGAACAATTGTCGACTCAATAGATCAATAGTTTGCTATTCTTGTGGAAAATGAAACGCTGTTCCAGAAAATATATGTCTGTCCATAAACATCACTGTATACACGCAAGTTACATATAATTATATTAGTGCTGTAAAATTAATCGCCGATCTAAAGTTTTGGTCTTGGCGCCTCTCATTGATTGATGGCTAACCAGCTCTCTTCGCAAACAATTACGAATACAGTGATTTCCATCCTCCTTGGGGATCGCATTATTGCAGTTCTGCGCTAATCTAAGCTAAGTAAATATCTACAGGAGATACAGGGCGATGTTAACTAGCTAACCTTGGAGACCATTTGTCGATCGTCCTTGTAGGGTCACGTTATTGTGGCCCTTTGGTAATCCGAGTCAGGTTAGTAACTACATGAAATACAGAGTGATGGCTAACAAACTAATTTCGGAAAACGTTTGTTAATGTTGCGATGTCGATCCTCCTTGGGGATCACGTTATAAGTATGGTGAATATGTACATGACACATGGCGATGGTTACCAAGCTGGTGTGGCAGACCATTTGCTAGTGCAGAAATTTCGATCCTCCTTCGGGGTCACGTTAATGCGGCCTGATGCACAAGCATGGTGAATATGTACATAACACAGCGCTGTTTATCAAACAGGTATGGCAGACCATTTTCTAGTGAAGTGATATCGATCCTCCTTTGGGATTCCGTTATTGTGGCCTGATGCATAAGGATGGTGAATATGGTAACTATCGCTGTGTGTTATGTACAAAGTGGTGTGGTAGACCATTTTATAGTGTGGAGATATCGATCCTCCTTGGGGATTCCGTTATGTTGATCCAAGTAAGGTTGAATGATTTACAGTGATGGCTAAGCAGCTGATCATGGAGACCATTTGCTAGTGTCGTGTTTTCGATTCTCGTCAGTTGATTCATTTTCGTAGCCTTGTACTAGAATAAGCAAAGAAGAAGGAAGATCTGCTTGCGCCAGAGAGAAAGTGAGGTCTCCTTCCACGTGGTGATTATTTAAAGATATAATCAGTTGTAAATAAATTTCCTGTCCAGAGGTGCGAAGTGTCATTTTCTCTGCGTGACGGCATTGGGTACTAGAGTTCGTTAGTGAGGAGTACTACGCAATAATTAATGATAGAAATTTTAGCACTAGAATTTTGCACACCAATCGAAATTTACAGACGGATGGAAGCAAGGATATCTGGCGAACACGCAAACGAGACATCTGCAGGAAAATATGAGAACTTTCGCATCGTGATAACGCAAGTCGACATTGCGTCTAAGAAGCTGCGAAACACAACGCCAGTTCCTTGTTCCGCTCAGGAAAGTATCGGACTCTTCTTGACATACTCTATCTTTACAAGAGCGAGACCACCTCCACCAAAAAATGGAGTATTACTGACATATCTGGACTAGAGCTGCCCATCCCATCTTTCCAGCTTCGACAGAATTTAAAAGCGTTTACACGGCCTTTTACGTGATTAATTATTTTCCACCCTACAACCCCTTTCCCAGAGGCGTAAAGTCGTAAGCCTCTCGCTATCTATCGCTATTTCCATGGAAAATGTTCTAATGAGCTACATTCTCTAATTCCACCAGTTCAGACTTTTGCAGTAAAGCTCTGCTATGCACACAGTATCGAATCATATTCGATCCCATCGTATTCCTTTCTTCCCAAGAACCACTATCTATATTTCTCCCATCAATCTATCTGTATCTCTTATCAATATATATATATCACTCCTATCTATTTATATCTCTTCTATATCTATTTCCTATTTAAATATTTATCGCCTATCCATCTCCTATGTATCTAAATATATATCTCCTATCCATCTAAATATATATCTCCTATCCATCTCCTATCCATCTAAATATATATCTCCTATCCATCTCCTATCTATCTAAATATATATCTCCTATCTAAATATCTATCGCCTATCTATCTACTGCCATACAGGAGTGCAGATATCTATCTCAGTCTGTTCAAAACGCGAATCTGTAATTGAAACAGTAATTACACAAGTTTTTTCACTACCCAAATCTTTTTATGTTGTTCATGCAGCAATTTTTCGAAAAGCATGTGCTGCGTGACATTTCTCTCGTCTAGGAATCACTGACCGAGTAAATTCGGAACTCGATGTAACCCAAGAATCTAGAAAATTTGATCATACATTTTACCCAAAAGCCAACCTCCATCAACAAAATGGAGATGGAATTGTCGATAATATTATTAATCCGAAACATATCGAGACAAAAGGGTTGCATTTAAAGTCAATTAGCTTTGCCAAGTTTCCTGGCTGCAGAGAATAAAATGCGTTTTTAGTTTAATTAAGAAAGAAAAATCGATGTTTTACAATAATAAATACGTCCACTTCAGCATCACGATGCATACCTAAGTCTATTCATATCTGTCTAAATCAGTTCGTATCTATTTTTTAATCGGTATAATCCTATGCAAGGCAGTAAAGCCACTAAGACGCAAGGGGTTTAACAGGGTGTGAAACAATTAGGTAGAGAAACAATAATGAGCGGGAAGAGAAAAGAGTAATCAAAGGAGACTAGATAGCGATTGACATTGCGTTTAATAATTCAGTGTCTCCTTTAACATGTATTTCAGTCTATTAATAACCATCCAACTCCTTTAATATCCATGTATGCAAGTGTTATATAGGAATAAAGTGTCACTGCCGACAGTTGAGTTTGAACATAGATCGCCAGTGAGCAGACACAACCGATCCCATTATTGAATTAAGTAGACCACGTGACCATAGAGGAAAAGCCTAAGTAGGAGGTTATTTCATACAAAATATGATTTATGTTAAACCACTGATTCTTACTGTTATATAGGAATAAAGTGTCACTGCCGACAGTTGAGTTTGAACATAGATCGCCAGTGAGCAAACACAGCCGATCCCATTATTGAATCAAGTAGAAACACATAGACAGTATCATGGCGTTTAATTGAGCGCCATTCCTAGTCTATTCGATATTACTAACGGACGACTATTTCTACACTATCCTCTATTACTATTCGGACCTATGCTATTCACTATACTAGTTCTCTACACGGATTACTTTTCAGTGGTTACTTTTCGAGCAATTATTATCGAACAAGTACTATTAGTGCGAGTTTTATTCGAAGACGTCTGACACCAGCATTGTTCAACGGCGTTACTATAGTTGTATCTGCGATTATAAAGTCTCTACTACAATGAGCATTACAAAAGTGGCAACGAGTATTCGTTGACATCACAAAAGTGACAACGAGTGTTCGTTGACATCACAAAAGTGACAACAAGTGTTCGTTGACATCACAGAAGTGACAACGAGTATTCGTTGACATCACAAAAGTGACAACGAGTATTCGTTGATATTACAAAAGTAGCAACGAGTATTCGTTGACATTACAAAAGTAGCAACGAGTATTCGTTGACATCACAAAAACAAGTGTAAACTCCATCAATATGCAAGGGCTTTAATACCTCTTAAACTCATTCTATTTATATGCAATGGTTAAACATCATGCATTTTTGGTGATCAATCGCAATTTACATACAGGTTATTTTTTTCTGGAGGGGTTAAAATAAATCATTAGCCTCATTATACATGAAGCCGACTATATATATATATATATATATATATATATATATTAAAGGAGGATTTGATAATTATAATTATGTAATTCATTGAGTCTGAAAGAAACCTCAACAGAATGCAGAAAGCACTGGACGGCCGTTTCGTCCTATATTTCGGACTCATCAGCAGTGCGCATCCACTACCGAGAATTGAAACCCTGACAGTTAGGTTGTCAAGCAAACGTCATACCAACTATTCCAACGGGCCTCGGTGACGAAGAGGTAGCAAATCAGACTCAATATAGCGCCGCTCGCTCACATATTCCATGGTGCAACTCAACTGAAATTCTCTGTAACCATAGGACTCCTTGGACACAGTCCTATATATATATATATATATATATATATATATATATATATATATATATATATATATATACACACGGTACACATGAATTTCAATTGCTTCTCTCTGATCCTACGTACAACTGTCTTTTTTGTTTCGATTTTCCTTGCAACTTCCGATTTGCTCACGTGTTCTGCCTGCAACACAAGGGAATAGGGCTTAGAGAATTTGACACTCTTAGGGCATATTGAAGGCAAGAGAGACAGTTATTTACCTAACGGGATTCGTAGGAATAGTAAGGAAGCAAACATTATTTGGGGCTACTAAGGATAGAAAGTTGGGAAGAGCCATGATCGCGCATACTACATATGGAAGATATACATACGAATGCATGTAGCTTTAAATGTATTTATTACTATCGATATTTAATAAATTCAGATAAGTCTGGCATAAGGCAACAATGAAGAGAATCGATTCCTTTTCTACGGCATACCAGCACTTTGCAGGTTGTTTAGAGCTAGAAAATATTTTCAGATTGTAATTCTTCGTTTTGTTGGAAATAATAATGGTTTAGTGATCTATCTATATCTCTCTCTTTCAATCTCTCTCCTATCTATATCTCTCTCTTTCAATCTCTCTCCTATATCTCTCTCTCTTTCAGTCTCTCTCCTATCTATATCTCTCTCTTTCAATCTCTCTCCTATCTATATCTCTCTCTCTTTCAGTCTCTCTCCTATCTATATCTCTCTCTCTTTCAATCTCTCTCCTATCTATATCTCTCTCTCTTTCAATCTCTCTCCTATCTATATATCTCTCTCTTTCAGTCTCTCTCCTATCTATATCTCTCTCTCTTTCAATCTCTCTCCTATCTATATCTCTCTCTCTTTCAGTCTCTCTCCTATCTATATCTCTCTCTTTCAATCTCTCTCCTATCTATATCTCTCTCTCTTTCAATCTCTATGTATATATCCTCTAAATTTCAAACTTACTAGCACCGGGATTTCGACTTTATACATCCTGTTCCCTCACCACGTAGCACTCTCTCCTATCCATATCTATCTATCTATCTATCTATCTATATCTCCTATCCATATCTCCTATCCATATCTATCTATCTATCTATCTATATCTCCTATCCATATCTCCTATCCATATCTATCTATCTATCTATCTATATCTCCTATCCATATCTCCTATCCATATCTATCTATCTATCTATCCTATCCATATCTCCTATCCATATCTCCTATCCATATCTATCTATCTATCTATATCTCCTATCCATATCTATCTATCTATCTCTCCTATCCATATCTATCTATCTCTCCTATCCATATCTATCTCTCCTATCCATATCTATCTATCTATCTATCTCTCCTATCCATATCTATCTATCTATCTATCTATCTCTCCTATCCATATCTATCTATATCTCCTATCCATATCTCCTATCCATATCTATCTATCTCTATCTATATCTCCTATCCATATCTATCTATCTCTATCTATATCTCCTATCCATATCTATATATATCTCCTATCCATATCTATCTATATCTCCTATCCATATCTATCTATATCTCCTATCCATATCTATCTATATCTCCTATCCATATCTATCTATCTATCTCTCCTATCCATATCTATCTATCTATCTCTCCTATCCATATCTATCTCTTCTTGGTTATTCCTCGTCATATGCCCGTTTCGCTGTTTATCACAGTCGACTCTAATAATATCGAATAGTGCGATGAAAACCTAAGAACTCGCCTGCTTTATAGGAGCGATCAAAATAATGAAAATGAGGATAATAGACGGACTCGTTTTAAAAATAATGACAAAAATTTCTAATGTGATAAATGTATACATAATTAAATACAAGTATCTATATTTATCTATCAGTCTCTCTCCTATCTATATCTCTCTCTCTTTCAGTCTCTCTCCTATCTATATCTCTCTCTCTTTCAGTCTCTCTCCTATCTATACCTCTCTCTTTCTATATCTCTCTCTTTCAATCTCTCTCTCATCTATATCTCTCTCTTTCAATCTCTCTCTTATCTATATCTCTCTCTTTCAATCTCTCTCTTATCTATATCTCTCTCTTTCAATCTCTCTCTTATCTATATCTCTCTCTTTCAATCTCTCTCTTATCTATATCTCTCTCCTTCAATCTCTCTCTTTCTATATCTCTCTCTTTCTATATCTCTCTCTCCTATCTATATATCTCTCTTTCAATCTCTCTCTCTTTCAATCTCTCTCCTATCTATATATCTCTCTTTCAATCTCTCTCTCTTTCAATCTCTCTCCTATCTATATCTCTCTCTCTTTCAATCTCTCTCCTATCTATATCTCTCTCTTTCAATCTCTCTCCTATCTATATCTCTCTCTCTTTCAATCTCTATGTATATATCCTCTAAATTTCAAACTTACTAGCACCGGGATTTCGACTTTATACATCCTGTTCCCTCACCACGTATCCCATCGTGGACCTCAGCAATTTCCTTCCTTTGTCCTTTCCTTTCCCTTAAAACCTGCTCCGCCATCCACTCAATCAAGATCACTAAGAATGCTATGCGTTGCCTCCCTTTTGTCCCTGTTTTCGTCGATCGGTCCTGTGTGTACCAGATCTTCCAATTCCTCATTGTGTGCTTCCCAAAATTTCAACTATCTCTTCCTTATTTTAAGTAGAGGTGTCCTATTTGTTTCCATTTTCTCTAAATCTTCGTTGTTGTTCGGATATTCGTTCCATGATACCCTCAGCATCAATTCCGTAGAACCACATTTCTGTTACTTCAAGTCTGTACCCCATCTTTGAGGAAATGGTCCAGAATTTCCCTAACCTTGGCATATAGCAGGGCAGATATCGCGTAACAGTACGGTATTCTTTTCGTCGTTTTTCTGTATCTCAATACTTTTCTTAGCTTTTGGAATACATCTTTGGCCATCCAAACACGCCTTCGGATTTCAGTGTCACACCTCCCTTCCTCTGTCATACACTGACAAAATTTCCTATTTGTATCCAAAGTTATTTGTCTATATTTCTGAGATGAGGTATTATGTACATTATTTACATTTATGAGTTCAATACCCGGTTAAGGCAGTGGAGAACTTTCAGAGGGAAAGATTAACAGGCGATAACTGATAACTGACATCCATTAGACATGGCACGTGGAACTAGAACAGTCTACCCCAGTGAGCGAAATAAAGGGTTCAGTTCGACATTCCAACCACCTGAAGAAGGCCGGAGCGTACAACGGCCGAAACGTTGTAATAAATTTGACGACAAAGATGAGGACAATAGTCCGAATAATGTAAATAATACCAAAGTTATTTGTCATCCAATCTGGCAACTCTGTTCATATCATATCTAGTTAGCATATCAAATATGTTTTATTCTCGCTCACACTGTATTAATATATAACGTTTCCACACACAATTAACTATTCTTCTACACATGTACGCATTATGCCAAATTGTTGACAAGAAAGCATTTTAAGTAGCTTCTCTTGATTTTCACACTAACTTCAAATTAATTACGTTGTATGATTCTTTGGTCTCAGTTGGTTTTGCCAACAGAACAACTGTTTTCTCATTTGTTTACACAGTAATAAAATATAAGAGCACAAAAGAAAAACGAATTGCCTTTAGGCGTTGATACATTACAAAGCTTTTGTAAAAGAAAAACAAAAACGGCAAGGGTTTGTTGAGGTTGCTTTTCCAAGAACTACGGGGTAACAGATAGAGACGGGAGGAAACAAAAAAAAAACTGTCTCAAAAACCACAGAACAACAAGCGACATGTAACTTTAGAAAAAAAAAAACCACATGCTCAAGGGAACGGCTTCAGAAGACACCGAGTTTCGATAACGGCTCGTTTTCCTATTGCTTTTATTGACAAGAGACAGAAACCCGGATCTGGACAAATTACAATGAGGCCCGTATCTGGACACGCGAAGCTGTTCTGCTATTAAGGGGAAAAAACCCGGATGTAACGGGTTTTGACAGACATGACAGATCCGGGACCTTTTTTGCGTCTGTACTGATGCGTATTCGCCATAACTTAAAAAAGAAAAGAAAAAAAGAAAGAAAAAAGACCCTTGATTTAAAATTATTATTACTAGCTGAAATGCCGCCCATAGGGTGAATCTTTAAGCTAATATCTACAGAGGCTTTAAACGGAAGCCGTGTGACAAAGATATATTTGAACAGCTACGAAAACTTGATTTATTTGGGATAGAAAGAATAATTCCGAAAATTTGCCAGGAAAAAACAAACCCACTCGCGTACGGATAGAAAATGAATTGAGAAAGTACAAAGAAATAGGAGGAGTCCCAAGGGTGCGTCTTTAAGTGAACAAATTATTTACCTCGTTATTTTTAAGAAAAACTTTCAGTCCTCTTCTTTTTTTTTTTTTTTTGTACTCAGCTTTCACCTTTACGGTGCTTTATGGAAAATATATTATAAAGAAATTAAAATAAGACTGTTGAGAGTGAGATTAAATTTCCTAAGAAAGGTATCTAATTAATTTATAGGTACCTTTCTTATGAAATTTTATCAGAAGTGTACATAAAATACTATAATTTTATGTACATTTACTACATTTTACTGTGTTATTTGTATTTCCATTAATTTTGATATTTCATTTATGGAAAAATGTCATAACTGAGATTAATATAAAAATAAGATCATATAAATTTCATAAGATGATACTCATACTTGTAGGTACCCTTCTCAGTTAAAATTGAAAAATCAATTTAACGTCACACGTGTTTCGCAAAAATAAAGGCCTTAACAGCGGAGAATAAGGCTTAACTCAAATAACGCAACTTGATTTTATTCTTGCTGGTCTTCCGTACTTTATAAATACAGCCGTATTATAAACACACAATTACATTTCTTAATTACTGCGGATCTTCTGATTGGTCAAAACGATACAGTTTACAACGTGCTAAAATAAGATCTATCTCATAAGGACATTTACGAAACTGAACGCGGCTTTTAACTAATTTTATAATATTTTAACAACTTAAATGTAAAAATCTATTATAATTAAAGAAATGACAAATAATTGTATTAAAAATTCATTTTTCATTGAAATAATTTTTTGCTTTGAGAAAATATTGTCCATATTCATAAAAACAACTAAAAGCAAATAAAAGCATTTAAAATTAAGTAATATCTTTGTTTTATGTTACAATTCAGAGCTGATTTTCAGGTAGGGGGGTCCAATTAAAAAAAAAATACATGATTTGCTTTCCTCAAAGCTTTGTGCTTTTAACTAATATAATCACTAAACTGAAAAATTCTGAATTTCTAGAGATTTCATAAAATTAGTTATGGGGGTAATAAATGTAATAAATATAAAAATATTTTTTCCATGACTTAACCCAAAAAAACATTTATAATAATTTCAATCATTTGTGAACAGTTTCTGAAAGTTTCATTAACATCCAACAACTATTTTTATTTTTGCAAGTTTTTTGTCATACAAAAAAAAAAAAAAAAAAAAAAAAAAAACGTGCTAAAAATTGTATATGTTATTTTGCTAGTTCCGGTGATACAAGGTATTTTTTTAATCAAAATTTAGAATGTTCTAAATACAAGTAAATTTTTTTTTAAATAATTAAAAAATACTTCGGTCTTCTCTCTTAATAACAAACATTTAGACGATGAAATTTTGTTTTCGTCAAGTTTGGCGTTTTTTTCATCAGACTATGCTCTTTTTCTTTAGTAATCTCATGAAGGTACCTTAGTAATCTCATGAAGGTACCTTAGTAATCTCATGAAGGTACCTTAGTAATCTCATGAAGGTACCTTAGTAATCTCATGAAGGTACCTTAGTAATCTCATGAAGGTACCTTAGTAATCTCATGAAGGTACCTTAGTAATCTCATGAAGGTACCTTAGTAATCTCATGAAGGTACCTTAGTAATCTCATGAAGGTACCTAATATACAAAAATTGAAACAGGGTTAAAGCAGGGAGCGTCTTCTCATCGGATTTATTTAACCTATGCAGTGAAAGAATGCCGAGAAAATTAGAAGTCTTAAAAGGATACATTATTGGCAGCCACAATGTTAACAACATTAGATATACTGATGACCCAGTGTTGATAGCAGACACGGAATGGGGATTGCAACAACTCTTACAGAAGGTAGTAAAGGAAGGCTAGACGAAAGGACTAAACATCAATTGTAAAATTTGTTGGAATCTAGAACTGAACCCCTTTATTTTGTCCATGGGCGTAGATTGATCTAATTCCGCGTGCCATACCTTTGGTATTTCAGTTTTAGTCAATTTTCTTTATTAACTCTTCAAGTTTTTTTGTTCCCTCTGCTGTGGCCAGGTATTGAACTCACAAGTCTTTGGGTCAGGTCACTTTTGGGGCTCATGTCCCAGTGAATGACAGTGTTGGTTGATTGATCCAATCAAAATACAAACTACACCGCTATTACGAGTGCTAATACTACGACGAAAAAGCCCTAAACGCGGACTACACTGCTATTACTTCTATTACGACGACAACGCCTAGCTATGTGTAAATAGACCGGGTTCTATAGCCTTGGATGGTAACTGGTCTACCGCAGAAAGGAATGGCAACCTACTGCGGGAAAAATCTTCCTCGGCAGTCATGTATTGAAGATACACGATCGTCTAAGCGTGTATCACGTATGGCACATCTTGCTTTTTCATTCATATTAAAATGAAAACTAGCGCCGCACACAAGGCCTAGGGTGCTGAAATACTTATGAAAGTGTCTCTGTGTGCCAATTAGCATATTGCAGTCATCTAAACCATCTTCTGTAATTAAATTATCTAAATGTATTTGGCGGTTGAAGACTACAGATATTGTCGGGCTGACCTAGGGCGTTGAATACCTTGGCGCCGGACCTGTTTACTTTAATCAGAGTAGTAATACAGTTTTTGAAGTTAATTAAGATACCTTTTCATTATTATTTTGTATATGCAGTAACCTTACCTTTTTTTTATCATAGTTGATAGTTAAACACTAAAAAAACAAAAACACTAAAAAAAACAAAAAAAAAAACAAAAACAAAAAAAAACAAAAACAAAAAAAAAACAAAAACTAAATAGTCGAAAATCAAGGGTCTGTAACGTGTGCCTCACCATCAGATCAAGCTAGAATATACTTTACATTCAATGCCCTTCGGAGAAGTCAGGTGCAGTGTTGACCTGATAAATACCCTCCTGACCGTCGAATACAGCCCAGCGTGATCGACCTAGCTGCTTCTGGGATGCAGGGAGAAAAAAAAAAAAAGAAGCGAAGTCTCGTTCAGACGAGAGTGTAAAATCCACGTTTCAGATGAGGAGCCCGCGACCACATGGACTCGCACACGGGGTAAGGCGGCACGGACGCGCACACGGGGAGAGGCCGATGGTAATTGACAAAATCTAGAGGTGAATGTAATGTTGCGCGTGAGAGAGATTAAGTCACGGATTATTACGGATCGATCTTTACACAAATGACAAATTTCTTGGATGAAAATCAAGGATCGACCTATACAAAGGGAATATCATCGGAAACAGATCTACACCAACAAAAAAAGAAAAGAAAAAAGAAAATCAAGCGTTAACGCATTTGTAACTTGTGAAACATTTTGACCAAAAATTATGGATCGATCTCTACTGAAGACATATAATAAAAGACAGTCTTCTCAGTTAAGGCACAAGAGTCGGCCTATGTAAAACGTAGGTACAGTGTAACCCGGATATAAGAAACCCGGATATAAGAGAGATATTCTCTGGTCCCAAATTAGACCCTGTGTTAATGTATATATAATAGACCAAACCCGGATATAAGAGAAACACGGATATAAGATACTTCTTCTCCGGTCCAGACAACTCTCTTATATCCGGGTTACACTGTATAACGAATTTCTAGACTAAAAAGCTATGACCCGATCTATGCACAAGACTTTTAGTAATTGACAGACTTCTTAGGCCCAACATGACCCTATTCCTCTTCTTTATGTGCCATGCTCTCTCACGATGTAGACGGTCATGGCTCTCCACAATTTCCTGTCATTTGTAACTTTTGCTATGCCTTCTAAACCCTATTCCACCATCCATTTACTCAAGCTCACTAAGTATGTTTCGCTGATTCCCAAACTGCATGAATTTAAGCGTGTTACTAGGTTGGCATCTCAGTCCCAACCTTTCACTGTCCAAACGGTTAAATGTAACCGTCTCTTCTACTCCAATAGTTTCAGGTCTCACACTTCCCGTCTGTGAAACTCCCTTCCTCTTACTTGCTTCCCTGACAGTTATAGTCTTCAAATATTCAAATGTAATGACAATCGACATCTTCTGATGCCATGACCTAATACCTCTCTCTCTCTCTCTCTCTCTATATATATATATATATAAAGAGTAAGGACAGACAGATTAAGAATTCACAGTTCTTAGCATTTACTTTTTTTTAAAAAAGTGCTCAATACGTCAGTCCAATACAATGTGCCATGCGTGATACACGCTTAGGCGATCATGTATCTTTCGATACATGACTGGGGAGGCAGATTTTTTCCCGCAGTACGTTGCCAGCTGCTATCCAAGTCAAGAGCAGGGGGAGAAGGATTCACACCTTTCCCAAGGGTATTAGCACGTAAGTGAATGTAATGGATTCGACTGGAATTCGAACTCGGCTCTCCGATTCCCCAATCCGAGCCTCGAACCATTACTTCACCATTCCTCACAACGTGCTTTTGGTTCTAGGAATTTAGATCCATGGAGAAGGAAAGCAGTCGGTAGTAGTCTGGCTTGTCATTCAAGCATTCTTCTTTATGCGTCGTGTCCCTTTAGGACGTTGGCGATAATGGCCCTCCACAGTTTCCTGTCCTTTGTACTTCGTAATGACTTTAGTCATTACGTTATTTCTCCTAAAACTTGTTCCGCCATCCATTCACGCTCATAAAGTATGTTTCGCTGGTTCCCAAACTGCATGAATTTAAGTGTGCTACTAGGTTGGCATCTCAGTCCCACGCTTTCACTGTCGAAACGGTTAAATGCAGCCGTCTCTTCTACTCCAATAGTTTCATGTCTCACACTTCCCGTCTGTGAAACTCCCTTCCTCTTACTTAGTCTCTTTAATCTTGCTCCCACTCTCTGGGATCCCTTGCGTGGTAGTGGCACTTCCGCCTTGCTTAGGGTAAAAAGCTTTAAAAAAAAAAATGTTATGCGTTGTTTCCCCCTGTCCCTTTTGCCTTCAATCTGTCCTGTGAGTATCCGATTTTCCAAACCCTCCTTCCTTACTATGTGCACCAGAAATTTCAACTGTCTCTTCTTGATGCTAAGTATAAGTTTCTTCTTTGATTTCATTTTCTTTAAAACCCCGTCGGTGCTCAGATGTTCAGTCTATGGCATCGTCAGTATCCTTCTGTAGAACTACATTTCTGTTGCTTCAAGTCTGTTCTTCATCTTTGATCTTATACTGAGAGTAAATTTATCACGTAAACTAGTTTTGTCAATCTTACAATAGCTTAAAAACGACTAGAGCTATAGCTATCAAATTTTGTATGGTTACTAATTGCACTCTAGAGCATGCTTTTGATATGTTTATTTGCGTGCTGTCTCTAAAGAACATGTCCGATAGTGGCTCTGCACAGCTTCCGACCATTTGTAGCTTTTAGTAACAAGCTGGTTTGTATGCACCCTGCTGTCTTTCACTGCTCCTCTTGCATTTGATATGCCCTGTGAGTGTCAAATTCTCCAAGCTTTCCTTCCTCATTATGAGTCCAAGAAATTTCAGCTATCTCTTTCTGATTGTCATTTTTGTCTATATTTCTGAGATGAGGTATTGTAACTATTTACACTATTCGGACTGTTTATTGCTATATTCACGACGTTTCGGCTGTTGTACGTTTCGGCCTTCTTCAGGTGATACTTGTTGGAATATCGAACCGAAACCTTTTAGATTTTTCATTGTCGTAGTAGCAGTCGTAATAGCGGCGTAGTTGGAATTTTAGGCTTTTTCATCGTAGTAGTAGCAGTCGTATTACAGAATAGTAGAACAGACAGGACGAGTTTCGTCTGTGATTTGGGATCAGATGTCAAGGAAGGTTAAAAAAAAACTCATGCTAATGATTTAAAACTAGTCGAGATAGATGCTTGTTAATGTTCCATACCGAAAATTAAAAGAAAGATGAAAACAAAATTAACTTTCGTAGAGCCTGAGGAAATTGAATCAGAAAGTAAATCTGAAAATGAAGAAAGATGGATTATTAGTTACTAGTTAGTAAAGAATCTGAAAGGATAGGGTGGTCCTTGGGTGAGGAGCCAGAAAGACGGAACGTGAAAAACGATATCCGTAGCCCCGACCCAGAAGTTATGGAAGAAGAACCAAGAACCCCCCCACTCTCAACTCTAAAAACAATTGGGAGAAAAGAAAGTAAAGAGGGTTAACAAGAATCGCTAAAAAAAAAAAGTTAAGACTGAGGGGAGGGGAAGCACGCTTTACCCCTGAAGAAGTAAAACATCTCCAGAAAGTGACGATAGATAAGCAGATGATACACAAGGAGAGTGAGGTTTCGGCGCGGCCGTGGGTGCTGTCATATGTATGAAAGGGACCCAGTGCTAGTGGGGTGCTAGCGGTCGTTGTTGAAACTAAGTTCTCAGGTGTGGTCATAACTGCCGTTACTGTGACTTAGAAAATTTGATGAGTACTTTTTTTTTTAAGCAATTCACCCCAAACAAGGCGGGAGTGCCACTAACACGCAAGGGGTAACAGAGGATTGAGAACAAGAGTAAAGAGGCATATCTGAGGAGAGGATACAGAATATTTGAGCATTGAGTAATCGGGGAAGCAAGTAAGGGGAAGGGAGTTCAACAGACGGGAAGCGCGAGAAAAGAAGCTGTTTGAGTAGAATAAACGGTTACATTTAACCGTTTTGACAGTCAAAAGGTGGGACAGAGATGCCAGGCTGGCAGCTCGCTTAAATTCATGCAGTCTGGGAACCAGCGAAAGTAGCTCGTCGGAACAGTTGCCGTGAAAATACTTGAAGAGACAGAAGGAAGCTACGGATAGAGCTTAAAGAAGATTAAGAGAAATAAGGAAATGTTTTATAAATTAGAAAGTTGTTCTCGCGTCTATTCTATTTACAGGCATGGCCAGAAAAAAGTTGTTAGCAATGTTGCTACTAGTGATGACTGTAGAGACATGGAAACACAGCCAAATTACGATTTTCAAGAAAGGGAACGAAGTAATAAGATCCAAATGGTTAATAACCCTTATGCTAGATCTGAACGGTGTCAGATGTCGATTGACACTACACTTGAACATTTGAAGATTATAGTCACCGGGGAAGAAAGTAAGGGGAAGGGAGTTCAACAGACGGGAAGTGCGGGAGAAGAAGCTGTTTAAGAAGAAGAGATGGTTACATTTAGCGGTTTCGACAGTGAAAGGGTGGGACCAGCCTAATAGCTCGCTTAGATTCATGCAGTCTGCGAACCAGCGAAAGCAACTAGTCAGAACAGTTGCCGTGAAAATACTTGTAGAAGAGACAGAAGGAAGCTACGGATAGAGCTTAAAGAAGATTACGAGAACTAAGGAAATGTATCAGAAATTAGAAAGTGGTTCTCGTATCTATTTACAGGGATGGACGGAAGAAAGCTGCAAGCAATTTTGCTTCTAGTCATGTCTGTAAAGGCATGGAAACACATACAAATATCAAATACGATTTTCAAGAAAGGGAACGAAGTAATAATAACAAGGTCCAAGTGGCTAATAACCCTTATACTAGATCTGAAGCAGCAGGAGTTGTTATTAGAAAAATTAGAAAAAAGCCAGGTTACGGGTAGCATAGAGATACTAGGCCGATGAAAAATACTCCCGATTATTCTATTCCTTAGAACGTCAAACGACAATAATGGAACTTCAGTGAAAGCATATGAAAAGCTATTTAAAGGGTTGGGGTTGAATTGTTACAAACAAGGCAGAAAAGAGCCGTAGTTCTCACAGTAGGGAAAGCGTTAACAGATTTATTTGGAACAGTGTGCGAAGATGATGTGAAAATTATAAGGAGGAAATTGAAGAAGGTAGAGAAGAATCAAGGGGTTTTAGCACGTTGCGAGGCAGAGTGCGTCCATATTGAATGTGGCGAGGTTAGAAGTTGCCAAGACCAGAGGAAATATAATCCGGTTAATGGATAACATGCAAACATTGAGAGATGAGGTAGCTAATGTGTCTAAGACTATGACGAGCGAATTCCAAGAATTCAATAATTTCGTTCAGCAATATTTTCAATTAATGAGAATTATTAATAAGATACGTCAAACGAGCCAGTCCCTGATGACCCTATTAGAACGTGTCAGGGTGCTATTAGACATGTTATCATTAGAACATTTAGCACCGAATATAGTGATCCCAGATCATCTGAAGCGATTATTATTAAAAATACTAAGCGAATTGCTTCACTATTTAAATTTGCCAGGAGATCTTTGTGAAGAGTTATGGAAATATAATGCTTTGGGCTGTGTTACATTGTTGGTGATAATGTCTGTCCAGTTGTTAGATAATAAGTTATTGGTGATAATGTCTGTCCAGTTGTTAGATAATAAGTTATTGGTGATAATGTCTGTCCAGTTGTTAGATAATAAGTTATTGGTGATAATGTCTGTCCAGTTGTTAGATAATAAGTTATTGGTGATAATGTCTGTCCAGTTGTTAGATAATAAGTTATTGGTGATAATGTCTGTCCAGTTGTTAGATAATAAGTTATTGGTGATAATGTCTGTCCAGTTGTTAGATAATAAGTTATTGGTGATAATGTCTGTCCAGTTGTTAGATAATAAGTTATTGGTGATAATGTCTGTCCAGTTGTTAGATAATAAGTTATTGGTGATAATGTCTGTCCAGTTGTTAGATAATAAGTTATTGGTGATAATGTCTGTCCAGTTGTTAGATAATAAGTTATTGGTGATAATGTCTGTCCAGTTGTTAGATAATAAGTTATTGGTGATAATGTCTGTCCAGTTGTTAGATAATAAGTTATTGGTGATAATGTCTGTCCAGTTGTTAGATAATAAGTTATTGGTGATAATGTCTGTCCAGTTGTTAGATAATAAGTTATTGGTGATAATGTCTGTCCAGTTGTTAGATAATAAGTTATTGGTGATAATGTCTGTCCAGTTGTTAGATAATAAGTTATTGGTGATAATGTCTGTCCAGTTGTTAGATAATAAGTTATTGGTGATAATGTCTGTCCAGTTGTTAGATAATAAGTTATTGGTGATAATGTCTGTCCAGTTGTTAGATAATAAGTTATTGGTGATAATGTCTGTCCAGTTGTTAGATAATGATAGTACTTTTGAGATATATCAAGTAATAAACTTACCAATTACCTACCCTCAGATAGAACAGAGGCTGGGGGCGATTGTTAAGTATAAGATCGAAACAGAATTCACAGCCCTGAATTTGGCAAGAACAAACTTTATGTTGTTAATGAATGAAGAGGCAAGAAAGTGTAAAACTGATGCATGTGTAGCGCCCAGTTGTCGAACAGTCTTCATTTCAGTTTGCTTCATCAGAGATCTTCTCACCCTTCGAAATCAAAAACAACGTGGTAGAGGAGTGAATGGTCGTGAACAAACGCCAGCTAAGTCGACTGGAACCGTGCCTACCATCACGATACCAACGACAAACAAGGCACGCATTAACGAGTGAGGAGTCAGCCAGATGGTAATCACGATGGTCTGAAGGAACTTGAGGACCGATTCGTGGGGGGTTTCATTATTGATTGCCTTTGACCAGAATCGATTCAGGGTTACAGTATCAGTCGTAATAGCGGTGTAGTTCGCATTTTGTGCCTTTTCATAGTCATGGTAGCAGTCGTAATAGCGGTGTAGTTCGCATTTTGTGCTTTTTAGTCATAATAGTAGCAATCATAACAACGGCGTAGTTGTCAGTTTGGGCTTTTTGAAAATTGAAAAAGCTTTTTATAGTGAGGGATTCGATTTAGAATGTAATTTTGAGTGTTAAACTGAACCATTACTTTGCGTCAGTCATGTTCGCGGAAGCAACCTCTTTATCTTTTCCTTGAACGGTATGAAGTGGACATTTTCTTGAATATTTCCTTACAAGTGACTAAGGTTAGTTCTTTCTTTCCATGATTTTTCCTCTCACTGGAAAATTCAAGAGTTTAAAAATCGTATTGTCGTGTTTACATTTTTAATGTTTAAAGCATGTCATAAATTATTATTATCATTATTATTATTATTTGCATATTGACACTATGTCAAAATCTAAATATTTTGTACACATTTTAATTTTAAATATGATAATGATTTAGTGATACAAGTCTTACTAATTAATCCATAGCAGGGGGAAAAGAAGAGGTGAATTCATAACTTTCCAAAGGATATTTGTGCGTAAGTGAATATAACGAACTCAGCAGGAATTGGGACTCGGCTCTCCGATTAACAATTCTGAGCCGGTATTCATTATAACACCCGCACATCCAAGCTAACAGCACCTGGTAATCCCAAGCGGTCACCCATCTAGGTAATGACCAGACTCGACTTTGCTTAATTTCGGTGAACGTACGGGAACCGATGTTTCAGCGTGATGTGACCGTAAGCCATACACAAGGACGGGCAAGGTATATCAAACAAAAAAAAAACATTTCACCCCAAGAAAAGCGATGAACGCCACAAGGATACGAGGGGTTACTGAGAGTGAAAGAAACAGAGAGGTCAGTAAAAGAACCGAATTGACAGAAGATGACGATTGACATTGCATTTAAATTTTTGAAGATCGTAGTTGACAGGAATGCAGCAAGCCAGACTTCCGCGAGCGAGAAATGCAGCAAGCCAGACTTCCGCGAGCGAGATATGCAGCAAGCCAGACTTCCGCGAGCGAGAAATGCCAGAGAAGGAACTATGAACATAAAACTTACGGTACAACAGTGAACTGCAAATCTAATAGATTGTTTAAATTTATGAAATAGAGGTACGGAAGAGAAAAACAATATTTTGTTTTAATACAAAAGTGTGGCACAAGGCTAAGGGGGTAGGGGAAGATTTGTCTTCAATTTGTCTTATCTTAAATTAACTTACCATTCTTACTACAGTCACCATAATGCCGCAAAGTCTCTGTGTAGTGCTAACTGGTTTCCATACGTACAATATGTCTGTGGGAGGGAGGGAGCTCATCAAACCAATTACTGTGAAAATATTTATAAAAAACGCACAGGGAAGATACGTTGCGACACTGGGAAAATAACTGATGCCGATATGCCAGTTCACGACCGATAATGTTGCAGATTCTTTTTGGAGTTTGTTAAGAATTTCTAGATATACAACAGAAGCACCAAGCTAGACGTGGCAGCTATATTCGAAAACATGGGCGAATGGCAGGCAGACTTATAAATATGCAAATAGATTCGGGTGGAAATAAACTAAAACAGTTGAGCATACTGACCAAATATCATTTAACCAGACATTGAGCATGGTTGGGTCTGTACAGGTTTTCACTTACATCGTTTATGTGGGCAGTTTGGTGATTCAGTCGTAAACTGAATTACTGGGAACTCAAACGGTGAAACCGGTGAGGGAGTTTAGATACCAGTTTAATATCTGAAAATATTTCTCACACTAAAGCTGAATAATTAACCCATTACCTGCCATGAGCCCCATTTGGGGATCTGTTAAAATTAAACTCACTACATGTTATTCCTTCTATTTACATTGCATTTGCTGAAGTATATTTTACAACACTTAGTCTAAAGTTTTTATTATTAGCCGTAAGAAGACACTTTCTGCTGTAATTTTACATTTCACGAGTAGAAAAATAATGATTATTTTAAAAAGTACTTTTTTTATTATTTCTAATCAATATTATTTTTTGATGTTTTATACACACACATATATATATATATATATATTTGATGTTCTAGTTTCTATAAAAACGACAATGGTAACTACTGAAATTAAACATAAGGAATAAATAAACTCCTAAGACACCTGTCTGGGACAAAAATGCGCATTAAAAAAATTTGGCAGTTAATGGGTTTAAATTTAAACTGAATTTTTAAAACTAATCTATAATATTCCCGTAACACCTTAGGATCGTAGGGGTAACGCATCTACTGCAGCCACATCAGTCTATACATCTATCCAAACTCGGCCCGTTCCACATTTATCTAGCTAAGCTCTAAATCAGATAAGTAAATATGAACTGCATGAAAGAAATCTGCGCCTCATCCTGGAACAATGATTAGAAAGCTTGTTTCGCACATCATTATAAGTGTAATGCATTTGAGCCTCACTAGGTGCCTTAAAATTGTCGCCTTCTTCAAGATATAATTTTCAGACTGCGAATTTTTACAGTATTCAGAACAAACGCACAGACATGTTCACATATCACGCGAATGGTAATATAAATCAGTATCCTTATAAAGAAATATTCAGCATTCATTGATCGAGCAGCCAGTGCTACCTTTTCTATTAAAAGAGTTTTTCAGGTAAATAGAGATTTCTCAAGAACGTTGTTATCGCACTTTCCGTTATTGATGGAGCTTCCTACCAAAAACTTTGTTTTAAGTAGTTTGGAATGTCACTTTGTTATCTCCTTATTTTTTCTTCAAGTTACATGTGATATCTATTTTAATTGTTGCTGTTTTTGAAATTCCACATGTGGCTTCTCTTATTTGGTACAGCTCTGTTTAGGATTATATAGTGTATTGCGTTCTGTGTCGCCATTTCATAGATAATATCAACGAAAGACGGTTTCTTCCTCTTACTCGTTTTATCAGAAGTGGGGACAGACGAGGCAGCACTGATTCTTGGAGGCAGCGGGAGAAAAAGCTTCAAGGAGACGCATGCCGCACATTGGCTTAGCCTGTCTCCCGAAACTTGGTGTGGGAAGCATATCGACGGTTCAATATTTCTGCGGCCCTCTGTGGATTTCGTGCAATTTTGGACTTGTGCTCAAAACTTAAACAAAGGCGATCCATCAGGTGATCTGTCAGAATACCAGGCCCGCGGGATATTCTGTCCATTCTGACCCTAAACTCCACGTTCTGTAAGTAGCGCTTGTCCCGAGGTTCGAAGAAGGATAGTATTGGTCAGTCTTACAGACTTTGTTGACACGAAGCCATTTTTAACTTTTGACCTGGGAAAGTAATTGTATATTTCACTTGTTGAAAGTGTTTGGTCTGATGAGACGTAACCGAAGTATCCGTTTTGCGAAATAAAATATTACCATGGATTTCTAAATTCTCCGCTTTCATAATTATCATTTGCTCTGTTCTTACATTGAACACTCTCTAGATCTATATCCTGTTTGGAATTATCCATACGGATTACCAAATATATATATATATATATATATATATATATATATATAACCGAATGTGTAAATATACGTAGGTATACGAGCGAGCGATCGTATACAAAAACAAATACTCTATAGTGTAAAAAACGGTGTTCAGTGTAAAGTAACAGAACAATTATATATATATATATATATATATATATATATATATATATATATATTAAGCAATATACATATCTTACATTAATTACAGAACTCGGAGTTTCATGCCGAAGCAATTTTCAAGACCTGGAACAATAATGTTTATTTTTATTTCTATTCATATGTTGGGCCGACACAGTTTTTTATTTTATTTTTTAAAATTTTTTATGGGTCGCAGGAGATATATAATTGTTGGGGTGGAATATTATTGGAGCTTAAAAATTTAAAAGAATTGTAGTTTAAATTTTGAATTTGTATTTAAGCTCAGATTAACTTTTAGGAAATAATGTTTGAAATAAGAAATAGATATTCTAAATCAGGGAGGAGGCGCCGCTTTTGAAAACATGAATAAACAAAGACCGTTATACAAGAAAGCGAGCGAAAGAAATGATTAGGAGGATTTGAAATAATAATTAAGTAATTCATCGAGTCTCGAAGAAGCCTCAACAGAATACAGAAAGCAATGAACAGTCGTTTCGTTCTACATTTGGGACTCATCAGCAATGCGCATCCACTACCAAGAATCGAAACCGTCCCAAATATAGGACGAAACGGCCGTCCAGTGCTTTTTGCATTCTGTTGAACATTCTTCTAGACTCAGATGATCGTTCGGTTAAAAGGCACGTTAGGCTATATGACGGTTCCATATAGGATACAGGCTCGAATCCTGTCGGAGGACGCATATTTTCTATGAAAATTTCTCGGACATTCAGGCCGGTAAATGTTGTTTAATACTGTTTATTATAAACAGAGCATTTACTTAAATATTTGTATCTATAAAAAGAATGTTAAACATAAAAATGTCTTAAAATAATTGTCGGACTTAGTCCATTTCATAACATTTATATATATATATATATATATATATATATATATATATATATATCCACTCATTTTGGCTTATTAAGCATTGAAATGTATCACCTGACGTTCATGAACTTACTTGACTTTTCCGCTAACCTGATGTATATTCCTGAGCATTTCTATACCGAAAAACTTTGAAAAAGCAATAACATTTTGCTCTTGTATATAAATATTTGTCACAAAATAAAATACTTACATTTGGCTAAATAAAAGTCCCTCAGAAAGATAAATTTTCCTTTCGTCTTCATTCATATTGAAATAGTGTGAAACTTTCAACCACTGATCTAAGAAGGCAGTTGTTTCCAGCTGAGAGTTTTGATATTTCTGAACGAGCTTGGCGCCCTGCATGACATCCACACGAAAGTCTCGAACTAACGAGGTTAATTAATAACATGACTCAAGGATTTTGGTTAATGTTTTGGTTTTGTGTCAACTTGCGGGGTTGGGCGAAACTATCTCTAACTGCAGTGTTCGTTTTTTTTGCTTGACCTTGTCATATGTCAACCCTTGTTGGATTATTTAATATCAAATTCTTTATGAAACATCAAGTGAGGATCGAACTCAGAACAAATGATTAAACAAACTAGACTCGTTAAACATTACTTCCTGCCAGGACTCCAGTTTGAGTTTTTAAACATTTTGTTACGTACCTGTTTAGACAATAGATATAGCTTATTTACGGTAGAATTCTTAATGTTTACAAGTAACTGGGAAAATGTTCATATTTACTTATCTTGTATAATACGCACGCTTAACAGTCATGCTCGAAACTAGTACATGGATCATTTATGGTATATCAATGGGATGACATGAATAGGAATCAACACCAGTGAGGATCGAAACTGCGATACCGAGATCCGAACATCGCATTAGACTAGCAAAAGAAGCATTCCAAAAGCTGACAAGAGTGCTAATGTTGGGCATTATCCCCGCGGACGAGGAAAATCTAGAAGACGCAGAAATGTGGTTCTACGGAAGGATACTGAGAATTCCATGAACGGAGAGAGTAAACAACGATGAAGTTTTAAAGGAAATGGCAACAAAAGGAATACTTCTACTCAGAATCAGGAAAAAGACAGCTGAAATTTCTTGAACGTATAATAAGGAAGGAGGGCTTGGAAAACTTAACCCTCTCGTGGCATCTTGGAAAACTTAACCCTCTCGTGGCATATTGAGGACCGGGGTGATAGGGGAAAGATGTGAACCACTTAAATGACGAACTTATGTGAATGAATGGAGGAACAGAGTAAGAAAATGTGGAAGTTTTGCAAAGTGAGAAAAACGGCTAATAGTAACACGACATAGTAAGTTGGGAAGGGTCATGCACGCCCATGACAGCTCCAAGAAAAAGAAAAGGAATTATAAAAAGAAAGAAAGAGAGGAGAAAAAAAAAACAGTAAAGAAAGAGAGGAGAAAAAAAAACAGTAAAGAAAGAGAGGAGAAAAAAAAACAGTAAAGAAAGAGAGGATAAAAAAAACAGTAAAGAAAGAGAGGATAAAAAAAAACAGTAAAGAAAGAGAGGATAAAAAAAAACAGTAAAGAAAGAGAGGATAAAAAAAAACAGTAAAGAAAGAGAGGATAAAAAAAAACAGTAAAGAAGGAGAGGATAAAAAAAAACAGTAAAGAAAGAGAGGATAAAAAAAACAGTAAAGAAAGAGAGGATAAAAAAACAGTAAAGAAAGAGAGGATAAAAAAAACAGTAAAGAAAGAGAGGATAAAAAAAACAGTAAAGAAAGAGAGGATAAAAAAAACAGTAAAGAAAGAGAGGATAAAAAAAACAGTAAAGAAAGAGAGGATAAAAAAAACAGTAAAGAAAGAGAGGATAAAAAAAACAGTAAAGAAAGAGAGGATAATAAAAACAGTAAAGAAAGAGAGGATAAAAAAAACAGTAAAGAAAGAGAGGATAAAAAAAACAGTAAAGAAAGAGAGGATAAAAAAAACAGTAAAGAAAGAGAGGATAAAAAAAACAGTAAAGAAAGAGAGGATAAAAAAAACAGTAAAGAAAGAGAGGAGAAAAAAACAGTAAAGAAAGAGAGGAGAAAAAAAAACAGTAAAGAAAGAGAGGATAAAAAAAACAGTAAAGAAAGAGAGGATAAAAAAAAACAGTAAAGAAAGAGAGGATAAAAAAACAGTAAAGAAAGAGAGGATAAAAAAACAGTAAAGAAAGAGAGGATAAAAAAAACAGTAAAGAAAGAGAGGATAAAAAAACAGTAAAGAAAGAGAGGATAAAAAAAAACAGTAAAGAAAGAGAGGATAAAAAAAAACAGTAAAGAAAGAGAGGATAAAAAAAAAACAGTAAAGAAAGAGAGGATAAAAAAAACAGTAAAGAAAGAGAGGATAAAAAAAACAGTAAAGAAAGAGAGGATAAAAAAAAACAGTAAAGAAAGAGAGGATAAAAAAAAACAGTAAAGAAAGAGAGGATAAAAAAAAACAGTAAAGAAAGAGAGGATAAAAAAAACAGTAAAGAAAGAGAGGATAAAAAAAAACAGTAAAGAAAGAGAGGATAAAAAAAACAGTAAAGAAAGAGAGGATAAAAAAAACAGTAAAGAAAGAGAGGATAAAGACCAGTAAAGAAAGAGAGGATAAAAAAAACAGTAAAGAAAGAGAGGAGAAAGACCTGTAAAGAAAGAGAGGAGAAAGACCTGTAAAGAAAGAGAGGAGAAAGACCTGTAAAGAAAGAGAGGAGAAAGACCAGTAAAGAAAGAGAGGAGAAAGACCAGTAAAGAAAGAGAGGAGAAAGACCAGTAAAGAAAGAGAGGAGAAAGACCAGTAAAGAAAGAGAGGAGAAAGACCAGTAAAGAAAGAGAGGAGAAAGACCAGTAAAGAAAGAGAGGAGAAAGACCAGTAAAGAAAGAGAGGAGAAAGACCAGTAAAGAAAGAGAGGAGAAAGACCAGTAAAGAAAGAGAGGAGAAAGACCAGTAAAGAAAGAGAGGAGAAAGACCAGTAAAGAAAGAGAGGAGAAAGACCAGTAAAGAAAGAGAGGAGAAAGACCAGTAAAGAAAGAGAGGAGAAAGACCAGTAAAGAAAGAGAGGAGAAAGACCAGTAAAGAAAGAGAGGAGAAAGACCAGTAAAGAAAGAGAGGAGAAAGACCAGTAAGGAAAGAGAGGAGAAAGACCAGTAAGGAAAGAGAGGAGAAAGACCAGTAAGGAAAGAGAGGAGAAAGACCAGTAAGGAAAGAGAGGAGAAAGACCAGTAAGGAAAGAGAGGAGAAAGACCAGTAAGGAAAGAGAGGAGAAAGACCAGTAAGGAAAGAGAGGAGAAAGACCAGTAAGGAAAGAGAGGAGAAAGACCAGTAAGGAAAGAGAGGAGAAAGACCAGTAAGGAAAGAGAGGAGAAAGACCAGTAAGGAAAGAGAGGAGAAAGACCAGTAAAGAAAGAGAGGAGAAAGACCAGTAAAGAAAGAGAGGAGAAAGACCAGTAAAGAAAGAGAGGAGAAAGACCAGTAAAGAAAGAGAGGAGAAAGACCAATAAAGAATGGAAAGTGGTATAATAAAGGAGCAGAAAGATGGAAGAAGCATATGACAATGTTTATGAGGCTTATGCACCCTATACCTTTAACTCTTTTATATCCTTGTATTTCTTTCCTGTCGCCTGTAGTGACTGATTTTTTGCAAAGAGGTCTACTGAAATACTCTTTTCTCTATAAAATTAGGAACAAAAAAAATAAATGAACGAAAAGCTGGGAAGAGACGAATAATTTTATGAATAAGATTTGTGTTTGCTCTCACGTCACCTATTCTTAACAGATCGCTACTCCCTCGTTCGGTACCTTCTTTCCGAAAAGGACGTAATTACAGCTTTAAAACGGATGGCCGTCTGGCCTGGCTCTCAGCCTGGCCAGGCGGACAGGCAATGGCGAAAATAATCAGCTACTTGCACTGACCCGAGGTCGACTCTGACGAATTGGCGATGGCGATGGGTTTCAGTCCACTGGTTGTCAATAAAGGGTCAAGTTTGCAAGCCAAATATTATTTCGAGGCCTTTGCAAGAAAGCCGAGGACCGATATTATCTGACGCCATTTACAGTGATGGTGGAAACTGAGGCACCCACGAGCAATCTCCCAGCACGATGGCAGCGGACACACAGACAGACGCAAACAACAGACGCGTACGGGAAAACGATATATACACAACATATAATACATAAAATATGCAATTATTGAATATACACAAAACACACGTAGATGGACGCAATGCATAGAAATGCGCCTATATATATATATATATATATATATATATATATATATATATATATATATATATATATATATATATATGCGGAGGGACGTTTGGGGACCTTGTGGCATTCGCTGCACCAGGTCCCTGTATTCGTCCCTCCAAAAAGTGTGGATGACCCTGCACAAAGCCTTCACCACTATAATCAAATCTCATGTGTCGGTGTCGGGCTTTCAGTTTCTGGGAACTGATCTGTCTGACCCTCATACGTCGTGTTCGACGGGAGAGTCGATCATATATATATATATATATATATATATATATATATATATATATATATGTGTGTGTGTGTGTGTGTGTATGTATGTAAGCAAATGTGTGGATGTAGATCCGACGGTATGATGAAAATGTGGAAAAGACAAAGCAAAATCCTAATCGGGGAGTTTAGTGTTTTTTTTATTTTGTTTTTGTTATTCTGTCGACGTCAGACGTTTCGGTCAAATAGACCTTCTTCAGGACATGGTTAATGGAGACATAGCCACCTCACACACAATAAACACCAGACAAGGTTTCTTTAATATATCAAGTTTTCTAGCAAGGTTAATGCTTGACAAACGTACCGATAAGCTATAGTTTTAAATAGGTTCCCCCCCTTTCCACTTAGGATAAAATCTCTTCCCTGGGAGCAGGTTTTCGCAGCGCCGCCCACGAGGCGCCAACGTATCCGACTCCAAGAAAGAATACTCTGACTTTAGAATTTCAGTTTTTCTGTTTCTGACCAGTCCTGTATATATCGTCTCTTCATCTAACTTAAATCTAATATAAATCTAATATAAATATGTCTCCATTAACCATGTCCTGAAGAAGGTCTATTTGACCGAAACGTCTGACGTCGACAGAATAACAAAAACAAAATAAAAAAACAGTAAACTCACAGATTCGGATTTTGCTTTGTCTTTTCCACATTTTCATCGTATATTATATATATATATATATATATATATATATATATATATGCATACCAAGGCCATAACTATAACAAGCCAGGAGATCATGCAGCTGGGGTTTCTTACTGAGGGCGATGCTACAAAAAGTGTCATTTCCTGATCTGTTATAGGCATGGCCCTGACGCATACACATATATAGTTGCTTGATCGAATGGGTAGAACGGTTCGAATTTCACTATGGTCAGTTTCTTCATATCAGATTAGGGATGTGATCACATCGAACGGAACCGTTGGAAAGTTTTTATTTTTTATTTTTAAATCATTTCACCCCCACGCAAGACAATAAAGCCACTAAGACGCAGGGGGTTAGTGGGTGCTTGAGAATATGAGAAAAAAGCTATTAAGGAGAACAATAGAAGAACAAGAATTAAGACAGAAGATAACTATTGACATTGCATTTAAATTCTTGAAGCTTAATGTTGATTGGGAAGCAAGAAACTGGAAGAGAGTTCCACAGGCGAAAGGTGCGATAGACGAAACTGTTAGCATAGAACTTACGGTTAGCCATTACAATTATAAAATGGGGAGACCTTGCCGCCAATCTAGTACTGTGTTTAAATTCATAAAAGGTATATAGGTACCAGAAATTCATCAAAACAATTACCATCAAGGTATTTAGATAAAAGACAAAGAAGATATGTTACAGCGGTGGGAATGTGACTGAAGTAGAGATGTCAGGTCATATGTTGCAGATTCTTTGGATTTTATCAAGAATCTCTAAATACATAGCAGAAGCAGCAGACCAGATCTGGCAACAATATTCAAATGGCAGATTATACGTAAGATATATGCCTGAAAATAAAAATACTATGGGTTGACTCAAGCCATGTGAGTAACATTGGGTAGACGGAACTGTTAGAATGTGATCGAGGGAAATTATAAGTTATCGTGAAGGTTTCTCGGGTACTGGCCTTGTTACTGCTGATTAGCAGAAAATTATGCGTTCTCTGAGAAACTGTAACCAAAATGGTTGTTTGGTTTGGTTTGGTTTGGTTTGTTTTGTTTTACGGCATATCAAGCTCAATGGGTCATTTAATGCCGACAACGTTTTTTTTCCTGGTAATATTTTTGTTTCGTCAAAAATCAATTTCTGTAAATATATTTTTTTCTCAAAAATGTATAGCTGGTAATAATATTATTAGTATATTTTTTAAAAACGTATAGCTGGTAATAATATTAGTATTTTTTTTAAAAACGTACAGCTGGTAATAATATTATTAGTATTTTTTTCAAAAACGTACAGCTGGCAACATTATTTTTTCAAAAACGTACAGCTGGCAACATTATTTTTTCAAAAACGTATTATCAGTGGCCTTGCTGTTGGACGTAGTTTATCGTCTTACCCAGGACGTGGATGCAGTTTATCGTCATACTGCTCGTTATAGTTGCAGTATAAACCACGTTGAAGAAACACAAAAATGCCTGAACAGGCTTTGAACGACGAATGTACTCGGAATATATAGATATCCCGCACAGCAAAAATTCCTGAAATGTTTCTAGCTTCATTAAAAGATTCGCCTAATGAAACGTGCGAGCGCGCGCGCACACGCACACACACACACACAATCTATCTTGCTATATATGAATCTTATCCTCAGGATATGAACTATGACTGATCTCTCCAGCTTCCTATCTTTTGCTGCTCTCAACCGTATTACAATGATTGAAAATGGCTTCAAGCGAATGAATGCTCAGGGTCTTTAAGACAATCCCTCATCAGATCTTACAGGCTGGCGCCACAGAGAACTTTACTAAATAAGCGAAACGTCACCTGAAGACTTCCAACAGTGACAACAACTAAAATTGGTAGCACATGTAAGCAGAAACAAAAATGATGCAATCAAGATGTTGACTTTCCACACTATATCAAAACAAAACGTTAGGAAGGAAACTTCTATCAATACTGTCTATGCGTCTCTTCTAGGGGCTACTGTCTTCTAGAGAACATCGTTGTCTTGTCAGCTTTATCTAAAAAAAGTAATCAAGAACTCAAGGTCGAGCTTCACTCAGTGAACGTAGTTCTTGAGAGATTCACTCGATTGAGCTGGCCTACTTTGTCAAGATCAATTGTCAAAACGATTTTGTAATGCGTTGCAGGGGGGGGGGTCCTTAGCAAAATAATTACGACTGTGTAGTGAGTTAGATCCTCACTTGGTGTGCGATAATTTCGGCCTTGTGCCACACCGAAGATACGCTGAGTAAATAACCATACAGAGAGCACTTCGACGTCGTGTAATGGTTAGCAAGCTTGTCATACTATTCCAATTAGTACTGACAACCAAACTCGATCCTCATTAGGTACTCCATACTTTCGGCCTTGTGCCACAGATAAGCGCCGCTTAGTGAATCAGTATATTCGATCCACGCTAAGTGCTTCATACTTTCAGCTTTGTGCCATATCTAAGCTACGTTGAGTAAATTGCTGTACATATATATATATATATATATATATATGAAGTGTGTATATTTACTAAAATGCTTATAGGCGCAAGAACTAAAAACAATTCTTGCTTCCCTGCCACCTAAAATCATCAAAAATTTAAATGCAACGTAAACAGCCATCTTCTTTTTTCCTAAGATCTGTTCTTTTAATGTCCTTTCTCCACTCTAAAGATATCTCAATCTCTCTCACTCCTAGTAACCCCTTTGCTTCGGATGAAATGAGTAACATATAAGTGGCCATTGAAGTCAACACACAGCAATTGTCAGGCTGTCGCTGCTGTGTTGATTTCAATGTCAACTTTCATATTTACATTCGCTATATCTCTGATATTGAGCACTTAAACCCATAAATATAGCAACCTTCAAACTATATTTTTATCATTATATATATATATATATATATATATATTATATATACAGGGTGCGGCATTATATATCTCGATAAATAGTAATAATAAATCGGTTTTAATTTCTCATATGAGAAATTGTCCACATCTCATAAATCGCCACGCGCCAAACCCGGTAAACCGCTTCAGCAGGCGGGCGAAATCCCGTGAAATTACCATCGAAATGCGCTGCACTCTTCTGTGCACTGGTAGTACCGGAGAGGTATAACTCAGTGATAATAAAAACTGAGGGGTGTTGTTTATTGTGTTCGCGGCAAATATTTGCACCAACTCCTTGTTACCAGCACTTCCAATAAGCGTGGCTGGTTCTACACAAGCCTTCGCCACTCTAAACAAATCTTCTGTGTGGATAGTCTGCTGTTCGGTTCGGGGTTCCTTCTTTGCTATTCCACCTGAGCAAAAAGTCCATTGGCGAGAGAATTAAGGCGACTGGGACAGGTACAGGATTAAAAACTGAACTGAAAGACACTCATACGTCGAAAACGACGGGAGAGTTCATCATATAGTGATTTTCCAAGCGTAGCTTAGATGTGGCACAAGGCCGAAAGAAGGGGGGCACCCAGTGAGGATCGAACTCACTACTCAGTCGTAATTGTTCCAGCGAGACACGCTTGCTAACCATTACACCGCCTCGAGGTGCCCGAATCCATCATTATATATATATATATATATATGAAATAAAAACAGAACACTTTAAGATTCCATGTAATAAATTATTTCACCACAGCCCTTTTAAAGGACCGCAGATCATCAGACTTTACTTCCAAAAGTTGAAACGAAAAATGAAAAAAATTTATCTGCGGTCCTTCAAAAGGGCTGTGGTGAAATAATTTATTACATGGAATCTTAAAGGGGTCTGATTTTATTTAAATTATTAGCTCTGATTTACATTGAGCTCTCTGGATTTTATTCTCTTTGGGTCTACCCATACAGATTACCTAGTTTTTCGTAAACACACACACATATATATATATATATATATATATATATATATATATATATATATATATATATATATATATATATATATATATATATATATATAATTATTTTGCACATATTTTACATCCACCTCGTTTAATCGAAAAAAGAAATGAATGAAACTGAACGAGAAGACTATTGGCAAGGAGAAAGAAAAACTTATTGAAGTCTAT
>OZ038513.1:46755349-46772849 GCA_964036315.1 Acanthosepion esculentum | reverse complement strand
ATGAAGTTAATGATATGGCAAGAATCACTCTCGGAAACAATTTTTAATAATAAAATACATTAACCTCGAATCCGTTAATGAATGGTATGATCCTTGTTTATAAATTATATATATATATGTATGTATGTATGTATGTATGTATGTATGTATGTATGTATGTATGTGTGTGCGTGGTTTTATACGACGACTTTTGTGTTTTGTTTGAACTTTTCATATTATTGCGGAGGTGAAGGTTAATGTATAGTATGGTTAAAGTATTAATCAGAAGGCTGTTTAGTCATATGAGGTCGGCTGCGTGTATAAAAGTTCACTTCTCCACAAGGATTTAACTTTAGATGTATGGCACAAGGCTAATAAAGCAATACAAAAGATGACAACAATGATGTAAAACAACAACAATATTTATATAATAATCATACAAATTATCAAGAATAAACTGCTGAGAAAATTTAGCTGAGTTATGCTGAATTTCAAAGATCAATATTGTTAATTGAACAAATTAACATGCTTTTGTAATGTTCCTTTAAAGCAATGTTTTTGGTACAAAGTACCAAAAACACTGTGTTTACAATGCAAAAATAAAAGTTGTTTACCCTTAACTATGAATTTAATTGTTTGAAAACTTTTTTTGAAAGAAATATTTATCTGGTTTCACAATGAAGGTTTTTGGGGTTTTTTTTCACACAAGAAATGTTCTTTATGAAATTGTTGAAAGTGTTTTTTATGTAAATGAATGTGAGAATTCGTTTGGTAAAAAGGAAGTTTAAATCATTACTTGAAGTTTCAAGAAGTTTCTGTTTTGTACTAAATTAAATTTAGTTTGTCGTACTTCTGAAAATAAATACAATAGATCTTGCCGCTAAAAGAAAATGTTCACCAACTAGTAAATTCCGTTGAATAGAACCGAGTGAGAAAGTTTCTTTTAATCATGTCCTGGAAAGGTGAAATTTGGTCTCACTGTAAGAATTGAAAGAATTCTTTAAGTTGACGTTGATAGAGTGACTGTGCATTTGAGTGAATTCGTATATGTGAATGCTCAGTACGTACGTGTATGATGTTTTCATAGCGTCCGCCCGCAAAGGGGTCGAAACGCGAATTCTTAAACAGCTACATTTTTAGTAAGCGAGAGAAATCAAAAAGAAGAAGAAAGAACTTGTGTCTGGTATTTATAATAAACGTAATCACGTGATAGGCTCCAAAGAGCTTTTCTAATTTTTGGCGGAAAAATGGTTTTGAATAACGCGTAGGCGAGAACATGATTTTAATATTAACTGACGAATGAGAACTGAGAAAAATATCAAGGCTCTGTGATCCACTTTTTGCACAAAAATTGACATTGATAGAAAATTGGTAGCAGGACGCTAAAATATATTTATGTTTTTGTATGCTTCATATACTTTGAACGATGTTTATGTCTCATACTTTTTTAAGCATATCACCCCAAGCAAAGCGGAATGCCACTAGTACGCAGGCGGTTACAGAGTGGGAGCGAGAGTAAAGAGGTGTGATGGAGGAAAGAATGAAGAGAAGGGCAGGGGATACTTCAGAGCATCTGGAGATGTCGATTGACATTACATTTGAATAGTTGGAGATTATAGCTATCAGGGAAACAAGTAATAGGAAGTGAATTCCACAGACGGGAGGTGCGAGACATGAAGCTATTGGAGTAGAAGAGACGTCCACATTTAACCGTTTCGACAGTGAAAGGGTGGGGCCGTGATGCCAACTTAGTAGCACGCTTAAATTCATACGGTCTGGGGTTGTCAGAGCAGTTACTGTGAAAGTATTTGTAGAAAAGACAGAGGGAGGCGACGGCACGTCTGTGAGAAAGCGACTGAAAACGAGATGCCAGATCAGGACCAGCCAAATTGCTTATCTATCTCTGGATTTTGTCGATGACCTTAAGGTGAACAGCGGGAGCAGCAGACCATGTATGGCAACTGTATTCCATTTAAGGGCGAATGGTTGATTTGTAGATTTGAAGGATGGACTCTGGCAAAAAAAAAACTTTTTTGGCGCGATACAGGGAACCAAATTTCCTTGCGGTGGATGAAGCTATTGATTCAATGTAATTGTTCCATCTCAAGTCAGCGGACAGTGCGAGACGAAGGGGTGCTCTTGTGGAGTTGAGCATCAGACATTCTGATGGGCGCCAGGAGTGGTTCCCTGTGGTCAGTAATAGAGAGCAGTTTTGACGATGTTCATGTTTCATATGCTTTAAACGAGGTTTATATTTCATATTTCTGCATAACATATTTGGTGATTCCAACGAAAAGCATTTTAATCACATTTTGATAATCACATATTTGGTGACTCCTACGAAATTTTATGTTATAGCGTCTGTATCTCCGGAAATAGTGGGTAAAATTCCTAGCAAGATTTTGAATACTCACAATTACGATGAGTTAAAAAAGACTAATTGAGACGCGCGAACAAACGAATCCAGAACTGCTAGATAAATTAATGCCCACCTCCATTATTGCAAGTCGACTATCAGTTTACCTTCAGGAAATATCGATTGCAACCCCACCAAAAATAAATTGGAAATAGATACACAAATTTTACCATCTCGTTAGCAACACACAAAAAGATTTAAACCCGATCAAATTGGGACAACTGGCGAATGAATTAATGCCTTTAATACAAGGCACTGCTAAAATAAACACATGTAACCAAATTCAGACGAAAGAATTGCCTATTAAAACCTCAGCATACCTTACGGTCTCAAACCTTTCCAAAAGGGACAATTACAAAATAATATGCAGAGTACACATATATTATGCGAACGCGGCACGTTCATGTAAACACTGGTGCAAATGGCTGAAGAAAAAAAAAAAAGAGACTTGATAAAACATCCAAATTCACGTCCATCTTCAACAGCGCCAAACGAAGCGGGGAAACTAATTAGGCGGACGAAAACAATCCCCACCCCCAACGAGTCTGCCATTATTACAGATACCAGCAACATTGGAGACAACAAAAGTTTTCATTCGTAATAGATACCAGTTCCACCTTATCTATGATTCCACATAGCTACGTCAACAGTTTAGCAACGGAGCCAACACCAGTGCCTCTAACCATGGCTGCAGCTACGAGCAAATTAAAACAGAGATAAGCATACAGTCTCTTCGACGTTATTTTCTGTGAACGTTCGCAGTAGCGGACATTCAACAGCCCCTACTAGGATTAGACTTCCTAAACAATTTTGGTTTATTGATAGATTGTCAAGACAGAACGATCATCGTGTTCAAAGAAACTACAAACATTTACCGACTATCAGCTTAGTTATAAATAATAACATGCCTGATTTCATTAAAGGCTTTATAAAAATATATCCCAACATTATATCCCCAAATACCAAACCAGCCAGCACATATGTAAGAGTATACCATAGAATAGATACATGCTCCTACTTTTGCCAAAGCTGGACGTCTAGCAGAAGAGAAAACGCAGGCAGGAAATTTTAAAAATTACAAAATAATGGTGTCATTACACCTTCTGATAGTGAATGTAAAAAAAGCCTGATGGCAATTTTAAATGCTGCGGTGATTACCACGCATTAAACAGTATTATAAAAAGCGATAAATACCCCATCCGGAATATTAATGCAATTGTTGATAAGCTAGCCATCAAAACAAGACTTAGCAAAATCGACCTGGTATCAGAATACCATCAAATCAAAATGCACCCGTATTATATATATATATATATATATATATATATATATATATATATATATACACACACATAAACCAAAACAGCACTTATTTTTCCTCTTGGATTGCACGAATACTTGCCGTTTGGACTAAAGAATGCAGCATTCACTTTTCAAAGATACATGGACAAGATTTCCAACATTTTGACTGAGTATTTACATACATTGGCGATATTCTTATTTTTAGCGATGATTCTTCAGCACACATAAAAGACATTCATAAACTTATAAAATCCGACATGATGATAATCTAAAAATTTCAATAGCAAAGTCAATATTTGATGCGACTTTAGTCGATTTTGGGGATTATAATATTAGCTCTGACGGTATTAGACCTTGTAACCTAGGAAAGGTTACTGAATGAGGAATAACCAAAACGGAGGTTGTCAATGAAATGGTAATCTTTATAACAGCAGCAAAATACAATACTCGCCATCGGTGTGAAGTAGGTAAACCACTGCTAGTGGCGGACTAATTAAATAGCGTATTACCCCCACTTACAATAGTGTCCAACGTATTTATGAGGATTGGGACATAACCATTAGTGTTCATAGGTACGGTATATAAACAAACCTTAAAGTTAGTGCATTACAGAATTTCCCCCTTCGTAAGAACAATAAGATTCTTCGTCGTTTCTTAAGAGAAAAAATATGCAGTATTACTATGTTTACATTAAATGATTTGGAATTGCAATCATTTAACGATATTAAAAGCAAAATCAGGGAATTTTTTTTTAGCACACCAAATGTGTGACTGATTACTGATAAAAGTAATTCTTTAATTGGGTCAGCCCTACATCAAATAGTAGAAAGAACACCAATTCCAATAGGTTTCTTTAACAAGTTAACTCAGACTAGGTATTCGACTTTCGGCAAGGAACGTTGTGCAGCATGTTCAGCTACGTTCTATTTTAAACATAAAAGGAAAACAAGTTTTCTTATTAACTGACTATAAGCCTTTGTGCTGCACATTTCGTAGTCTAAAACCCCGCTAAGTCAGATAGACATCAGCGGCAATTAGCAATTCTCACAGGATTTCTATCAGATATTGGCCACATAAGGGAAGATCAAAACGCTATAGAAATGTGTCTAGACCTACGCTAGCAGTTATGGTAGGACTGTATCACTATAGCTGCTGCACAACATAAGGACCAGCGTTACAAACATTTCCAAACTTAAAAAATACAATTTTAGTTCTGATAATAGTAGTTCCATGTATTGTGATAATGTTACCCGTGTTCCCAGACCATATATACCTGGTGAATTACGAAAATCTATTTTCGATACTATTCACGCAATATTACACCCAGGAATTAAAACCTCGTGTAAAATTATCAAAACAAGATATTCTGTCCTCATATGGACAAGACAATAAAAGAAATATGCAATGAACTTGCCAGGAGCAAAATTCAGAGACATACTAAATCTGCTATTCATACTATTGAATTGCCTACTGTTCGATTTGATACGGTTCACTTTGATATAGTTGGTCCACTTCCTGTTACTAGAAGACGTTAGGAAACATACAATACTCCTTACAGATATGTGTTAACCTGCATTGACTGTACAACTAAGTGGATAGATGCAGAACAATTACCACATATTATAGCACTATCTGTGGTCAATGCATTCGTTCATGCGTGGATTACACGTTGGGGTGTTCCATTTTACATAATAGCCTTAATAGTCGGCTTCTGTAGATTGCACACGACTAGTTACCATCCGAACTCAATGGTTGCTAGTATATGATACTAACGATAACATGGATAATCAAAAGTTTGGTAAGGAGTTACAGCGTACCTTACACTCCTTACATTCAGCAGACAAAGATTATAGCTCTGTAAACAAACGACGTCAATACGTTCCTGACAAGCTTAAGACATGTAAAAGTGTATTGATAAGAATAAACAGTTAGCAAAACTCTGGAAGCCCCTTACATTGGTCCCTTCTAAGTGTTACGTATAGCTGACAAATATTTTGTAATTAAAATGAACGATGAGATACAGTCAACGGTATCAATAGATAGATTAAAACCACACATTCAACCTAAAAGTGAGAAGCAAGTAATAACTGAAAAAACAACTTCATAATGATGATAATGGATACAGAAAACAGATAGAGATAGTCATACGAAAACAAGTAGGAAAGTTTCTTGGGAAAGAGACAACCAATATCACTACTACTAGACTCCGCTACTAGGTGGGGAGGGTTTGTAGCGAAAGACAAAAGTTATCAACCCTTGCCTCGAAAGAAAAATAGCAATAAAATCTAATTATAAATATTCACGAGAATGAAAACAGTCACGTGACCAAACGAGACCCTTATATGACGGGAAAGTCAATCTTTCTCTTTTTGCTCCTTGAAGTTAAGGTATCATGACAACCCCCACAAAATTTATTTTTGGTACCCAGTCTTTTGCTAACCTTGTATTAAGAATTTCGAATATATATATATATATATATATAGCATAATGAGAGGCCACACAGTTTCTCATTTGATTTCTGAGGAAAGACCTAGGTGGTCTGAAATATTAAATAAATAAATATATACAAAAACACAGAAATAAATACTTTCATAAAAAAAACACCCAATTTTGTTTCATTCATTTTATCCAGATATTATATATATATATATATATATATATATATGTATATATATATATATATATATATGTATGTATGTGTGTGTGTGTGTGTGTGTTTTATACGAAGACTTATGTTTTGTTTAAACATTTTAGGTTTCATATACTTTAAACAAGGTCTGTTTCATATTCATGACCAACGGGGTACACATGTTTGAGTTGCTGTTTTTATTTTCTCCTTAAACAATGAAATTAATAACAACCGGCCTAAGTTGAGAAGTCCTATTAAAAGATAAAGTGTGCCTCCGATGGGCATTAGGGAAAGTCCTTTTTTTTTTAGCCAAAGCATGCTACTACCAGTTTCACTTTGATTAAAAAAATAAAAATAAAAAGATGCACCAACTTTCTGCTAAAGTATGTATGCAATTATAAGAGAACGATTCCGCTTTTTGTTGTATTTTTTTTTAATATATTCAACTAAATAAAAACGCAGATGATTTCATGGAGCAGAACAAATGATCATCTGACGAGAATAGGAAGAGAAGACACTGCATGTGGAAGAACATCCTAGCCAACCTTCAAAATCGATTACTACGTCACACTTATAACACGAGGACAGATGCTGTTATCCAGTAAAATGCTCGGCCGATTTTCTTCGATAGAAACTTTTTTTCCAGTTTGCTATTCAACGAAACCATTGCTTATTTTAGCATTTCACAGTAACAGTTGGGGCGGATTGCAATCACCATTTTTAAAAAATAATATTGCAGTAAAAAAGGGCATATTGAAAACAATGTAATAGCAAAACGAAGTTCAAAGGAAAAAGAAAAACCATAATTACGCCAAAAGCGATAAATCGAAAAATATTCTGATTGGTTGTCATTCATCACAGTTCTAAGTGGAATTGAGGAATTCTCTGCATATTCTCTTTATACAAGTAGCAAAATTATTTTGTCAATAAAATTCGCTTTCATACATTTTTTTTGTCAGGTGTCAATTTCAGGCATAAAAAAATTTGCTTTGTACTTAAAAGTGATTGAATTACAACTCCATTTTGTGCGATTTTAAAAATTTATATCCAAACCCCGGTTAATAAGAGTTCGATATCAGGTAGGTTAGACAAAAACTATTCATCTTTTACATAGGAATACCCATTTGATAACTAAACATCGCTTGTAGGAGTTGAAATATATTCTTTTTAAGGTATTTTTCAGGTGGAATAAAAGAAAAAGGAGAAAGGAAAAAGGACAGGAAGGTCTAATATGCTCTGCAATCAAAATAACCCAAAAGTAAATAAATTCGGATAGCGACTCATGATTAAAATTGCTCACTTTGAAATGCTGACATATTTTTGGTGAATCAAAATTTTGTTTTGACATTTCTTTTTTGGCTGCAGCTTGTACCACACCAGGCGTGTAATTTAACAGATCTCTTACTTGCCTGGAAAGTGTGCACAAACATTTACCTGAACAAGAAAAGGATTAAAAAAAGAAAGAAAGAAAAAAAGCGTATTCATAGCGACAATCAGTTGCGTAGAAACTAGGAACGTATAAAAACGAAACGCAATATTATACTTTTATTGCTGCAGTATATTGTCGTACAAAATTTTCAAGTAAAAAACGGAAAACAAAGAAAGAGATGAGATACGGGTATTTATTAAAAAGTAAAGATTAATTCGTTAAAAGGAATTACTCTTTTCTTTTTAATAAATACACGTATCTCATTTTCTTTGTTTTCAGTTTTTTATTTGAAAATTTTGTACGACAATATACAGCAGCAATACAATCTTAATATTGCGTTTCGTTTTTAAACGTTCCTAGTTTTTACGCAACTGGTTACGCTATGAACACACTTGTTCTTTTTAACGGAAAAGAGATGAAGAAAAAAAGACATTTATTAAAAGGAAGATAAGACGTCTAGAAAGGACATCATCTTGACAGACCAATTCTATCGATTTTTCTGTCGTTTATTCACTTGTTACTCAGACCAATAAAATGTGAAAAATATTAAATAAAATATTTGCCTTTTAACGCCTGAAGTAGACGTCAGTGTATGTCTAGTGGTGTGCTTGTCTGAATAAAAAAAATCTATATGCTCCTTAATTAGAAATTCCCAAGAAAAACATGAAAGAGAGAGAAGAAGAGACTTCCAAGTACAAATGTACTTTTTAAAAATCGCCAAATAGCGTAGACATAGAATCAGAACTTTAAAATAACTCAGAAAATGTCAGTCTAGAAAGAAAAGTAATTCTTTTACGAAGACGTGTGTAAACTTTTTTTTTTATGTTTACCACGTGACATAAGCTCTTCTGCTTCTCGGTGCGTTTAGGATGAGAGCGAACATGGCTCTCCAGAACGCCATATCCTTTAATACAGGGGTCGGCAACATTTTGAAGTAAGAAGGCCAGATAGCTTTGCAGTGTCTTGGAGGAGAGCCATGATATGAAATTTACTATAACAAATTATCTCGACCCCTGACCGCTACGTCCAAAAGACCGTCTTGGCCTGGAGGCTTAAAGAAAAAAACAACGAAGTTAATGTTATATTATCTAAACAAGTTTCCTTATTTTACTGCAGGTCGAACAGGATAACTAACACAATCAACAAAAAATGCAAATTCCTTACTACAAATGAAATATAGTTAAAAATTGCAAATTATTTAGTGAGGCACTTGTTTCTGCTTATAGTTCAATAACTTCTCCCCAACAGGTGAAATATTTGTCGGCAACAGGAGCAAAATATCATCCAGGTGATCATCAACCAACCTTGTTTCTAAAATGATTTTAGTATATTTCATTTTCGAAAATGTTGTTCAGAAGCATATGTACTTACAAATAATGATACCATTCAATAGGCTGTTATATTTTCCGCTTGACGAAACATATTTCTTGTAGAAGTCAGCAGTGGATTTGCAGTTACATTTTGATTTGAAAAGTTCGTCGCATTGTAAGTTGACTAACTCCAACTGATATGTTTCTGCCATTTGCTTCACAAATTAAATAATCTGTGTCCAGGTATTAAAGTTGGCGGGTCGGACAAAAATCCTTCGCGGGCCGGATGTTTAATATAAGAGGACACATTAAAAAAGAAAAGCAGGAACTATTGACTTTGGACTTTACTTGTTATAATAAAGATGAAACTAAAACCAGTAAATATTATGGAAATGGGTTTGACATCAATACTAAAATCGAAGAATAACTTCCATATGCATTGAAAGAACGAAAAGTAATGAGAACAATAAAAATATTAATGAAGTCATGTTGCACATCCTCAATGCTCTTGCCAGAATGTGCACGAACATGTGTCCGGACACTTGCAAGCAGCCTCTCTTCCAAACTATAGGAGCTCGTGTCAGCCATCTGAAATAGACAATTATATTACGTCGGGGTGACAAGACTTTCGGACCACCCTGTATATATGATTCGTTGGGCGGAGGAATGGCGTATTTCCATCGCAGTATCGTCCTCTTCGTAGAAACTGGTTTGCCGAATCATACAGTGAAGTTATGTTGCACATCTTCCGTGTTCCTGCCAGAATGTACACGAACATGTGTCCGTACACTTGCAAGCAGCCTCTCTTCCAAACTATAGGAGCTCTTGCCAGTCATTTGAAATAGAAAATTATATTTTTGCAGACAATACTTTCGGACCACACTGTATATTATTATTTTTAAAAAATCATTTTACCCCATGCAAGGCGATAATGCCACTAGGATGCAAGGAGTTACATGGAGTTAAAGAGAAGGCTTTAGCGAGGAAAAGACAGTGTTTAGAAAGACAGAAGATGGCATTGACGTTGCATTTAATATTTTGAAGATTGTAGTTATCAGGGAAGCAAGAAATCGGAAAGGAGTTCGACAGGCGAAGAGTGCGAGAAAAGAAAATAGAATAGACGGTTGCATCTAGCTCGTTAACAACAACATTAAAAGAACATTCACCAAAATTCCATCATTCACCGTAAAAGCCTTAAAGAGCTCGGAAGACCTGCAACATTTTCATGAGTTAGCACAAGACAGTAAAGTTTGGAGTGGACAATTTACGAAGTTGCTGAAGATGATTGTTGTGGATTCCGGGGATGGGAATCCTGCACAAATAAATAAACAACGCCAGTAATTAAAATAGGAAAATAAGTGTATTGAACGTAAGAATACAAACTTGAAATGAAGATTAGTAGTCCAGGAATACGGGTTTGTAGAAAGTATATGTACAAGTCTCTGTAAGTGAAGCCGTAATTATCTCTCTCTCTCTCTCTGGGGACTATGTACCTCAACCTTATCTCAACGTATCTCTTTGTGAACACCCTGTGTACTCGACGTATCTCCACTGTCAGAATAAGTATACTTTAGACGAGTCCATCTTGTGTAAAAGGGGGAGATTCCCACAACAATGATAAATCGTATCGATTTATTATACGCCTTCAAATTGAAACAGGAGGATGATGATGATGATTTATGTTTATATCTCCCCCCCCCCTATATACAGGGTAATTTAAAAATAACTCCCTATTTTATGTATGAGTGGCCAGCCAGAAGTCCTGATTTAACACCATGTGACCTTTTTCTTTGGGCTTGGTTAAGGGAGCAAGTCTACTATACCAGGGCAAGACTTTGGAAGAGCTTGAAGGACGAATACAAAAAGTTGTGTCTTCCATACCACAAGAGTTCCTGATGCAATCACTTGACGCGTTTCATGGGCGGCTCGAAAAGCTGGTAGGGAAATCCGGTGCTCATATCGAATTTTAAATAAAACCTCATGCTAAACGCTTTCCACTCATATCCATTTCTTGTAAACATTATAGTTAATAAATAAATTATAGTATTTTAAAATGGGAAGTTACTTTTTATTCATTCTGTGTGTGTGTGTATATATATATATATATATATATATATATATATATATAATGTGTGTGAAAGAAATGAATTAAGTCCGACAATTATTTAACATTTTTTTTGTTTAGACGTCATTTTAATAGATACAATTTATTTAAGTAAATGCTGTTTTTTTTTTTTAAAAATAAACAGTATAAACATTTATCGGCCTGAATGTTCGTTCGAGAAATCTCATAGAAAATATTTGTTCTTCAAAAGGAAGCGAACCTGTGTCCTATAGAAAAAACTGTCATTTGATCTGGCGTGCTATATCACTTAGCTACAGAGTCTTGTTAGCAAAATCCAACTTACTGTTCATAAACAAATCTTCAACAATCTTTCTCGAACGATCATATCTACTTACGAAACGTACCTTAACGTAAACATTGACAACATATTATGAAATGGATTAAGTCGTACAATTATTTAATATATTCTTAATACTTCATTTTAATAGATACAATTTATTCAAGTAAATGCTCTGTATTTTAAATGAAGAGGATTTAATGGTCTGCATTTATTCATTTAAAAAAGTTATTTGTTTATTTAAAAACAGAGCATTTAAATTGTATATGTTAAAATAACGTATAAACAATATATCAAACAACAGGAATTAAGATTACATTAGGTTAACGATCATTTTCAACTTGTAAATTTAAAAAATTTACAAGAATATTTCAAACCAATCAATGGATGATAAATTATTGAAAAAAAAATGGCCAGACAAAAGAAGAAAGAAGGGAAGAAAAAAGATAAAAAAAAGAGATGAAATAAAAACAAGGAAGTAGTGTAAATCTGGATATGAGGGGTGGTCAGAGGAGAAAGGAAGGGAAAAGGGGAAGAGAAAAGAGAGAATGATCTATTTATTTTATACTCAATAGCAATTAGAAGGTAGTTTAGTCAAAGAAAAACTTCTTAAACAAAAATATTATTATATTAAATAAAGTGATAAACCCATTTATATGAAAGAGAGAATTCAGAATTAAAGATATATAAAAATAAACAACTATTTAATTTAGGTTGAATTTGTGATATATTGATTTAAATGTAGATGTTAAAATGGATACTTCTTTCTAAGATAATAATGCCATTTCAATATATTAATTTTTATTGTTTTTATTATTTTTGTTAGACTTATGGGTGAAAAAAAAAAACAAAGAAAGAAAGTGAACCTGTGGATGGAAAGTAAATTTTGCAAGAAAAAATTATACATAAAATAGGTTGAGCCAGAGTTAGTTTCGCCCAACACCGCAGATTGCCTCAAAGTCAAAAGATTAACCTGAACACTAGACGTATATTTGTTAATATTCGCAACAGAACGAGACTTTCAGATGGATGTCATGCACGGCGCCAGAGCCATTCAGAAATATCTAAACTGTCAGCTGGACACAACCGTTTTCTAAGATCAATAGTTAAAAATGGCCTTGAGCGAGAGAAGCGTATGGATCGAGGGGAAGAACACACGTTTTCGAACCTTACGAACTGGAACTACAGAATTACAAAGGATGGTACCGAATAACAGAAATGACATCACTTGAGGACATGCAACAGCTAAAATGGATGTCGCATGTAACGGGACACAGCTGACATTCCACACTACTTCAAGTAAAAGGTTAGTAAGGAACGCTCCGTCAATACTGGAAAGAGCGATAGCAGCTATCTATTTTCTTGAAAAATTGTTTTAAGAGAAGATTATAAAATCTTTCTCTTAAAACACTTTTTTCAGCCGAGGGTGGCACTGGCTGCTCGGTCAATGAATGCCGAATGTTTCCTTATAAGGAAACGGCTCATAAAGTTATTACTATTTACTGTCTCATCTTGCAGCCAATTTCGGAGCTAGTGAAATTTCTATAGATATCGATAAATATAGCAAAATCAAATTATTAGGCATGTGTTTATTTTTAAAAATATAGCATATTAGCTGAAGTGTTCAGAATACACTTATTTCGGAATCTGCCCATAATTGTTTTAGTTTGTTATTGGGAAAATTAAATTTTTCTAAATTTATTAGGAAAATATCTGAAAAAGATCTGGAAAGCAACGCCACATGGATTATTACTGTCTATTTTCGTGCTTACATATAGTAAATATTTGTCAATACTTAAATATTAAGTAAAAGATGATGTTGACAAAACCCAAGAGAAACAAATCAATGTGAAACATTAAATACAAATAAATAATGAACGGAAAGGAAGGGTAGTTTAAAAATATTCGTAAAAGCTGAAAATATTCCAGGAATTAGCTTCTTTTTTTTTTTACTTATCTTTATGTCACACCGTACCAAAATCTCTTCCCAATCTTTCGCAACAGCTACCGCACGTTGATTGGTTCAGCGACATGTCAACTTCTATGGGTTATTTACTGCCGAAATCTAAATATTTTGTACGTAATCTTATGCTTTCAACTATAGATATTTTGTATATACCTTTACTTTGAAAGGATAAAATTTATATATATATATATATATATATATATATTAGCTCTGATTTACATTGAGCTCTCTGGATTTTATCCTCCTTGGGTCTACCCATACGGATTACCTAGTTTTTCGTAAACTATATATATATATATATATATATATATATATATATATATAATCATTTATTTGAATATCATAACAAATATGTTATAAAAAAGTGATTTTATAACATTTATGTTATAATATTCAAATAAATGATTATATCTGCTCTACTCTGTATTGAGCACTCTTTAAAGAATAATAATTGTTGGTTATTGGAATTTACTCCGTATATACCAATCCCACACTTTGGTATATATATATATATATATATATATATATATATATATATATATATCCGATGCGATGAGAACGAATGTAATACATAAATTCCAACGTTCGCAGCGTTAATTCAAAAAAGAGCTCGATACCGATAGCAGAGCGATAATTATTTATTTATTATAATTTTATCATATAGACGAAACCATTTTACTCACTACAAAGATGCAACTTGGTTTCAGTGCATTTCAACACTATTGTTTCACTCCGATACCTATATATATATATATATATATATATATATATATATATATTTTTTTTTCTTCTCAAACAAATGGAAAAAAGGAAGTGACGTTTCACATCCGGCTTGCCTACAAGCAGGATTGTTCATAACCATTTTCGACCCTCACCCGTCGAAGTGCAGTTGAAATGCACTGAAACCAAGTTGCATCTTTGTAGTGAGTAAAATGGTTTTGTCTATAAGATAAAATTATAATATATATATATAATGAAATAGTGCACTCTCCCATCGTGTTCGACGTATGTGGGTCAAGTGGCTCAGTTCCTAAGAACCGACAGCCAGACACCAGCACATACTGGTGAAGGCTTTGTGCGGAACCAACCAAACTTTTTGAAGGGCCGAATACAGAAACCTGGGGCACTATGTGGCGCAAGGTCCCCAAACGACCCTTCGCAAATTTTGAATTCAGAGTTGTCCTCCTCCAAGGCCAGAGAACCCAGTCTGTCCTGCTATATACCCATAGCTGGAGAGAGGATTAATACCTTTCCCAAGGTATTAGCACGTAAGTGAATGTAATGGATTCGACTGGAATTCGAATTCCTCAATCCGAGCCGTTATTCACTACTCCACCGGTGGTGTAATGGTTAGCAAGCTTGTATCGCTAGAAAAATTACAACTGAGTAGTGAGTTCGATCCTTACTGGGTGCCCCATACATTTGGTCTTGTACCACATCTAAGCTACGCTTGGAAAAAAAAAAATATATATATATATGTTTGTAAATCTCTCTCTCTCTCTCTCTCTATATATATATATATTTATTTGTGTATTTAGGCAGCAATCCTTTCATGCACATTTCATTAAAAACGACTGACAAGGTGCTTTTGTTTAGTTTTTTATACAATTTCTCATGCGATCTAATAATGTTTTTCTTTTCGGATGATAAATTACATAAAAACTGTCTGAATGTTCTTTTTATCCGAGCACTTTCGGCTATACATTTGAAAATGGCTAAATGTATAGCCGAAAGCGCTCGGATAAAAAGAACATTCGGACAGTTTTTATATAATTTATCATCCGAAAAGAAAAACATTATTAAATCGCATGAGAAATTGTATAAAAAACTAAACAAAAGCACCTTGTCAGTCGTTTTTAATGAAATGTGCATATATATATATATATATATATATATATATGTTTGTAAATCATAAAATGTATTTTTATAGTTTAGTGTTGCATTGTCATTTTGTTATAAAAATGTACTATTGATTTTTGTTTGAGGCTTCACTACCTGACCATAGCTGGGACCCTAACAGATGCTACCAGTCCGGGTCAGGGTGGACCTGGTACCAACGGCAATTAAGTGGTTCCACGCTCCTCAAAACATCCTATCTCTCGATCGGAAGCCTTGCTGCCGGATGTAGTTTATCGTCATGCCCAGAACGAACAAGTCAATTAAAAACAAATAAATGACAAATGGGGATGAAGCTAGTTTTAAAATATCCGTAAAAGCTGAAAATATTCCGGGAAATATTAGAATTTTTACGTATCTCTATAATCACGTCGTACCAAAGTATCATCCCAATTCCATCTCAGCTTGCGAAGGATTATATTAGTCTGTTTAATACCATTACTGTCAGTCCACATCTTCTATGCGTCGTGTCCGTTCAGAATATTTTTCTTTGTATAACGATGATCACCTGGTACAAGGCCTTGGAGCCACTCGAGGTAGTGGGTTACAGTGTAAGAGGCGCATTTTATGTGGATATGCGGGAAAGATAACGCTTAACCCTAGACTCGAAGGTCAAGATTGGTGTGATCGGGGAAGTATCCTCTTGGGAGTCGGCTCCACAAAGCAGTGGTTCGTAGGAAGATGCTGCTCGTGTAGTGTGGTGGGTTTTAGCCGTGGAGATCATGTCTCTCCACAACTTCGTGTCCTTTGTAGCCCTTACTAAAGTTTATCTTTTTGCTATACCTCCTAATCTCTGTTCTGCCAACCATTTATACAAGATTCTGAGGTATTATAAGCGTTGCTTTCTTCTGTCCCCCTTGCCTACAGTATGTCCTGTGAGTGTCAGGTTTGCCAAACCTTCTTTTCTCATTATGTGCTCTAGAAATTTCAACTATCTCTTTCTGATGGTACGTATAATTGTTCTTTTTGTTACTGCTTCCTTTAAAACTTTGTCATTGCTCGTGTGTTCAATCCATGGTATTCTCAGCATGCTTCTGTAGAACAAAATTACTTTTGCATCAAGTTTCTTTTTCATTTGTGACAAGATGGTCCAGCATTCACTATTATACAGGAGTATCGATATTGTATAACAGTTCAGTACTCTTTTCTTTGCTTCCAATGGAATTTTCCTGTTTCTTCATACTTTGCTTAGTTTTTGGAAGGCATATTTCGCTCTGTCAATGCGCCTTCGGATTTCGATGTCGCATTTTCCACCCTTTGTTAAAATATTTCCTAGATGTTTAAATTTTTGCACTTTTTTAATTTGGCTATCTCCAATTTCTAATTCATCTGTTGGGGCGTTCCTTTTACTAGCAATCATGCGTTTTGTCGGCTTACAGTTGATGTTTAGTCCTTTCTTCTCGCTTTCCTTTACTGCATGCTGTAGGAGTTCATGTAGTTTCTTTTCTGTGTCTGCAATCAGCACGTTCATCTGCTTATCTAATGTTGTTAAGATTATGGCCTCCAATAATGAATCCTGGTAAGAATATTTTCAGGACTGAATGAAATTGTTTTATTTTTTTTATGAGTGATCATAAACATACAGGGTTTAAACAAAGAAAGTGCATTTTTGTCTGGATAATATACGTTTTGCATATATTGTATTTAAGTTCATTTGACAATAACAAGTACGAATGGTAATCGCGTGTATATGGGTACCTCCACGAGATCGCTAAAAAAGAGCATAGCTTGATGAAAAAGACGCCAAACTTGACGAAAAACAAAATTTTATCGGCTAAATATTTGTTATTATTAAGAGGAAAGATCAAAGTTTATTTTAATTATTTTTTAAAAAAATTTCCTTCTTTTTAGAACAATCTGAATTTTCATTTAAAAATCCTTGTTTCTCTTTGTATCACCGGAACTAATAATATAACATATACAATTTTTAGCACGGTTTTTTTGTATGACACACATTAATTTGGAAAATCTTGCAAAAATAATTGTTGGATGTTAATGAAACTTTCAGAAAGTATTCACAGATGATTGAAATTATGTTTTATTTTTATTAAAGTCATGGCAGGAATATATTTTTTATATTTATTACCCACCCCCATAACGAATTTTATGAAAACGCTAGAAATTCGATCGCGTTAGGTTTAGTGATTACAATAGTTAAAAGCACAAGGCTT
>OZ038513.1:46735349-46750349 GCA_964036315.1 Acanthosepion esculentum | reverse complement strand
AGAAGAAGCGAGAGAGAGAGAGAGAAGAAGCAAAAGAGAGAGAGAGAGAAGAAGCAAAAGAGAGAGAGAGAGAGAAGAAGCAAAAGAGAGAGAGAGAGAAGAAGCAAAAGAGAGAGAGAGAGAAGAAGCAAAAGAGAGAGAGAGAGAGAAGAAGCAAAAGAGAGAGAGAGAGAGAAGAAGCAAAAGAGAAAACGGAGAAGGAAAGAGAGAGAGAGAGAGAGAGAGAGAAGAAGCAAAAGAGAAAACGGAGAAGGAAAGAGAGAGAGTGAGTATATGATGTGTCAGTGGGTAAACTCTTTAGGTCATTGATAATTGCGTATTACTGACTTTGTACTTTTTAGCAATTCGTAATAGTACTCAGCTATCAATGGTCTAAGCACGGTTTCAAGCTTAACATTTGTAAATAATAACAATAACTTCTTAAGTCGGGGCTCGATTTGGCACTGTATTTATATTATAAACAGGACCCCAATTTCTAAAAGAATATAAAAAGAAACCCATATTTTTCGATTCTTTCAATTAAGAGATCTTGAGGAACGATTAAGAAGCGCTTATCTATAAATTTGTTAAAAAACAAAACAAAAAAAAGGCTTCGCTATCTTTTTACGAGTGGCCCAGTCAATTCAAGTAGTTCCCCCTATACGTTCAGTTCTGAACGGATGCTGTGTGGATGGAGAAAGTATTCATGATTGAACACGTGTAAGTGAGGGGGCTCATTCGAAAATTGCCTAACTGATGTGGCGGGCGGGGTTAAGGGTTAGGGATCACAACAGATATTTAATAATATTGTCCATGTCAAGTTCCTGAAATTATTTAGTACAGGGGGCGTCAGATTTAACCTCCCATATTAGGGTAAGACAGCTAGATGAAGGCACCATTGCCACTAACGTCTTACCATTATATGGAGAGTATTTCTTTCGCACCTTATACAAGTGTTGAGTTCATAACTGTCTGAATTTTGCTAAATTTGTGAACAGATAGAATTCTCTGCCTTCAACGGAATCGATTTTTGCAGACAACGCTAATAGTATGCTAAGAGAAAACCCTTTCGATAAGACTGTGCGTAACTTAGAATTAGGGGGAGCATTGTTAAGATTTTGCACCTCCCCTCCAGAGTGTGGTGAAGGTCCTATGCGGTCTGTTATAAAATTTAAAATAAATAAAGAAAGAAACGGGTTGTATAACAGGCGATGTCAAATACGCCACGGAAATTCGAAGTCCTCTGAGCATAGCAAATGAGTAAAAGTATTAAGATATAAGAAAGAGTCAGATCAGGCCGAAAATGGAATACTGTTGTCATATTTGGACGGGAGCTGCCAAGTCCTTATTTCCCATTCTTGATAGAGTTCAAAAGCGTTCTCGAGTCCTAGTTGGGGAAGAATTATTTTCCACCCTCCAACCCCTCTCTCACGGGATTGGTTGGTTGTTTTAAGGCATATCAACCTCAGTGGGTCATTTAATGCCAACAACATTTTGAAATAGATTCATAGCGATAGTTTGGTAAAAAAGGTGTATATGTATTTTTTTTTTCCAAAAAATGTATTGCTGGTAATATATTTTTTAAAAATGTATTGCTGGTAATATATTTAAAAAAAAAAATGTATTGCTGGTGATATATTTAAAAAAAAATGTATTGCTGGTAATATATTTAAAAAAAAATGTATTGCTGGTAATATATTTAAAAAAAAATGTATTGCTGGTAATATATTTTTTTAAAAAATGTATTGCTGGTAATATATTTTTTTAAAAAATGTATTGCTGGTAATATATTTTTTTAAAAAATGTATTGCTGGTAATATATTTTTAAAAAAATGTATTGCTGGTAATATATTTTTTAAAAAATGTATTGCTGGTAATATATTTTTTAAAAAATGTATTGCTGGTAATATATTTAAAAAAAAAATGTATTGCTGGTATTATATTTTAAAAAAATGTATTGCTGGTAATATATTTTTAAAAAATGTATTGCTGGTAATATATTTAAAAAAAAAATGTATTGCTGGTAATATATTTAAAAAAAAATGTATTGCTGGTATTATATTTAAAAAAAATGTATTGCTGGTATTATATTTAAAAAAAATGTATTGCTGGTATTATATTTTAAAAAAAATGTATTGCTGGTATTATATTTAAAAAAAAATGTATTGCTGGTATTATATTTAAAAAAAATGTATTGCTGGTATTATATTTAAAAAAATGTATTGCTGGTATTATATTTAAAAAAATGTATTGCTGGTAATTTTTTTCTTTACAAAGTATTTCTGGTATTAAAACCTATTTTTACACTTTCATAGTGTTTTAACCCCAACTTGGGGCCAACGATTTACTCATAGCTTGGACCCTAACAGGTTCTACCACCCCGGGTCAGGGCGGACCCGGGAACACCAGCAATCAAGAGGTGGTTCCACGTTCCTCAAAACCTCCTGATCAGATACCCTGCTGTTGGACGCAGTTTATCATCTTACCCAGGACGTGGATGTAGTTTATCGTCATACCCAGGACGGGCTCTCTCACGGGAGAGATATAGCGATTCTCTCACTGCTCTATCGCTACTTCCATGGAAAGTGCTGGGACGAAGTACATTCGTTGGTTCCGCTAGGTCTAACCTTCACGACTAGGACCCGCTATACTCCTTACATGGTAGCAAACGACCCATATTCCCTCAATAATCTATCAGCAAGAAGTTCGTTCCACTCAGCTCTTTCCTGCTGTGTGAAACAGACTCTTAAGACGATGTTTCCACGATCACCGCAGTCTTAACCTGTTTAAGTCTAGAGTTAACCGTTATCTTCCTCTCCTATCTGTATAAACTACCCCTTAATGTAACCTTCTACCTTAAGTGGCCCCGGTCCTTGTACAGGAGTGAACATTACTGTAAAAAAATGTTAGAATCAAAGAAAAAAAAGCGTAGAATTGAAATTTAATATATAATATTTTCAAAAGTGGGGAAAACTAGACGATTTTCTTACAGAAGAAGAAGAGACCTGAATTAACGGAGATGTGGGTCTTGCGACGAATACAACGAAGAAAATGGATAGACCTTTTGGTCAACGGGGAAGTCTGAAGGAAAAGAGAAACTTTACTTATAATCTGAAACACGTCATGATGAAAGATAGCGTGGAAAATCCAACATTCACAGGACAGATTGATTTCAAGAGGGGATGGGGAACAACGAGTAACTTAAATGAATTTGTGTGATCAAATGACAGGAGGAAAAATAGGGGCGGTAAAGGGTATATAAAACTTACATACAATGAAATACGGCAAGTTTTGAAGGGCTATAATAGTTATATATATATATATATATATATATATATATATATATATATATATATGGATATATTACATAGGCAAAGATTTGTAAAACATGTATACTTATTTCTACTTCAATATCTGTCTAGATTTCTGAGATGAGGTAATTATTTACACTATTTACATTGTTCGGACTCTTGTCCCCCTCTTTGTTGCCAACTCTTTAGTTTTCATCTGCATGCTCGGCCGCTATAGCCCACAGGAATCACTTCTTTCATTTGTACTAGAACAACACATCTGTTTGTAACAGACGTCTCTTCGTCTCTGTTCGTAATGAGTGCGAGCGTGTCCTCAAAGAAGCGATGTTACTATTTGCTGATAGAATCAAACAACGTATAGCATTTCGCAAGTTCGTTTCTAGAGATTGTCAGCTCTGCAAGAATGCGCTGAACAATAGCAAATCCTCAATCCATCCTCTATTCAATCAATTCAAAGTCCTGACATCTACAGCAGACAAGGTTGAATGCTTTGCTCGGAAATTCTCATCCAACAACACTCGATTCATTTGAAATACCGACACCTGATTTCCCCCATAGAACAGAGGCTCTACTGGGTAATATGCGCATAACCCCGTCACTCGCCTCAGACATCATTTCTAAATTAGACTCCCATAAGGACCAGCGGAGGTGACGGGATCCCAGCCATCGTTCTAAAGAAATGTGCTCTTGAGCTGGCTCCAGTTCTCTTCAAACTCTACAAATATTACCTCGCTGATTCTTGCTTTCCAGCTTGTTAGAAGTCCTCCTCTGTAGTTCCTTTTTTAAGAACTCTTGAGAACATTCTCATCCGTCTAACTATCGCCTAGTTTTCGGCAAAATATTCCAGGATTTAATCAATGCTGGAGGTGGTCAAGCATCTTACCTGTCAAGGCCCACTCTCTGGCAAACAATTTGGCTCTCGTTTTGCAAGGTCTACCGTTGATATATTAACGGCCACCACTAGCTCTTGATAATAACGGCGAAGCTATGTAAGCTCCAGGGCTACGATATTACTGGACGATTGTTTGATTTCATCCAATCATTCCTATCAAATCGTGAAATGAAGGTGGTTTTGAACGGGCTCGCTTCCAGATCCTTTTATACGAAAGCCAGGGCTATATCCTAGGTCTTACGCTGTTTCTGGTTTCATCAATGATCTTCCTGATATCATCAATTCCCAAGTAGGCATTTACTCTTGTCTCAATAGAAATCCGTCAGAGCTAAGTTAACCTGGCTACTGCTCTTGAAAAGGACCTCCAATCAGTTTTAACTGGGGCAAGAAATGGCCTGTAAATTTTAATGCCTCCAAAACACAACTGCTCTCATTTCAGTACCGTAGAGTAACCATAGCCGATGTAAAACTCCTGAGGTGCGCCTACTTGACATCAGGTTTTCAACTGACTTGAAGTGGAACGACATCAAATCAAAAGCTGCAAGGAAAGTTGGGTCACTGTGTCGTGCCAGAAAGTTTATCCCGCCAGAGTATATTTGACATTTACAAATCTATCATTCCTCCGTGCACTGAATATTGCAACCATATCTGGTCTGGTGCCCCTGTTATTCACATCGTGAGGTTCTTGACAACATCCAAAGAAGAATCTGCAATGTAATCGATTCTGAACTGGGATCTCGACTTTACTCACCAACGTGACGTGGATTATTTTTTTAAACAAATATTTTCATTGTAACTGCTCTCACAAGCCTTTTCCCCCCCCTGGTGCCAGGACTACATGAATTTAAGCGTGCTACTTGATTGGCATTTAGGTCCCACCCGTTTACTGTTGAAATAGTTAAATATAACCGCCACTTCTACTCCAACAGTTTCTTTTCTCGCATCCCGGCTGTGAAACTCCCCCCTTCCATTTACTTGCTTCAAAAATTCAAATGCAACGTCAATCGCCATCTATCTTCTTGAACCCCCGTTCATCTTTTATCCTTTCCTCAAACCTCTCTATACTCGTTCTTTTCTTTTACTTTACTTTCACTCTCTGTACCCCCTGCCTACTAGTGACAGTCCCGCCTTATTTGGGGGTTAAATGAAAAAAAAAAAAGTATATATATATATATTCACGACAGATTCGAATTTAAAGGGAAATAACACAAACTGAGATATCCGGAAGAGGCATGACACGTGGAACTTGATCTATCCCGGTGGACGAAATAAAGGATTTTATTCGAAATTCCAATCACCTGAAAAAGGCTGGCGCGTACAACGACCGAAACGTCGTGAATATGCCAAACAAAGAGTAGGACAACATTACGAACAATGTAAATAGTGTTGATTATTTCTCTTTATTTTATAAAAAAAAAAAAAAAAAAAAAAAAAAAAAATCCAAAACCGAAATTAAATTTCTTTGAAACTAAAACTAATTTTTCTTTTTATCTTTACAAGAGAAAAAATATTTTCAGTTGCTTTTACCGGAAACGCAAGGAAAAGAAGCAGTCATTTATAGCCCGGTAGTTTTTTTTGTTTATTTAAAAAAACAAAACAAAAAAAACAAACAATAACAACAACAAAAGCAAGCAAACAAACACAAAAGAATTAAATTTCCTATACCAGAGTTAGAGGCATCCTGGGTAAGACGACAAACTACATTCGGCAGCAAGACCTCTGATCAAGAGGTTTTGAGGAGCGTGAAACCACTTCTTAATTGCTAGTGTTCCCAGGTCCACCCTGAGCCGGGGTGGTAACACCTGTTAGATTCCCAACTATGGGAAAATAGTTAAACCCCAAACTGGGATCAAAACACTATAAAAGTGTAAAAATAGTTTTTAATACCAGCATTTTGAAGGAAAAAATATATTACCAGCAGTATTGTATGGAATAAAAAAATTGCCGGCAAGAGATTTTTTTAAAAACATATTAGCAGTTATACATTTTTGAAAAATTATTACCAGCGATAAAAATCTTGTCGGCATTAAATAACAATTTGAGGTTGATTTGACGTAAAACAAACCAAACCAAAGTTAGGGTTATTGATTTTTTATTTGAGCATAATTTTGTTGTTTCAATTGTTAGGGCTTCCTAACCCTCCCCGGTAAACGGGCGTTGCGCTAAATAAATGACATCATTAGTTAAACACTAATCGCTGGAAGAAAACTGAAAATTTCGTTTAAATCTTCACAACACAAGGAAAGGTTTTCTTTCATAGATACAGAATATTGACAGATTCGTATTTCATCATCAGCAAATCTTGTAAACGACATACAAGTGCCGGCTCAATTATATTATTATCTTTAATTCCAACCCTTTCCCCGACACGGTATTTATTCGGTACGGCAACCTTATTATTTTTCAAATAATTTATTCCCGGTACGAAAAGATCTGCCGTTTATAAGTTGAAAAATTCACACCGACAAGACTATTCCAGATAGCACTTGTAAATGGTACAACAAAAGTGAACGCTATTACACTTTCGCAACGCCTGTCTATAAAAACGAACGTATCTTTTTTTATTTTTATTTTTTTTAAGGGGCCAAGAATAAGATGAACACTGCTACTGTAGGGCGTAGTTGGTGCTGAAATAGAAACAGACACAAAAAAGAAAAAAAGAAAAAAAATAAGGTAAATAAATTTATTAAAAATTACTGTGATTAAAAAGAAAGTGTGTGTGTGTGTGTGGGGGGAGAAAGTGTGGGGGGGGGCGGCGAAAGTGTGGGGGGGCGAAAGTGTGTGGGGGGGGCGAAAGTGTAATGGCGCCCAAAAGTGAACATCATTCATTGAAAAAAATGAAAAAAAAAAAAAAATACACGAGAGACTTTTAGAGTATTGTTGTAAAACTTCAATCTGAATAAAATTCATTCGCAAAATATTAAGGAAAGAAAAGAGAAATGAAACTGAAACACTTACGTAATTTTTGGTAAAACTTCAATAGGAACGAGAAATCGCCAAATAAAAGAGTTTGGGCCCAAGAAAATGTACGCATCGAGGATTCGAAAAAGGTAAAGTCAGTAAAAAGTTTTGTGCCTTTCTCCATTTTTCTTGTTTAATATCCACCATAAATTCCGGTAACACTTTAAATCGAAAATTCTTTATCAGTTACAGATTTTTCGTTAAAATCCTTCTTTCCTTCCTTCCTACCCAGAAAGATTTAATGATTTGCAGGAAAGAGAAGCATTAACCAAAACAATTGACACTCTAAACTGAGATTACAAACAAGTAAAAACTCTTTCTCAATTAAACCATTGCTTGTTTTTCCTAATAATGGGTTAAACACGTTCTGTAATGAGGCTTGACTGCAGCCGATGGGGGCGTCAAATGAATCATCATTTATCTTTGTTAAAAAATAAAAAATACAAAAATATAGCAAATAAAATAATTATTTTATTAAAAATGATTACCTTGAATTTGGGTCGGCAAATAGAGCGTTAAAAAAAAGAACAGAAAAAACTTAATTTGCAGTGTAACATCCGCGCTCAGTTCACATTAAAAATTTCCAGAATATTTAGGTGTAATTGTAGATGCTCCATTCGAATTTGGCTTGATAAATTTGATAAAATCTACCGTTTTCGAGTTATCCACAGTAAAAGTTGGGATTCATTCGCGTCGCGGGCAGCCATCACTGGCGTTGTTTGCATACATTCGCTGCGGATAAGCTATGATTGGAATATTCAATTCTTTTGATTCTTGCGCATACAATATGGTCCTCTTACGCAGTAATTGAGACAAATTGAGACAAGTAAAATCTGTAAAAAAAAAAAGAAGACCGTTAACTACATTCTTCCGTGCTTAGCTTTCCACGGCGAATGTATGCAGACAACGTCAGTAATGGCTGTCACCAACTGGAGGCAACAGAGGTATGGTTCTACAGAAGGATGCTGAGAATACCATGGACCGAACATGTGAAAAACCATGAGGTTTTGGAGAGGATGCGAATAAGGAGAAAGCTTATACTTAACATCAGGAAGAGGCATCTGAAATGTCTGGGACACGTAATGAGAAAGGAAGACTGATACTCACAGGGCGGATAGAGGGAAAGGGAGACAAGGGAAAGCAACGCGTGACATACCCAGTGGGGCTTAAGCAAGTGGATAGAAGAACAGGGTCTGGGAGAAGTAACAAAAGATCAAAAAAATATTGAGAAGTACATAGGATAGGGGGATGTGGAAAGCCATGATTGTCTAACACCTGAAGGGACACGGCACATAAAAGAAGATTGAGTTTGATCCTCACTGGCTGCCCCATACTTATCTATGAAATATCTTAGAAATGTTTCCAAATCTAGTCGAACGTAGATAAAGAATGCTGCTGACGGGGCGTGTACGTTTTCTTGCTTCTCTGTAGACTGATCTCTCGAATATACGTACACGTGTATCACATACGCAGACAAGCAAATTCTTATACCTAGTTTCAATGTATTTTTTATTGTGCACACATGTAATTCCTTCTTTTAATAACATGCATATTCATTTGTTTTCAAGTCCATGTTGTCTTACTTATTTTACCCGGACTCACATAAGTCCGCCAATGTTGTTTGCGGGATAAATGTACCAAAAGCATTAAACTAAAAACTAAAAGATGTCCACAACTCATCAAAAGTGTCGAACTCCGCAACAACTTTTTCTTAGTTAATTTTGGGTTTTCAATTAAAGATCGCAATTACTCTGTCACCAAATTCACGAATCAACGCTTAATCCACTAGGCTATTGTTCTGTGGGACAATTCTGAGTGGAGAACTTGGGGCTTTACATTTCTGAGTCAAAAAATTAAGTTGATTTTTATTGGTGAGCTTTAATTTTTACCGCAATGAACTTGTATTATTAAAAAATGACTAATAATAGCGAAATTTCACGTAATGTTCAAATTAAATCTAAATGCTCCTTGCAAAACAACAACAACAAAAGACATGAATGTTATTTATCTATATCTCTGAGATGAGGTATTATGGTTACTTGCATCATTTACATTATTCTGATGTTCATGGACATATTCACAGCGTTTTGGCCGTTGTACGCACCAGCCTTCGTCGGGTGATTGGAATTTTTTTTACGAACCCTTTATTTCATTCACCGGGGGGGGGGTAGATTGTTCTAGTTCCACGTGCCATGCCTCTTCCAGATGTCTCAGTTATTTCCCTTTAACTCAACTCTCCAAGTTTTGGTTCACCACGGCTGTTGCCTGGTATTGAACTCACAACTCTTTGGGTCCAATCACTGGATCTAACCAACGTCTTTATCCACAGTGGATAAAGATAAATTTCTGTTCGAAATTCCAATCACCTGAGAAAGGTCGGAGCGTATAACGGCCGAAACGTTGTGAATATGACCATGAGGATGAGGATAACAGACTGAATAATATAAATAATGCAAGTAATCACAATACCTCATTTCAGAGATATAGAGGCCGAAACGTTGTGAATATGGCCACGAGGATGGGGATAACAGTCTGAATAATGTAAATAATGCAAATAATCATAATACCTCATCTCAGAGATATAGAGGCCGAAACGTTGTGAATGTGGCCACGAGGATAGGGATAACAGTCTGAATAATGTAAATAATGCAAATAATCATAATACCTCATTTCAGAGATATAGAGGCCGAAACGTTGTGAATATGGCCACGAGGATGGGGATAACAGTCTGAATAATGTAAATAATGCAAATAATCATAATACCTCATCTCAGAGATATAGAGGCCGAAACGTTGTGAATGTGGCCACGAGGATAGGGATAACAGTCTGAATAATGTAAATTATGCAAATAATCATAATACCTCATCTCAGAGATATAGAGGCCGAAACGTTGTGAATATGGCCACGAGGATGGGGATAACAGTCTGAATAATGCAAATAATCATAATACCTCATCTCTGATATATAGAGGCCGAAACGTTGTGAATATGGCCATGATGATGGGGATAACAGTCTGAATAATGTAAATTATGCAAATAATCATAATACCTCATCTCAGAGATATAGAGGCCGAAACGTTGTGAATATGGCCATGAGGATAGGGATAACAGTCTGAATAATGTAAATTATGCAAATAATCATAATACCTCATCTCAGAGATATAGAGGCCGAAACGTTGTGAATATGGCCATGAGGATGGGGATAACAGTCTGAATAATGTAAATTATGCAAATAATCATAATACCTCATCTCAGAGATATAGAGGCCGAAACGTTGTGAATATGGCCATGAGGATGGGGATAACAGTCTGAAAAATGTAAATTATGCAAATAATCATAATGCCTCATCTCAGAGATATAGAGGCCGAAACGTTGTGAATATGGCCATGAGGATGGGGATAACAGTCTGAATAATGTAAATAATGCAAGTAATGAATGTTATTGAATTCCGTATTCTTAAACAAAGGTAGAGAAACTTGATAAACAGGTTCCACTCAACGGAATGGGTTGAAGTCAGTGAAAGTCAGAGAGTTAAACGTTTCGAAATACGTTCGATTGAATAGTGACATTTGATGAGAAATGGATCCTATGAGACAATCGTAAACGATCGGCCCAATGGCATGACCGTGTTGAAGAACCCAAACATTTTAAGTTAGTCAAATGCCATCCGTGATACACTCTTGGGTGATCAGGTCTCTTTCGATTCCTGACTGACTCGGCATAAGATCTTCCTGCAGTAGGTTGCCGTTTCTTTCTGCGGTAGACTGGTTGCCAACCAAGGATATAAGACCCAGTCTGTCTTGCTATTCAATCCATAACTGCGGGATAAGAGAGAGAAGTGATGGATACTAACCTTTCCCAAGTGGCTTATTCCATGTAAACAGGCATTACAGAACAAACTCAAACTCAGCTTTCCAAAACTGAAATTTTACCAACAGAAAATTATTGGCGTTGTCCATTACAATTTTCAATTGTCGAAACATGATTTGTCTATTTCCCATTTTCTATCTTTCACTTTAATTTTTAAATTTTCTAATTTTTTAATTTATTTTTTTAAAATAACAAGAAGTTATTTAAAAAACATTTTTTTATCAGGTACAAGGCCCGGGGCCACTCAAAGTAGAGGGTTATGTTAAGTAGCAGTTTATACGGAAAAGAAGGCAAGATAACGGTTAACTCTAGACATGAACGGGTTAAAATTGTTTTAATCGCGGAAACATCCTCTTGGGAGTCAGTTCCACGGAGCAGTGGTTGGCGGGTAGAAACCGTTCGAGTGGAACTTCTCACCCATGAAATACGGTGCGAATGTGGGTAGTTTGTTACAGTGTAAGCAGAATGGCCGGGTCCTAGACGTAATGTTTAGGCGTCTCGGAACCAAGGAATGTAGTCCGTGCGAGCGCGCTTTGCACGAAAGTAATGATACAGCAGCGAGAGGCTTACCACATCTCGCCTGTAAGACACGCGTTGGAAGGTGGAATATAATTGGTCACCCACAAAAACTCGGAGACGATTTTGAACTCTATCGACGCTGGAAAGTGCGGTCCGAGCAGGCCGCCACATCCCGTCTGTATCGCGAATCGCAACGGGATTTTTTCTAGCAATTCTTGTGGATCTCTTTTAGTGTTAGCGGCAGTGTGCCTGTCGTATGGAGAGCTGCTGTCATATCTGTACTGGAACTACTCAGTTATCATTTTCCAGGTTTAATAGAATTCTGCAGCGTCAACGAAGCCTTGATGAATTATTTTCCATTCTACAACTCCTTCCCCACAGACGAAACCTCGCAAGCCTCTCGTTGTTCTGTCGTAATTTCCATGGAAAACGAGATGCATCTATGAGTTCCATCACCTCTAACCCTTCCAACTAAGACCCGTCACGCCGTGCACACTGAGGCGAATCAGAAGGACTCCATGCCTTAGTTCCCTCAGTTCTAACCTTCACAGCTAAGACCTGTCATGCCTTGCACAAGGAGGCGAATCAGAAGGACTACATGCCTTAGTTCCCTCAGTTCTAACCTTCACAGCTAAGACCTGTCACGCTTTGCACAAGGAGGCGAATCAGAAGGACTACATGCCTTAGTTCCGTCAGTTTCAACCTTCACATCAAAGACCCGTCACACCGTGCACACTGAGGCGAATCAGAAGGACTCCATGCCTTAGTTCCGTCAGTTGTAACCTTCACAGCTAAGCCCCGTTACGCCTTGCACAAGGAGGCGAATCAGAAGGACTACATGTCTTAGTTCCCTCAGTTGTAACCTTCACAGCTAAGCCCCGTTACGCCTTGCACAAGGAGGCGAATCAGAAGGACTACATGCCTTAGTTCCCTCAGTTTTAACCTTAACAGCTGAGAACCCGTCACGCTTTGGACAAGGAGGCGAATCAGAGAGACTACATACATTAGTTCCCTCAGTTTTAACCTTTACAGCTGAGACCCGTCACGCTTTGCACAAGGAGGCGAATCAGAGAGACTACATGCCTTAGTTCCGTCAGTTCTAACTTTCACATCAAAGACCCGTCACGCCGTGCACACTGAGGCGAATCATTCCTAATTCCATTAGTAAGACGGTGGAATCACACCGAAAACACCGTTTCTTGTTCGATCACCGAAGTTGTTAAAGGTTGTGGAACCGGGTCAGTAATTAGATAGGGGACCGCTTGGGTATTCTGGGTAGTGTAAGCTGCCTCTTACAATCCAAAATATATTTGGGCTTTAAATGATCCATAAAGGGTTGATAAACCGTAAAAAATAAATCAATCGAAACAGCTACCGTGAACAAGAAGGGAGTACCACGAACCCTACTTTGTGGAATAGACTCCCAAGAGAATGCTTTCCCGACCCCTACAATCTTAACCACTACAAGTCGTGGGTTAACCGTTATCTTTCACACATATCCTCGTTAACCGCACTTCTTAGCTTGCTGTGGCCTTGTTAGGGGCCAGAAATAAAGACACAAGAGAGGAATTGAGTTAAAAAAATATATTAACAGAAACAGTAATACAAACACATAGAAACGAGTGTTTCAGCAAGAATGTTCGGTCCGACTGTCAGAGCTGACTGCTGGAAACTTCCCTTTCCAAAAGGCAGTACCTGTTCCTATTTAAAGCTGGGCGAGTCCATGCGTGCGTAGGTAAATTACCATAACATAGCTCTTACTCTTACCGCTCATACCACAAACTGCTTCAGCAGCCCTCTACACTGAGTGGCTCTTGGGCTTTGTATCGGGTGAATATTCTTCCCCACACACACATATACTCACACCCCATTTTCAACAGCAATTACCGAAATATGATTTGTAAAAATGTGTAAAAATGTAAATAAATTAGTTTTATTGCCTCTCGTTCATTTAAGTTTTAAACATTTTTTTTTGCCTGCTGATGAATAGCAATATGATGTTTTTATAGCAGCTTCATTTCATGTCAAATTTTTCTGTCTTTGCCGGTCATTCTCTTCATTTATTGTTGGCGGCAGGATAGCTGTCAGATATCACAGCTAGAACAGCTTCAGTGTAAAAATTGAGGAAAAACCAAGAGACAAAGTGTGGTAATAAAATAAGCATATCTCATCTCCCCTCTCGCTTGTAACCATCCACCACAATAAAATAAAGGTTTTTCAGCGATAAAGCTGAATTAGTAAAATAAAGTTTCTAGTTGTTACTTATTATATATTATACAAATAAACAAGGCTTTTAAAATAATAAGAGAAGCGAAGTAGTTGTATATACAAAAAATATCAATATCATTATGGCGTCTGAAAGACTCAGTGAAATTTTCATTATAGCAATGAAATGACGTCTCCTTTTCTGTCATTGGGAAAGTACATCAGAATAATTTTAGTACAATATTTTGTTGCCATTCAGTCCCTTCAGGTCGTGTTCATTTAAAGATTGGAAGATGCCAGACGGTTTTTGGTGCCGTGGGGGTTACTAGGCTGAATAAAACCGGGAACAAATCAATTTTTTAAAACTCTCTTTGCTTCTTGAGATATTGTATTGTGGGCCGGGGATTGTGGGAGGAAAAGTTTTGAAATCAGCTTAAAAGGAAGGCAAAGGAAACGCTATTCTTGCTCAGTACGATAAGAAATCGCTGTTGTCTTCAATACGACTTCTTATTTGGCTTCATTCGTTTATTTTCTTCATTTTTTGCTTCCTGAGTTAATTTAATTCTCTCGTAAATATCTATTTCTCCGCCTTATGGCTTTATTTCTCGTTTCTTTTCTCTCTTTCTTTCTTTACGCTTTTCCCGTTATTTCTTTCTCACTTTCTTGTCGCTTTTTTCTTTTTTTCTTGTCGCTTTTCTCTTTCTTTCTTTTTTTTTTCTCGTCGCTTTGCTCTTGTAGCTTTTTTTTCTCTCTCTCTCTTTCTTTCTTTCTTTCTTTCTGGTCGCTTTTGTTTGTTTCTTTCTTTCACTCTTTAACTTCGCTTTACTCTTTCTTTCTTTTTTCTTTCTATCCGCCTTTCTTTCTTTTTCGTCAGTTTTGTTTTTTTGTTTTTCTTTCTTGTCGCTTTTCTTTGTTTCTTTCTTTCACTCTTTCTCGTCGCTTTTCTCTTCCTTTCTTTCTTTCTCGTCGCTTTTCTTTGTTTCTTTGTTTCATTCTTTCTCGTCGCTTTTCTCTTTCTTTCTTTCTCGTTGCATTTTTCTTTTTCTTTCTTTTTTATCACTTTTCTTTTTCTTTCTTTCTTTCTTTCTTTCTTGTCAGTTTTCTTTTTCTTTCTTTCTCGTCGTTTTTCTCTTTCTTTCTTTCTTTCTTTCTTTCTTTCTTTCATTATTACTAGAAATATGCTTGTATGTTTGACGGTTTTCCTATTTCATTTTTCTGATGAATCTTAATGATTAAGTTAATGACTGAGTAAGCTCACGGCAAT
>OZ038513.1:46725349-46730349 GCA_964036315.1 Acanthosepion esculentum | reverse complement strand
ATAGTCAATTGCTTATGAATATTTATCAAAGAAATCTGCATTTTGGGCTAACACAATTTTTCAGTATAGGTAAAATAGTACTTTTCAAGGTACCACCATTATTAAATTTCAAATTAAAGAACGTTATACGAGGTTAAATTAGAAATTATATACAATTTAGAAATTACGCGGTAAAAAGACTACGGGTAGTGGGGCGCTGACTCGTAACGCCCTTGGTGAGCATAAGATAACGGGTAGTTTGCCATGTGTAGTTTCCATCGTTCATTGGAATGGCAAGAAGCAACGAGGTCAGACGTATGGACGCTCCACTCAGCGATTGCACCAATGTCGTAGTGTGCTTTCTGTGGGCAGGGGGAGTGAAATCGCTCGCCAGATGTTGGTGCAGTATGGATCACGCACCGTGAATCAATGAAAGGTGGGTGTGATACTTTAAAGCTGGAATAAACACGTTCAACGGACTATGGTCGATCTACCCGCCCATCCACATCGACCACAGAAGAACACATCCAGAGTGTGGATGCCTTGATCAGAGAAGACCGTCGAATCACTTCGGCACAAGTGGTGGTAATCGTAGGCCTCAGCTATTGGTCAGCACAAGCTATAATGCATGATGACTCTGGCTACCGTAAAGTTTGGGTGCCCAAACTAGCAACCGGCGCAGACGTGGTTTCGTGAGCAACCGAAAAACGTATTTCCAGAAGGGATGGAGAATCTAGTTAAACGATCATGAACCGGAAGTACATCGCCGTGCAGGAGGAGGCTATGACGAAAAGTAACATATGCTTTGCTCTTCATCAGAGGAAATAAACCTGTTGTATGGAAATTACCGTATTTTTGAATTTACATTTCATGAAGTAGTTTGTTTATTGATTTTGTTTATTTATTGTTTGTATACTTTCTTCGGTTCTCTCGTTTGGTATTTGTAACAAAAATTGATTAAATTTTAGTCATTTAGTCATCAGTTGTGGCGCGGTTTCTCGGTAGCGTAGAAGGAATTTGCATTCGTGTCTGCATTTAGCATGATTTCTAATCATTTGTTTACGAATTTACTTTGTTCTGGAAAGGTGGCTATCATTGTTTTCTCGTCTAGGCAAATTGAACTTCGTTTGAGGCATTTGTTGCGTTGCAGCACAGGCCAGAGACCAGGTTAGTTGACAGTGTGTAGTTTCTTGCAGTCATACGATAGCTTAAAAAAATAACCCTCGGCTAGATCGTTACCCACGAGTGAAGAAGATATCAATTTCTAGCAGTAAACCAGATTTTATTCTTAGGTAGTAACTTATTGCTTTAAGCGAGCGAAGTGAGGGGGAGGTGCTCAGTTCAGCGGTCGTCTTCAATGTCCGTTCTTCGAGGTCCACTTCGTTCGTTTTCGCGAGATGGTCAGTTTTATAGAAAACAATTTTCTTTGTCTTGTCATCGTCTAAAAAAGTAATTTATCTTCCTTCCGTGACTTTCTCTCAGACTGAGTTTCTTGCTCTGTAATCTGAAGTTGACTTTACTTACTGATAATAACCATATATATATAGTACAAGGTGGGGTGGGTAACTCCATAGTGATGACTTGGGCTACCGTAAAGTTTGTGTACATTGTTTGCCCAAACAAGCAAGCGGCGCAGTCGTGGTTTCGTGAGCAACCGAAAAGCTTCTTTCCGGAAGGGATGAAGAATCCCGTTGAACGTTACCGGAAGTGCAGGAGGAAACTATGTCGAAATAAACGTGTTGTATGGAAATTACTTTTAAATTTACCCCCCGTTTATTACTTATTTTATTATATTCTCTAATATATATATATATATATATATATATATATATATATATATATATATATATATATATAATTACAATTAGAAAACAGACAACCTTGAGGGTCCATTGATTATATTTTATTTCCACAGGAATGTGTTTTTTTTTCTGGTTCTTCAGATAACATTTCCAAGCATAAAATATGTTTTAAATTTACGAATTATTTTTATTTTTATACAAAAGTGTATGAAAATAATACGTAAATTTAAAAGCATCTTTTATGCTTGGAAAAATCAGTATCCGACTGGATCGATGTCGAGAAACGATATGGTGTTGTAAGACCTGCTATATACCGTACCTATGAACACTAATGGGTATGTCCCAATCCTCATAAATACGTTGGATACTTTGGTAAGTGGGGATAATATACTGTCTAAGTAGTTCACCGCTAGCAGTGGTTTACCTACTTCACGCCGCTAGCGAGTATTGGATTTTGTTGATGTTATAAAGATTACCGTTTCATTTACAACCTCCGTTTTGGTTATTCCTCATTCAGTAACCATTTCTAGGTTACAAGACCCTGAGACCCTAATGATCCGTGTGTGTGTGTGTTCATATCTATCTATCTATCTATCTATCTATCTATCTATCTATCTATCTATCTATTGATATCTATCTATCTATCTATCTATCAATATGTCTATTGATATCTATCTATCTATCTATCTATCTATCTATCTATCTATCTATCTATCTATCTATATGTCTATTGATATCTATCTATCTATCTATCTATCTATCTATCTATCTATCTGTCTGTTGATATCTATCTATCTATCTATCTATCTATATGTCTGTTGATATCTATCTATCTATCTATCTATCTATATGTCTGTTGATATCTATCTATCTATCTGCGTTGATATCTATTTGTCTATCTTCCTGATCATATCTATGTTTCTCATCATATCTATCTATCTATCTATCTATCTATCTATCTATCTATCTATCTATCTATCTATCTGCGTTGATATCTATTTGTCTATCTATATCTGCTGATATCTAAAGACATCACTGATGATGTGTGCCAAAGCATCAAACCGATGTATTTGAAATAATAATAATAATAATAATAGTTTTTATTTTTATTATTATTATTATTATTATTATTAGCAGGAGCAACCCTTGTTTTGGATAGTACCATTCACCCCCAAGTATTAAGAGACTTTAAGATGCAATAAGCTTTTGTGTCAGAAAATGCAAACACATGTGGTACCATGCAATCAGAAAAAATGTAACTGGTCAATGTACGGAGAAAAATATCTATGCAAAATGGCAGGAATGTGAATTTCTTTTTTCAATTCACATGCTTTTGGGGCTGCCAACAATTTATTCTGCATATTTGTTTGTATCTTTTAATATCAATCCCGAAGCCCCAATAACAGAAGAAAATGTTGTTGATGTCACCTTTTTATTTGCTTTGTTTCTCAAACGTTTTCAAGCACGAGTCTTTGTCGACTGCGCCGGCAGCATCTATCTGGGGACATGTCTTTTTTCAGCACGATTTTGCCACATTCGATTTTTCCATCAGTCTGAACGCTGAAATTCCACAACATAGTGGTGATCTTGTTGTTTGTCTTCCGGACAAATTCTTGTTCGTCTTTCTTTTGGGGGGCTATTTTTTTTTCATTTATTCTTTTCCTCTTTGTTCCCCCATATCTCTTTCTTTTTTTCCTTTTCATTTTCCAGTTTTCTCTCATTATCTTTATTCTTGTTTTCTGTACATTCGTTTTTTTTTTTTTTACTTATTTTTCTTCGTGTCCACTTTTTGTCCTTTCTCTATTTTAAAAAAAAAGAAAATCTCATTTCCTATCTTACCAACGAAACTAGGACCCGAGACTGGGGACACGAGATCTCCACGTTCGTATATTCATGAAATTGTGTCTCTACAGGAAGTATCGAATGCGACTGCGCAAAACGTGCCCACTAAACAATTTTGCTTAAATTCTTGCATCTTTGCAATTTTCAAAAACAAAATGAACAGATTTCGTTTTTTATCCTCCTCAAAGAGAGTAAATAATATATCAAGAAAATTTGAGCTGATTTTATTAAAGAACTCAGGCAATATTCTCTTCTTGGACAAAGTAATAGATTTTTGGTTCCAATATGTGCAAAATTAGACGTACGTATCTGTTCAAGTAGTTTCAACTATCGTTGGTTATTTTCCAAAAACGAAATATATTATGGTTTTAATATTCAAGATAATTTTAAAAACATACAGAGTTATTCAAAAAGAATTAACCGATTGCATGACGCATTGCTTCCATTCTTTGAACTCAGGAGTCATCATGGAATGAGTCAGTTGCCATTTGAAGGAAGAGTTTTGAATGGCTGCCACAGGGGCGCTGTAGTCGCGTTGTATCTCCGGCAACGTTCAGTTGTTTGTTTACCCCCGGAATGGCAAGTCTTCAGCAAAAAGCGGTCTGCGTTCTTGAGTTCGCGAGAACAAATATGGTTGTCACGGTGCAGTTTTTTTTTTTTTTTAAAGAAATCCGACATTAAACCGCCCTCTCCTAAGAACATTCGACGGTGGTTTAAACAGTTTCAAGTGAGTGGGTATATGTGTAAAAAAAATGTCCAGGACAGGACGACCATGAATTTCAAGGGGAACAAGTGGCGAGAGTCCGTGCTGTGTTTTAGGGGAGTCCATGGAAGTCCACAAGTCGAGCTAGCCGCGAGCTTGCGATCTCTCAAACCCACTATCTGGCGTGTGCTAAGAAGACTTCTACATTTGAAACCTTACAGACTAGCACTTACTAAGACCTTTGTTCTTGGCCTGCGAGATCTCCAGACCCCACCGTGTGTGATTTTTTTCTTGTGGAAATACATAAAAGATCGCGATGACCTCGATGACCTTAAACATTGAATAGCAACAGCGATAAACTCAGTGGATCGTGATATGCTGATACGCCTCTGCTGTTGCCCATGCTGCAGGTGGTGGCCACATTGAAAACTTTTAAAACAGGAAATAAAAGTTGATTGTGAATAGAATATTTGGGACTTGGCTGGAGTTTTCTATTGCTTTTCCTTATTAAAATATTGCACATTATTTACATTATTCGGACTACTGTCCTCATCTTTGTCGCCATATTTATTACAAAGTTTCGGCCGTTGTACGCGCCGGCATTCTTCATGTGGTTGGAATGTCGAACTGAACCCTTTATTTCGCTCATATATATATATATATATATATATATA
>OZ038513.1:46657849-46722849 GCA_964036315.1 Acanthosepion esculentum | reverse complement strand
CTAGCTATCTATGTCTGCCTGATCATATCTATCTATCTATCTATCTATCTATCTATGTTCATATCTAGCGCCCCGATAATCCTTAATAATCAATTTTGAACTATCTAGCAACTCCGTAACGTCTACTAATAGTAGATACTAATAATACTGGATAGTAGTACTATCCAGAACAACCTAGCCCATCTAAACAACATCCAAATAATCACAACTACTTCCAAACCCATTGTGGATATAATCAGATCTACATCACCCACAACAATGATATTTTAGAAGCAGTCATATATAAAATAAATTGCCAAATTTATTCCTCATAATATATTGGAGAAACATGCAGAAATTTGAAGAAACGCATCTATGAAAATAAAAGCAACCTCATAGATAACAATTTGTTAAATGCACTGGTCATACATAGAAATAAATTCAACCAGAATTTTGACTTTAAAAATGTACACTCATAAGAAAAGAAAATAATTCACTCAGAAGGAATATCCTCGAGAGTGCCGTCATTGAATATTATCCAAATATTAAGCTACGCCACAGTTTTTTTCCCAATATCACCTTTCCTTACAGAATCACTAATCTCCCAAGTCAACGAACACAACGAATATACCAAGAAATCAAAAGTAAACGGTTGAATCCACAGCACAACAACACAAACAATATTTCTACACGTGAAAATATTTTCTTCAAATATAAAAGTAAATAACGTAATTTTTTCAGTTGACCTAATGAATATGTATCAGCGTTTCTAAATTCTTCTAGTAACTGACAACATTTTATTTGTTTATAGATACTTTATGCAAATAAATTCATTTCGTTCTTTGCTTTGCGCTATCCTCAGGCGATCTATATCTACATGTTATTTTTACTTTTAGTTTATTTTTTGCACACGTGTACCAAGCACTTTTAATACGAATGTTTCCTTGTCTGATTCAACTCTGACATTTATGTATTTCATATATATATATATATATATATTCTCTCAACATATATATATATATATATATATATATATATATATATATATATATATATATATATGTATATATATATGATGAAAAATATGGAAAGGACAAAGCAAAATCCGAATATGCAAGTTTACTTTTTTAATTTAGTTTTACTGTCGACGTCAGACGTTTCGGTCTAGTAGACCATCTTCAGGACATGGTTATTGGAAACATATTTATATTTAAGTCAACATGAAGTGACGATAGACACAAGACTAGTCAGAAACAGAAAAACTGAAATTTTAAAGTCAGCGTTCCCTTTTTTGGATTCGGTCACGTTGGCGTCGCGCGGGCGATGCTGCGAAAACGCGCTCCCAAGAAAGAGACTTTATCTTAAGTGGAAAAGAGGAATTCTATTTGAATCTAGAGCTTATCAGTACGTTTGCTTATATATATATATATATATATATATATATATATATATATATATATATATATATATATATATATATATATATATATATATGTATATATATATATATATATATATATATATATATATTATTAATTAAAGAATATCAAACACTTAAAAAACTCTCTCTCCCTCTCTTCTATATATATTCCCTTCCTTTCCTTTACTTTCCTTCCTTCTATTGTCCTATCCTCGGTAATGGACATGAATCTGGACTTAGTTTATGTGGCTCTATGTCAAAGTTGTTATAAAAGAATATAAAAAACTTAAAATCCCATAGGTAATAATTTTTATTTCATGAGAGCATTAAAAAACAGCTCTCAATCTTCAAGACCTACAAACAAATAAAATGGAAGAAGCTTCTCCGAGTTAAAATCAGGAAATATTGCTAACTCATAATAATTTTGCTCTGTCTCTTGACATAGATCTCTCCCTGGATCTATATCCCCCAGGAAATTCCATACGGATTACTATATTCTATAATTACTACATCTATCTATCTATCTATCTATCTATCTATCTATCTATCTATCTATATATATATATATATATATATATATATATATATATATGTCATTCGCAGACTACTGTTTCGCTGTATATATATATATTTTTTCCCTCTCTCTGTCTGTCTGTCTCTCTCTCTCTCTCTATATATATATGTCAATCGCAGACAGTACTGTTTCGCTATATATATATATATATATATATATATATATATATATATATATATATATATATATATATGTATGTGGGTGTGTGTCTTTCGCAGACAGTACTGTTTCGCTCAGTGCGACTAGACGTCTGAAAGCCACAAGCCAGTTTCGAAACCCGACCGATTTGGTGTCAGTCGGAGGGTAGGTAATACTTTATCCGCACTTTCGGCATAACATTTCTCTAGACAAGTGTGCTGATAATTTTTGACTTTTCCCTCGTATGTATAATTATGCACCCATACATATATATATATCCAAGACTATAACCCCCCACCCACAAAAAAACGTATCTTCATCTCTTGTAAAAAAATTAAGATAAGAAGCGTAGTCGATTTCCTTCATGCTATTTTAATGCTAAAAACCTGACTTGAATAATTCTTGAAATATATGTAAATTAACAGATCTTCCTTGCAGTACGCATGCGTGTTAGCAAGCTTAAAATAAGTATCTGAATATTTTCTGCATATGTCTGTAATCATCAAAGCACAAAAACATACCCACATGCATGCATAGACACTCGTAAAGTCACAAAAATACTCGTACATATACATACCTACATTGACTTACGGACGCACACACTATTGCTGTGAACGTTGGTTGTTCGAATATCTTGTAGTTGTTAGTCGTAGATCATATTAGCAGCCCCGAGCTGGATAGTCATCTGTTTACAAAATTGTGCTGACTCACGCCGGTGATAGAAAAAGCGCATGCGTACTTGATGCCGGCTGATTGTCTGCTTCTTCGATTTACAGGGCTCCGTTCAAGAAACGAATGTTATGCTTCGAGAGAAAGAAGAGGAAAAGATAAATGAAAGAAAAAGAATGTAGGAGGAAGAAGAAACGTGTGAAGGAAAAAAAGAAAAGAAAAATACAATGAACGATGAAAGAAATAAACAATCTTAAAAAAGCGAGTGAATGAAAGAGTGAATATATAGGGGAATGAGGGAAGGAAAATTTAAAAGGATATAAAACAAAATAAAAGGGGAGCTGAAAAAAGCGGGAAAAGGTGAAGAAAATAGATCAAATAAAAGAAAAATGTTGGAATGGATGCAGAAAGGAAAGAAAATAAATAAATAATGGTCATAAGGAGAAAGAAAAGAGAAAGAAAAAAAACAAAATGAAAAAAAGTTGAAGAATAAAGAACATGAAAGTAAAAGACTGGAAGAGAAAAAGAAAAAAAGGCAAAATTAACTTGGGGGGGGGGAAGTAAAGGAAATAAGGAAGAAAGTAGGAAAAGGATGAAAAATGTAAACGAAAGAGGAAAGAAAGAAAGAAAGAAAGAAAGAAAGGGAAGAAAATAGAAAACTGAGAAAGAATGAAAAAGAAGAAAACAGTAAAAAAGAAAAGTGCAAGTTAAAAGCCAACGAAAAAAGAAAGAAAAATGGAAAAAAAAGAAGAGAACATGAAAATGGGAGGAAGAAAAAAAAAGGGGAGAAAAATAAAAGAATAAAAGAAATAAACAAAGAAAGAGGCGATAAAGAAAAGGGATGAAAAAAGAAAGAAAGAAGTAAAGAAACAGTGGAGAGAAAGAAGGGAAGAAGAAAAGGAAAAACGCAAAAAAGTAAGGGAGGGAAAAAAGAGAATAGGAAGAAAGAAGAGGAGGAGGAAGAAGAAAAGGGAAAAGAGAAAAAAAGAAAGAAAGTAGTAAAGTAAAACTAGAAAGAAAGAAGAGGAAAAGAAAGAAACATGAATGAAGAATAAAGAAAAGAAAAAAGAGGAAGAAGGGAAAAGATATTAAAATAAGAATGACGCGAAGAAGGAGGAAAGAAAACGGGCTGTAAACGAAGTGAAAACGAACGAGAAAATAAAAGAAAAAAGAAGTATGAAAAAGAGAAAAAAGAAACGGAAGAAAAAAAACAGAAAGAAAAATGAAATATATAATTTCGATATCAAAGAGAATATATCTTCTTTTTCTTCTTTATCTTTTTCTTCCTTCTCTTCTTTTTCCTTTCATTTCTCCCTTCCCTTCTCAACTCCTTCCATCTTTCTCTATTTTTCATGAATGAAATAAACAGTTTCTTCTCTCGGACTTGTCGCATATGGAACTCTCTTCCGGCCTTTTTGATTTCCAATCAACTTGATCTTGAAGAATTTAAATGCAATGTCAGTAGTTATCTTCTGTTTTCATAATTACTGTTCTTTTAGTGTTTTCTCTCTTTAATAGTAATGTTAATAATAGCCGTTTCCTTATAAGGAAACATTTAATATTCAATGACCGAACAGCCAGTACTGCTCTCGATTGAAATTTATAAAACCTTTCTCTGAAAGCAAGGAACAAAAAAGGAGGAATCTATTTAAAGGAGGGCGTAGAGAACAAAGGAAAGGATAAAAGAAAGAAAGAAAGAAAGAAAGAAAGAAAGGGGGAGATTGTGAATGATCGCAAAAGAGAAAGTGCGGAGAAGAAAAAGAGGAAATAGTGAATAATAGTAAAAGAATGGAAAAGGAGAGGAAAGAAAGAAAGAAAGAAAGAAAGAAAGAAAGAAAGAAAGAAAGAAAGAAAGAAGGTGATTGTGAATTACAGCAAAAGAGAAAGCGCGGAGAAGAAAAAAAAGAGAAAATGGTGGATAGTAAAAGAGTAGGAAAGGGGAGGAAAGAAAGAAAGTCAGAAAGAAAGAAAGAAAGTCAGAAAGAAAGAAAGAAAGACAGAAAGAAAAAGAAAGAAAGAAAGAGGGAGATTGTGAATGATCACAAAAGAGAAAGCGCAGAGAAAAAAAAGAGGAAATGGTGGATAGTAAAAGAGTGGAAAAGGAGAGGAAAGAAAGAAAGTCAGAAAAAAAGAAAGAAAGAAAGAAAAAGAAAGAAAGAAAGAAAAAGAAAGAAGGAACAAACGAACGAATAGAAGAGAATGAAAGAAAGTGAAAATGACCAAAGTAAATAAGTAAAGGAGTTCACCCAATATATGGCCCAAGAGCCACTCAAGGTAGAAGGTTATTGTGTGGAGTTGTATTAACATAAGAAAGGCCAAGAGAACGGGAAAGATAGCCAGCTAATTCTAGATTTGAAGACTGTGTGTTGCTAATATTTGGATTTTATTGATCTAGCAAACAGTGTTATTGTCAATTGAAATTTATAAAATCTTTCTCTTAAAGCAGTTTATCAGGAAAATAAGTTTCTCAAGACCATGGTCTTTTATCGCTTTCTAGTATTGATGGGAGTTTCCTTCCTAACCTTTTGTTTAAGGTCGTGTAGAAAGTCAATATCTTGATTTATGCCAAAATTTTTAGTTATTCTTTCACACCCAGTAACCCCCTTTGCGTCTTAGTGTCTTTGTTGCCTTGCTTGGGGAGAAATTATTAAAAAGAGAAAGAATATATTTAAAACAACTTACATCTCTGATAATGAATACTGAACAGTGTGACTCTTTCGAATGTTTTTTCGTCCGTACCTTTCTGTCACGATAGACACAAGCTCTGTATCCACCTGATCGTCCTCAAATGGACGCATTTGACAATCTCTACCCAAGCATTTTTGTCATCCATTGGGACCTACGCTCATCTCAGACTTCATATGGAACATTTATATACGATGCATCGTTAAAGATGTTGGAAAAATGGTCAGTTCCTTGTACTGTACCAGTAACTACCTAGCTCCTCCTACAATACCAGTTCTCGCACTATCACCCAAGTTAAGCAACGTCAAGCTTGGTCAGTACCTTGACCGATTGGGACTTACCAGGCACTGCAAACTTAGGTGTACAGGTGGTCTCATGGATAATGGCTCGTAATTTGAAATCAGGAAGCCGAGTTCATATTCTAGTTAGGTTTTTTATATTCACTTACGTGCAAATACTTTTGTGGGAGCTATGAATCCACCTCTTCTCTCCCCAGCTATGGGTTAATTAGTAAGACACGTGTTACTAAACTATTATGTACTAAAAAAATTCTTACAATCTAAAAATATTTTCTGGCATTAAATAACCTAATTAGTAGGACTTGTATCAGTTTATTATTATTATTATCTCCAAAATTATTATTACAATGTAAAAATATTTCCTGGCTGTAAAAGTTTGATTATCCGTAAAAAATAAAACCGACCAATCAAAGAAACACATATGTATCACATGATATAACCAAGAAAAAAAATAATAAAAAGATTACTGTTTTCAATCACCCATCTAGGTACTGACCAGGCTCGATGTTGGTTAACTTCGGTAATCTCATAAGAAACGGTATTTTAGTGTAATATGGCCGTAAGACTCACATGACCCATAAGACGTAAGTTATTTTAAGTAAGCTTTCGTTACATCTAAGTAAAGAAAAAACTAAAATAAACAGCGTGACATGTTTTTTCATGACTTGATGACTTGAGTTTACTATTCAAAAAGAGAATTCATCCTAAATACAATGTTCGACTATTACATGAGATACCAGGTAAGATGGCAACGCCCAGATAACGTAAACAAAAAGAATACTGACTTCAGTATCTTGGACCATTGGCTGAGATAATTTGTGACAGATGTTAGAGTGTACAACTTTCAGTTTGAATCTGATCACAGATTTCTTGTAACGAAACTGATAAGACCAGCCAAGAAAACTACACGCTTTCTCTCACATAAACCGCGCAAGACCCTCTAAAATGAAAATGTCCGAACCCTTAAAAAATGAAGATGTAAGGGTAGCATTTTATGATGAACTAAAATCTAAACGCAAGAATCAAATAATATAGTCATTTAACTGAAGCACGTTAAATCTTTCCGAAAGTATCTGGGCGGAAAAAAATACCCCTGAGTTGAGAAGGTTGATACAAGATAGAAAAGACAGAAAAGAAAAAATACCCCTGAATTGAGAAGGTTGATAAAAGATAGAAAAGACAGAAAAGAAAAAATACCCCAGAGTTGAGAAGGTTGATAAAAGATAGAAAAGACAGAAAAGAAAAAATACCTCTGAGTTGAGAAGGTTGATAAAAGACAGAAAAGGCAGAAAAGAAAAAAATACCCCTGAGTTGAGAAGGTTGATAAAAGACAGAAAAGGCAGAAAAGAAAAAAAATACCCCTGAGTTGAGACGGTTGATAAAAGACAGAAAAGAAAAAAAATACCCCTGAGTTGAGAAGGTTGATAAAAGACAGAAAAGGCAGAAAAGAAAAAAATATAAATATGAAAAAAAATAGTTCAAGTTCTGAGAAACTAATATTTTCTATAAAGGGGAAACTAAATTCAGTCCATGCGTGATACATGCTTAGGCGATCATGTATCTTTCAATACATGACTGATGAGGCAGATTTTTTCCAGCTGTAGGTTGCCATTTCTTTCTGTAGTAGACCAGTTGCCATCCAAGGATATAGAACCTGGTCTATCCTGTTATTTACCCAAAGATGGGGGAGAAGAAAAGGATTTAATACTTTTCCCAAGGGTATTAGGACATAAGTGAATTTCAGTCAGTTGTGTGCCATGCGTGATACACGCTTAGTCGATCATGTATCTTTCGATACATGGCTGACGAAGCAGATTTTTTCCCCGTAGTAGGTTGCCATTTCTTTCTGTGGTAGACCAGTTGCCATTCAAGGCTATAGAACCCGGTCTTTCCTCCTATTTATCCATAGCTGAGAAGAGAAGAAAAGAATTCATACTTTTCTCAAGGGTATTAGCACGTAAGTGAATTTCTGTCACTTATGTGCCATGCGTGATACATGCTTAGGCGATCATGTATCTTTTGATACATGACTGACGAGGCAGATTTTTTCCTGTTGTAGGTTGTCATTTCTTTCTGCAGTAGACCAGTTGCCATCCAAGGCTATAGAACCCAACCTATCCTGCTATTTACACATAGCTGGAGAGAGAATTTCATACATTTCCCAAGGGTATTAGGACGTAAGTGAATTTAAGTCAGTTATGTGGCATGTGTGACTGACGAGGCAGATTTTTTCCCCGCAGTAGGTTGACATCCAAGAATATAGAACCCGGTCTGTCCTGCTATTTACCCATATCTGGGGGAGAAGAAGAGGATTCATTACCTTTTCCCAAGGTTATTAGCACGTAAGTGAATGTAATGGATTCGACTGGAATTCGAACTCGGCTCTCCGATTCCTCGGAAACTAAATTAATGAAACCAAACAGCATAGATTATGTGTGGGAATTTTCAGAAACTTCCAAAAATAATAATAATATACAACCAAAACGTAAACAAATGAAATATTCTGTTACCACAAAGCACTCCAAGTCACACTTCAACCCAGACCCACACTAATCTAAGAGATGCCGGAAGAAATAGAGAATACACAAGTATATATCCGAATATTTTAAAGTCTGACACAAACCGTAAACAGCAACAAACCGCTTGATGAGGAAATCAAGAAAGTTATATAAAATAACTGAAGAATAATAAATAACCATTTCTGATTGGGGGTGAATTTTTTTTTAAAGTGAAATAACCTCTCCCCAAGTTCCAAAACAGTTTTTCAGTTTTATGAAGTAAGTCTGGAATCAGAATCGTATCCCCCAAAAGTGGTGTGTGTCGTGAATTAATACACTATAGAAAAAAGAAAAAGAAAAAAGATAGTCCTCAAGACCCTCACACATACAGAGATATCTCAAATGGATCCATTAAGGTGAAAGTACTCATGAATATAGTATTAAGTAGACTTCCACCATTCTATGAAAGTCAGCGCCTAAGGTAAAAAGCATGATTCTGACATAAGACTTCTTCGTTGCTTACACTCTCCCTCGTGGAATTCTCAGCATCCTTCTGTAGAGCTCCTGTCTCAAGTCTCATCTTCATCTATGAGGAAATTGTCCCGCATTCGCTGCCATATAGAAAGATTGACATTACATAAAAGTCCAGTATTCTAACAAAATTTTCCTTTTTCTTAATACCTTGCTTAGCTTTTGGAAGATACCTTTCACTATTCCAATTCGCCTCGACCAACCGACCAGATATTTCGACTTTGCATATAAAGCTTAGGAGATATTTTTGGAAGAGAAAGTAATACTCATGAAAAATGTTAAGTAATTCTACTATGCACTGTATCCCTTCAGGACGTAGATAAGCATGGCTCACCACAACTTCCTACTGTTGAAGATCTTCGTATTTTAACTATCTCTCTCACTCCCACTTCTGCCATTCATTTACACAAGTTTTTTTTTTATATAGCTTCCCCGTTGTTTCATTCTGTCTCTCTTGATTTTAGCATGTATTGTGAGTGTCAAATTCTCCAAGTCACCTTTTCTTATTATGTGTCCTAGAAATTTTATTGATTTTAAGTATAAACGTTATTTTTGTTACCATTTTCCTTAAAACTGGCTCGTTGTTCTCACGCTTCATTCACGGTATTCTCAGCATCCTTCTGTAGAACCACGTTTTTATTGCCTGAAGTCAACTCTTCATCTGTGAGGACATTTTCAAGCAATCAGTAAAGAAAGATTGATATTACATAAAAGTTAAAAGCGCCATTTTCTTTGTTTCTGATGTCTTCTTCATTATGTGCTACGTCCCCAGAGGACGTAGGCGGTCATGGCTCTCCTCAATTTTCTGTTCTTTGTAGCTCTTATTAAATTTTCTCTTTTCGTTATTTTCCTAAACCCTGTTCCGCCATCCATTTACTCAAGTCCGCTAGGTAGGCTATGCGTTGTTTTCATCTCTCACTTTTGCCTTTAATCTGTCCTGTGGGTGTCAGATTTAAAAGTGAGAGTGAATGCGTTGCATATGTGTAACGGTTTTAGTGACGTAGTTGATTTGAGGGGAGCCGGACGACTTTGTTCAAAATGTGTGCAGCCATTTTGAATATTCCGAGGAACGGGTTGCACTTAGATGTGGAGTATTGAAAATTGAATATCGCTGCTTTTACAGAAGGATGCTGAGAATTCCATGGACAGAGCGTGTGAGCAACGAAGTTTTAATGAAAATGGAAACAAAAAGGATACTTATCCTCAGAAAAAAAGGTGGTTGAAATTTGAGGCTTTTTTTTATCCAATAGCGTACAATAATTGCAGCTTTGTCATTGGTTGAGAAAATGTTGAACATTCAACGCCTATTTCAATTTCGGGAACAACCTGATCGTCTTAAAACGAGATTGTATCGAAGATGTCCAACAGCTGGCTATTTTCAGGCTTTTCATTGTTTGCGCCATTTGTTTGACTGTAATACGACCTTGCATTGTGGTCATGGAGGCCTTATTCCTCGGACGCCTTGTTTGCTGTCTTTCATTGATTTCACATGGCGATGAATTTTGATTAGCGCGCGACCGTCGACTGCCAACAATTCTATCACTGATCGACGCTTTTAACATAACACGAATATGTTACTCATTTGGGAAATATATTAGAATATTCCAGAACATAAACTGGCAGCAAATCGCCTGTAAACAGATATGAAATCAGTAAATATACAAAAATAGTAAATATACAAAAATAGAACGAGGTGTAAGACAAGGATGCATCTTCTCACCAGACTTATTCGACCGATATAGTGAAGCGATTATGAGAGAATTAGAACTCCTTTCAGAATTTATTATTAGCGACCACGCTTGTAAAAAAAAAATATGAAGATATGAAGATAGCAGACACAAAAAGTAAACAACTCCTACAGAAAATAGCGAAGGAAAGCGAGAAGAAAGGACTAACCATCAATTGCAAGAAAGCGGAATGCATTGTTGTTAGCAAAAGGGACAGCCCAACATAAAAAGTACAAATTGGAGATACCAAAATCCAACAGGTGCAACATTTTAGATATCTGGGAAGTGTTTTAACAGGGGATGGAAACTACGACACTGAAATCCGAAAACGTATTGGAATAGCGAAAGATGCCTTCCAAAACCTAAACAAAGTATTTAAAAACAGGAAAATTTCGTTAGAAACAAAGAAAAGAGTACTGAACTGTTATGTAATATCGTTCCTCTTATATGGCAATAAATACTGGATAATATCCTTAGAGATGAAGAAGAGATTTGAAGCAACAAAAATGTGCTTCTACAGAAGGATGCTGAGAATACCATGAACCGAACAAAAAAGGGCACTTATAATTAACATCAAGAAAAGAGATTTAAAATTTCTAGGGCACATAATGAGGAAAGAGGGCTTAGAAAATTTGATACTCGCAGGACAGATTGAAGGCAAGATGGAAAGAAGAAAACAGCGTATAATATACCTAACGTGTGTGTGTGTGTGCGTGTCTGTGTGTGTGTGTGTGTGTGTGTGTGTGTGTGTGTGTGTAAACGAATGCACGGCCGCAATTTTCGACGGATTTGCACCAAAACTTACATGCACATGCTTCAAGTTAGTAGAGAGGCCAAGACCGACTTTGCATTTCCCAACTCCCATCGATAGTGGAAATAATCGATTTTTTCATGCTTCTACGGCAGTTTTCATGTAGTTTGCGGCCGTTTTCTACTGGCCAGGGTGAGAGCCTATATCTGGCTGCGACGAATAAACAGGAAAATTCTATTGGCCAGCGTGAGAGCCAACAGCTGACTGACACGAATGTTAACTAGCATGCTAGCATGCAAAAAAAATCGATAGCTGCATTCGTCACAAGTGGGAAAAATTTAAATCTGCATGGCACTTTACTCCAATTGGCTCATTCGCTTGCTGAAACTCAACGTTGATTCTGATTCCGCAGAACTGGGTTGGGTGTGAAAAAGTATTTGTTGTTAACACTCTTTTTTCATTCGGTTTTTCCAGTTACGAGTCCTTTTTTAAAGCTAATCGTTTTGTGTTCATTTTGTTTAGTTCTTTTTTCGTAACAGATTTACTGTTTAGTATAGAGCTTAGAAAAAGTTCGCAGTGTGAGATAGGCAAGAAGTAAGGCATGTAGCAACATCAGCACGGCAAAGGGCACTCCTTTAAAGGCAAGGAAGGGCAAAAATATTTTAAGTCAAGTGATAGCGATTGCTGTATGAATCGTACGATTTTTGAATCAAGCATGGGCAACGCCGGGCCATACTGCCAGTATATATTAAATTTATAAATATTACATTGAACATACAAATTTGCATTTGTACCGCGGTGCTTTAACGAGAATGCTGGATGCCAACTAAAATTCATCCCCTGCAGTTACCCCGCTCGAATCAAAAGTCGATGCTAAGAAATGTCATAAAACGAAGTTGCAACAAATCATTTTTATAAAATTAACTTCGATTTATTTATTGTTGAAGGAAAGAAAGAAAAAAAAAACACTGCTTCGTTCAAGATCCATAAATACAGAAAAACGAAAATGCCTTATTTTGTTGAATCTTAAGAAACTTCAAGAAAAATGTAACAACAAAAAAAAAAAATGGTTAGTTCAAAATCCGATCGAAATGAGTAAAATTTCTTAAATACTGAAAAACGGAAGTGCCTTACTGTGTTGAAATTCAGAAAAAAACATGGCTGCAACCTCGGACCATTTCAGACGATTGAATTTCAGTCAGTTGATAACTTAACAGAGTTGTAATTGGTTTATCTTATTGTTGAAGGAAAGAAAGAAAAATAAAAACACTGCTTCGTTCAAGATCCGATCGAAACGAGTAGAAATTTCTTCATAAATACAGAAAAACGAAAATGCCTTATTTTGTTGAATCTTAGAAAAACATGGCTACATTTCCAGACAACGAATGGAGTCCAATCTGTTTCCAACTCAACAGATGTGTAATTCGTTTATCTTATTGCTAGAACTTTTCTCCATTTCATTAAAGAATTTCGAACAAAAATGAAATTTTATGCTCACGCACAACGAGATGACATTTCCTCCATTTGTAATACAATTCTCTTCGAATTATATAACGTCTGTCTATATGGCCGGTCACTGAAATAAACCACGTGACCATCTTCAACATTGAACTTGATGCAATTTATTGCATTTAATAACATCGATAACCTCGGACAAGTTTATTGTTTATGGCAGTTACCAGACAGTTGGGGAATCTCTCAAGAGAATTGAATTACTTGAATTTAAAACCGATTAATGTCAGCCAATCTATATTCGAATGACGCCCCTTTAGACACAGCTTAGGATAGGCTTGTCGGGGGTTCAATTTAATAGCTCGACATAACATCTGAACGCTTTGCTACCTGAAGTTCTTGAACCAGGGTCAAACATATCCATAACGTGTATTTAACAACACTTCAGTTATGTGCCATGCGCGTTACACGCTTAGGCGATCATGTATTTTTCGATTTTTCCCCACAGTTGGTTGCCATTTCTTTCTGCGGTAGACCAGTTGCCATCCAAGGCTATAGAACCCGGTCTGTCCTGCTATTTACCCCTATCTGGGTGGAGGGGGTAAGAAGAGGATTCATACCTTTCCCACAGGTATTAGCACGTAAGTGAATTTCAGTCAAGTATGTGCCATGCGTGATACACGCTTAGGCGATCATGTATCTTTTGATACATGACTCACGAGGCAGATTTTTTTCCCGCAGTAGGTAGCCATTTCTTTCTGCGGTAGACCAGTTGCCATCCAAGGTTATAGTACCCGGTCTGTCCTGCTATTTACCCCTAGCTGGGGGGATAAGAAGAGGATTCATACCTTTCCCACGGGTATTAGCACGTAAGTGAATTTCAGTCAGTTATGTGCCATGCGTGATACACGCTTAGGCGATCATGTAACTTTCGATACATGACTGACGAGGCAGATTTTTCCCCGCAGTAGGTTGCCATTTCTTTCTGTGGTAGACCAGTTGCCATCCAAGGCTATAGAATCCGGTCTGTCCTTCTATTTACCCAAATCTGGGGGGGTGGAGAAGAGGATTCATACCTTTCCCAAGGGTATTAGTACGTAAGTGAATGTAATGGATACATTATATGCACATATTAGATTGAATCATAAATAATTTCCGATTTTGTTTATCAACTTTATTCAGTGAGTTAAATGCTACACGGGGTACAAAACTTGGGCAAACACCTTTGGTTTGGTTTGGTTTGTTTAATGGTATATCAAATCTTTATGCGTCATTTAATGGCGAATTTTTTTTTCTAGTGTGCTTTGGTAATTTTTTTTCCCCAAAATATATTAAATTAATTTTTTCTTTTTACTATGAAATTATATTGCTGATAACTTTTCAAATGTATTCTTATATTTTGACCCCAGTTTGGGGGGTTCACAATTTGCTCATAGCTAGGACCCTAACAGGTGCCACCACCCTGAGTCAAGGTGGAACTGGAAACAAGACCAATTAAGAGGTGATTCCACGCTCCTCTAAAACTCCCGACCAGAGGCCTTGCTGCCGGATGTAGTTTATCGACATACCCAGGATTAGGGTAATCACATCTCTTTCGATTTGGGCATTCCAGCATGGTGTAATATTTAGCGAGTTTGTATCGCTAGATCAATTACGCTTAGAAAATAGTTTTAAACACTTCAACGTAGTGTAACGGTTAGCGACCTTATCTCGCTAGACCAATTACGACTGAATAATGAGTTCGATCCTTACTAGGTACCTTATACTTTCGGCCTTGTGCAACATCTAAGCTACGCTTAGAAAATAATTTTAAACACTTCAACTTAGTGTAATGGTTAGCGACCTTATCTCGCTCGACCAATTACGACTGAATAGTGAGTTTGATCTTCACTGGGTGATCCAAACATTCTTCCTCGTGCTACATTTAAGCTACGCTTGGGCACCTCGACGTGGTGTAATGGTTCGAAAGCTTGTCTTGCTAGATCAATTACCACTGAGTAGTGAGTTCGATCCTCACTGGGTGTCCCATACTTTCAGCCTTGTGCCACATCTAAGCTGGGCTTAGAAAATCATTACATTTAAGCTACGCTTGGAAAATCATTTAAGGCCACCTCGAAATAGGATAATGGTTAGCAAGCTTGTTTCGCTAGTGCAATTCCGATTGAGCAATGAGCTCCATCCTTTCTGGACACCCCGTAATTTCGACCTTGTGCTAGAACTAAGTGACGCTTAGAAAATCACCATGTCTCTCTCTATTCATAACTGAATCGGAATAAGATTTTCCCGCAGTAGTCTGCCGTTTTTTTCCTCCGGTAGACTGGCTGCAAACCCAGTCTGTCCTGCTATTCAGCAGATAGCTGAGGGGAGAAGACATGGATTCATAACTTACCCAAGGGTATTTGCGTAGTAACTGCAACACAACCCGACTGGAATTCGAACTCGGCTCTAATAAAGTATAGTTGCATTTTATTCAAATATATATCCACCATTTCGTTCAAATACATATCCACCATTTTATTCAAATATATATCCACAATTATTTATAATAACTTGCTGACACTTATCAGGCAGCTTATCGATACCGTTTGAATAAAATTCCACAAGTTTTGATGTGAATAAATTTTCGACAAACTCTTGAATCTTCTTTTTTTCTTTCCTGGGCAAAGCGTTTTGAAGCGATCAAGAAAAGGTCATAACCGGTTGGTGCAAGGTCAGGTGAATATGACGGACAGGAAGTAGAACAGACCGATCGAGTTCCTAAAATCGATTTGTTTTCTTACGGCTTAAAAAGCCAAAATACTGTTTGGATGTTAAGAATAATTCATTTTTTTTTGCGAATGAATATTGCATCAACAATGTTTTTGAGATTAACAATAATTTCACTAGATAAAAATCATACTATTTAACCTATAGCTGAGGGGTCATAGACGAAAACAACATTTTTGATTTACTACACGTTGTACGCTGCCATTGCCATGTATGTTAATGTACTACAAATTTATTCTTAACGGCCTCAAATGCTTTAACGGTTAGAATGTTTGATTTTTTGTTACAAGTGAGTCGCCAAAACAGGAACAATTTATATTGACTTATGGGTCAGTCTTATAGTTTGCAATGTCCTCTATAAATCATCTGAGAGAACAGATTCTGCATTCCATCGGAATGGCTGATGCTAACCCCCAGGAGAATGAATCGGTTCGCCTTCTCAGGCTAACGTTTTCCGCGGACATAAAGTAGAAAGATTATACTGAATCAATTGCTTACGTATCTTACATATTTATAAGTCGTCCATTTGTCCATGCCTTGAATATTGCTGCCACATCTGGTCTGGTGCCGCTGCTATATATTTAGAGATTCTTGACAAAATTCAAAGAAGAATCTGCAATGTTATTTGTCTTGACCTGGCATCTCAGCTTCAGTCACTTTCCCGTCGCCATAACATAGCTTCCCTGGGCCTTTTCTATAAATATTTTTTATGGTAATTGTTCTGATGTAGGTAGACGTTATGAATTTAAGCGCAGTACTAGACTGGCGTCAAGGTTTCATTTTTACTTGAAATGGATAGATGTAGCAGCAAGTTTTATGCTAACAGCTTCTTTGCTCGCACTTCTCGCTTGTGGAATTCTCTTCCGGTTTGTTGCTTTCAAGTTAACTTTGATCATCAAAAATTTAAATGCAATACCAATTGTTATCTTCTGTCTTCTTAATTCTTGTTCTTTTATTGTTCCCGTTCCTGAATAATGTTTCTCTCCGTATTCATTCACACTCTCTACCCACCTACGTCATAGAGGCTTTATTACCTTGCCTGGGTTGAAATGACGCTTATAGTTTAGGTTTAAGTGATACAGAGGGCGATCAAAGTGTTTCTGACTTGAAGTTTTTTTTCACGACGGCAGACTTCATTTGAAATTGAGTTTCCTTTTATTTCACCTGCGTATACGGTGTGCGGGGTAAATATGAGCAAAAGCAAAATTGTCTAAGGCTCACAATTATTCAGTTTTCTGTCTTGTAAAATCATGGATCAGTATTCGACGAATTTATTTTTAAAACTATTATTTTCGTTATAGTTATTTCGTTTCGATCGGTTTATCCTACTTTCTTATTTCTCTTTTTATGTCAACAGCAACGAATCCAAATATATCAGATTAATAGTGATTCACAAAACAGTAGCTTAGGCCGTAATTATGGAGCACTCAGGATCGAACTCGCTACTCAGTCGTAATTGTTCTAACAAACTTGCTAACCATTACACCACGCCAAACTAAACCGTTCATCCTTCTCGACACTGCTGGCGTGTCCTTTAAGATGACTACACTGTAAAATGTATGCATAGCATAGAATGAATAACAGACAAGTAGTATTTTATTTACACTATTTACAAGCGGATTATTATCCTTATCTTTGTTGTTGTTATCACAAGGTTTCGGTCGTGGTGCTCTCCGGACATCATCAGATGTTTGTCGATCTGAGAAACGTACAGGGGATTCCGAAATGAATGCTTTATTTAATCTACGGGTCTCGACTATTCTTGTTCCATTGCCCATCTTCATATATACAGGGTGTCCATAAAGTTCGTGTGCACTTTAAAAAAATTATAATTATATTTGTATTATAAATTTTTTAAGGTGCACACGAACTTTATGGACACCCTATATATCCGTCATAATGGAGTGCTTAATGAAGAATGACTGGGCGTGTTTACATTGGAATTTCATGCTTTATATTCAGTTGTCTGAAATCTTATCAAAAAGTATCGGGACCGTTGCTATAGTAACGGTGCTAAAGTAGGTATTTACCCGAGCTCCCCACAGAGCGGGAAGTGTCACACGGCCGGTTTAACGTGGATTTTTTTCCGAGCCCGTAGGCCCCGCGCAAAAATTCCCTGTAGACCCTGTAATAACGGGGTTGGGTTTGTCTACCTCCCCGGACGAGATTTTGCCCTTCGGCATAGCCTCGTCTGGATTCCTCTCCGCCCGAAGGCAGAGCGGTCGACAAGTAGTGTGTTCGTAAACCTGGAGGTGCTAAAGTATGCTGAATGACGCCGCTTGTCACAGCTTGGTCTTGAACTTTGTTGCACATTCATATAAAGTTGTAACTTCCGTTGTTTATAGCAGTACTTGGAAGGAAAGTGTGCAGAGTGTGACCGTCTAACCACACCACAGAGGTTCCATCAGCAGTTTTTAGCCAAGTACAAAATCCAAGAGAATGCGACGAAGCAACTGCTCGCTATTCAAAAAAGGGAGTTCCAGGAATGATCATATGAATCATGAATAGTGTGTGTTGCTTCAGAAGGTGAGTACTTCGAAGGAGATTAAATGGCGAATTGATATGGGTTGTAGTTTTCTTTTTATGGCATCGTTCTCGATACTTTTGATCGAACCGCGTACTTATAAAATATGGCTAGAAATAAAAAAAGTTATGATCTGCTATGTAATATCTAATACCCTATTATGTAATATCTAATACCCTATTATGTAATATCTAATACCCTATTTGGCACTGCCATATAGGAAGGTCGATATTACATAGCAGTTCATAGGCCTTCCTATATGGCAGTGAATGCTGAATAAGAGACTGGATACAACAGAAATGTGGTTCTACGGAAGGATGCTGAGAATACCAGGGACATGTGAGTAACGAGGAGATTTTATGGAAATTGAAGCAAAAAGCCCATACACTTTTTAAACACTCACTTTTTTTTAATGAATTCACCCCAAGAATTCCCCCCAAGCAAGGACACTAAGACACAAGGGGTTACTGAGAATGAAAGACAATGAGAAGTTTTTAGTAGTAGAGGTTTGTTACTTATATCCTGTTTAGGACTGGGTTTCCGGTACCTTCTAAAGTTTTCTCGTTCTCTTTAAATTCCACTAACCTCGTGCTTCTTAGTGGTATTATCGCCTTTCTTGGGGTGAAATGATTAAAAAAGAAAAAAAGGAAACCTAATTCTAAACAGGGAAACTGGATAAACGTCTACTCATACTCAAAAGAACGGGGAGGAGCATGAACCGGACAGGCGGACCCTATCTACTCCTATTGATAATTAAAAAAAAAAATAGTAAAAATAAAATCTAAAAATCAGAGTTTAGGCGGAGACGTTAGAAGTATAGAGCGGAAGTAGACTTTAGAAGGAACCAGAAACAGAATACAAACCTCTGCTCCTATTCAAAAGAGGAGGAGTGTCAACCGGGCGATAGGTGAAACCAATTACTCCTTTTCATACTGAGAATCAGAAAGAGACATTTGAAATTTCTATGACGCATAATGAGGAAAGAAGGCTCGGGAAATCTGATATTCACATGGCGTACTGAAGGCAAGAGGGACAGCTTGTATAAATGACTGTTGAAACAGGGATTATGAGAGATAGAAAAAAGAGAAACGTTACTAAGTGCTACAAAGCGTAAGCATCTCAACAAACAAAAGAGGCTAACTTAAAAAACAATTACTAATTTATCCAGAGACAAGGATATTTTTCGTCCATTTATCACCTGTCATCTATAGACCCTCGTCAATCGGACGGAGAACTATCTTATTTCAAGCGAATCAACCAGCGTATGAGGTCACAAATCAGCAAAGGATCTTTGTTTGCTTTTCTTATAGTGAGAAGATAGCTGAAAGAAAGCCGGAGAAATTCAAGACATTGAGGCGACGTTGAATCGATGATGGCTGTAAGTTGAATGCCTTGCTATTTTGAAAAAACAAACAAACCCAAAAACAAACGCTCACCTAACATAGCTAATCTCGATGCTATTAAGTCGGGGTGTTTTATTTGAATAAAAAACACTTTGGATTCGAAAATAAGGAAACATTCTGAACTCTCAATTCCGTTCTCAAGGTTTTCCATTCTCAGTAGCTTTCTTATTGCTATCATATTTGCTATCCAATTTTTAATGTCCAATAAATATCTTCTCATAAAAAATTGCAAGCTTGATTGATATGCAAGGTATCAAATCCAATAAAAAAGTTTTTGACCAAACAAAATATTGAAAATGGCACCAACATTAAGCAAATTTATTTCTTTTTTAAATTTTAAGCACGGTCTTCAGTCCTATAAAATTCGTTCTTAAACCTGATAGACTAATCAAGTTGGCATCGAAAGAAAGTCTATATATCTCTTTCAAAATTAAGAGTTTTGATTGATAAATAAATTCTACAGTTCTATAAAATCATTATTAGACTTGGCAGAATAATGCTTGTTTGTTTAACGGCACGTCAACTCCTTATGGGTCATTTAATGACGAAATTTAATTTTCTTGGGGAGCTTTGAAGTAATAAAAATATATGTTGTTCTGCTTTCACAACTAACTAAATGGTAGATGATACACAACAATTGTGCATATACGTGTTTACTATTTACATTATTCGGACTATTGTCTTTGTTGCCATATTTATCACAACGTTTCGGCCGTTGTACGCTCACCAGCAATGGCGAATATATACATGGAATACTTTGAGGAAATGGCATTAGAAACTATATCTCTAGGGCCAACTCTATGGTTAAGATACGTAGATGACACCTTCATACTCTGGCCACACCAAGAAGATGTCCAGGTTCTACTGGACCATGTGAACTCAATAAGACCTTTGATACAGTTCACGATGGAGAAAGAGAGTAACAACACACTACCATTCCTCGATGTTCTAATATCTCGAACAGAGCATGGGTTCAAGATATCCGTATACCGTAAACCGACATTCACCGGACAGTACCTCAATTTCAACTCCCACCATCCATACAGCGTAAAGAAAGGGATCGTCCGCTGAGCAAAAGTCATAAGTGGCTTCCCAGTGAAATTAGATAAAGAATTGGTCAGTATAAGTAGTACCCTACAACGTAACAACTACCCTGGGTACATGGCAGCAGCCCCCCAAAACTGAGACAGGCGGGTACAAGAGGAGGACAAAAACACTCAGAAAACAGTCTGCCTGCCTTACGTGAAGGGGTTATCAGAGAAAATACAAAGGATCTGCGGTCCATATAACAACCTTCAAAAGCTGGATGATACTTCGCAGATATCTCTTCCGAATAAGACCCCCCGATAGAGGAGAACATGACTAAAGACTGTGTGTACGCTATCCCGTGCAGCTGCGGAAAGAAATATAAAGGGGAGACAGGCCACCCTCTTAAGGCAAGGCTTCAAGAACAACAAAAATCTGTAACGCGACGGGAATGTGAAAAAACCAGGCGTGACTGACCACATATCGAGAGAAAAGGGAGATCACCGCCCTCTGTGGAATCAGGTTGAAATCATAGTCAAAGAACATCATTGGAAATTTCGTAAACTTAAGGAATCACCACATATGCTAGGACACAAAAATCTCCTGAGCCAACCAAGCATAGAAATGAATGAAATATGGGAACCAGTAATAAGGAGTGCCAGATAAAATCAATAATAATAACGAAAATTGCAATATGAGCTCTGGTAAAAAAAAATGCAATGGTAACAGCAAAAATTGCAATATGAGAACTGGTAAAAATGGTTGCTGAAGACATTAAGTTTATAAGTCCCAGAAATTCATTCACGGGACACATGGCACAGTGGATAAAGGCGTTGGTTAGAGTCAGTGACAGGACCCAAATTATTGTGAGTTCAATACCTGGTTAAGGCAGTGGAGAACTTGGATAGGTGAATTAACAGGAGATAACTGATAGCTGATATCCATTAGACTTGCCACGTCTACCCCAGTGAGCGAAATAAAGGGTTCAGTTCGACATTCCAACCACATGAATAAGGCCGGAGCATACAACGGTCGAAAGGTTGTGATAAATATGGCAACGAAGATGAGGACAATAGTCCGAATATTGTAAATATTGTACATAATACCTCATCTCAGAAATATAAACATATACATGTTTGTGTGGATATAATTACTAGAGTTGATAATATGTGAGGTTTATGTTGTAAGTTTGTTGAAGTTATATTTTGGAATAAAGTAGGATTCCTTTTAGAAATTGTAGGATATCATATGGATTAATGTCATGAAAGAGTTCTTGTTATTTTCGTTGATTTTGTTTAGTGGCATATCAACACCTCTATGGGTTATTTTCATGCCGAAATCTAAATATTTTAAACGCAATCTCATGCCTTCAACTACAGATAAAATGTATTATTTAGTCATTTTTTTCTATAAAAATACATTACTGGTAATTTTGCTATAAAATGTATTGTTGGTTATTCTACTATTAATAATGTAATACTGATAATTTTACTATAAAATGTATGTTTTTAGCTTTCATAGAATTTTGTTTTTATTTTGGGGATCACTATTTGACCAGAGATGGGATCCTAACAGGTGATACCACCTCGGGTCAGGGTGGCCCTGGTAACAACAGCAATTAAGAGTTGGTACCACGCTTCTCAAAACCTTCAATCTTCCGATCAAAGGCCTTGCTACTGGATGTAGTTTATCGTCATACCCAGGACTAAAGTATAATGAAACTGATATCAAAGTTAATTTCCCTTCAAGATGACGGGTTTTGAATTTGACAAGTAAAGTCTCTAAAATCTTATAAAACAAGTTATGATCAGATAGAATAATGAAACTAACATGAAAATGATGTCTCTTCAAATTTACGAGGCGTGACTGAGAAAGCAAGTTTGAGACTAACTAAAATAACGAAACTGCTATCAAATTTATTTCACGTCAAGATTACTTTTTCCACCAATTCTGCCCCACACAACTAAGACACTCTATGCCAGGTAAATTGGAACGAACCATCCCCATTTCCTTTCATATTCCATTAGTAAGGAGGAAGTTCCACTCGCGCAAATTCTTCGGAAGACTCTCGAGATAATACTTTAAAAAAGTAAAGAAAGATGAGGTATTATGTACACAATTTACATTATTCGGACTATTGTCCTCATCTTTGTCGCCATATTTATTACAACGTTTCGGCCGTTCGCATAAGGCAGGCAGACTGTTTTCTCTGTACCCGCCTATCCAAGGTACAAGAGGAGGACAACGGCACTCAGAAAACAGTCTGCTTGCCTTATGTGAAGGGGTTATAAGAAAAAATACAAAGGATCTGCGGGCCATATAACATCAGGACAACCTTCAAAAGCTGGACGACACTTCGCAGATATCTCTCCCGAGTAAGACCCCCGCCCCATAAAGGAGAACATGTCTAAAGATTGTGTGTACGCTATCCCGTGCAGTTGCGGAAAGAAATATATAAGGGAGACAGGCTTCAAGAACACCAGAAAACTGTAACAAGAAGGGAAGTGGAAAAATCAGGCGTGGCTGATCACATATGGAGAGAAAAAGGAGATCACCGCCCTCTGAGGGATCAGGTTGAGATCATAGACAAAGAAAATTCGTAAACGTAAGGAATCAGCACATATGCTAGGCCACAGAAATCTCCTGAGCCGACCAAGCATAGAAATGAATACAATATGGGAACCAGTAATAAGGAGTGCAAGAGAAAAGCGATAATGACAACGAAAATTGCAATATGACTTCTGGTAAAAACATAGAAAACAAAGGAGAGATGTCACCTTCCCGATTGATGAAAAGGAGAAAGGAAAGAATTATTGAAAAGCCAACAATCGCTAATTGGCGACCATCATTTTCCTGCCAGGATATAATATTCAAGATTTCTACGGACATCTAATACTTTCCCTTGGATGGATGGGCAGAGACAGCAACAGTTTTCACCGCGGAAAATGGAATCGGCGGTAGGGTTTCAATTTCTCGCCTAGTCTGTCGCGGTCACTCCTGCACAAAAGATCCTTGGAAAAGGAAAAAATCATTTTTTCAGTTATTCGTCAAATAACGAGTTACTCGCGTTTTATGTGGAAGCCACTCTAAAAGAAATGAATCTAACGAATATGTTCTTGAGGATCCAGTGACTAGACCCAAGGTTATGTGTGTTCAGTACCAGGCTACAGCAGTGGTGAACTAAAGAACTTTGGAGGGTTGAGTTAAAGGGAAATAACTGAGACATCCAGAAAAGGCATGGCACGTGGAACTAGAACAATTTCCCCCCAGTGGACGAAATAAAGGGTTCGTTCGAAATTCTAATCACCTGAAGAAGTCCGGAGCGTGCACCGGCCGAAACGTTGTGAATATGGCAATGAAGACGAGGATAATAGTCCGAACAATGTAAATAAAGTAAAGAATCCTTCTTGCACATTTATAAATCTATAATATATATATATATATATATCATTATTTGAATACTGTTGCCTTATTTAGTCTGGGGCCCGTACTATATATCCCGAGATTCTTGACAAAATTTAATTACGAGTCTGTAATGTAATCGATCCTAATCTGACATTTCGATTTTCTCACAGTCGTGACGTGGCTTCCCTCTGTCTTTTCTACAAATATTTTCATGGTAATTGTTCTGATTAGCTTTCCACGCTAGTACCTCGACTATATGAATTTAAGCTTGCTACTAGATTGGCAACTAGGTCCCACCCGTTTTTCTGTTGAATTAGATAGATGCAACTGTCAGTTTTATTCGAATACTTTCTTTTCTCGCACTTCTTACTTCTCGAACTACCATTCGATTTCTTGTCCCTCTGCCACCTACAATCTGCAAAGATTTAAATGCAACATCAATCGTCATCTTCTGTCGAACTGAACTCTGTTCCTTAAATTGTCCTTTTCCTCACTAAAATCTTCTCATTCTCTTTCATTCCCTGTAACTCCCGGCCTCATAGCGACATAATCACATCGTCTGGGGTGAAATGAGAAAAAGAAATAACCAGATTAGAATTAGAGCACTTGCTAGAATTGTCATGAATTCGCCACACATGTTTTTGCAGCGACAGATTTGGAAAAAAGAAAAAAAAGAAAAAAGAAAGAAAAAGCAAACAAATTTGCCGTTAAACATATGAATACAATTAGACAAATGGGGTAGTAATGGATTGAGGCTCGGATTGAGGAATCGGAGAACCGAGTTCGAATTCCAGTCGAATCCATTCAATTCACTTACGTGATAATACCATTGGGAAAAGGTACAAATCCTCTTCTTCTCCACCCAGCTATGGGTAAATAGCAGAACAGACTGAATTCTATAGCCTTGGATGGCAACTGGTCGACCGCAGAAATAAATGGCAACCAACTACGGGAAAAAATCTGCCTCGTCTGTCATGTATCGAAAGATATGTATCACACATGGCAATAACTGACTAAATATAATAAGACAGAGTGGTAAGGTGTTTGATTATATTGCGTCCGTATAAAGTTAGGCATTTGTAAGTAAAGTTCAAAAACAATATATATATATATATATATATATATATATATATATATATATATATATATATATATATGTGTGTGTGTGTGTGTGTGTGTAAATAAAAAGAAAGAACAGTAAGATATATAATCCGGTGTTCTTATATATATATATTATTATTACACAATAGTGCTCAATGTAAATTTACAGAGCATTAATATTATAAATTACTTGATTTAAAATATGTTTTTTTTCGCTACACAGTAATAACCATGTTTCAAAAATGGAAGCTAAAAGCTTCGAATTTAATTTTGTTATTAAATTAAATACATTAGTTCCATTTCCTCGTCAACTCGTTTCCATTTCCTCGTTGTAACTCCAAAATTCGCTTGACTAGTGGGGATTATGTCGATTAAAAAAAAACTATTCAACGCATTCAGAAACTGACTGGCTCAAAAAAGAAACAAAACAAATATAACTTGTTCACATACCAAGGCCATTCTATGCCAAGCAGTTTCACTCCTCGTTACCATAGCAATATACTATTATATATATATATATTATATATATATATATTATATATAATATCATATATTATATATGTAATATATTATATATATATATATTATATATAATATATTATATATATATAATATATTATATATATATTATATATATAAATATATTATATATATAAATATAATATATAAATATATAAATATATTATATATATAAATATAATATATAATATATAAATTTATATATATATAAATATAATATATAAATATATATATACATATAGATATAATATATAAATATATTATATATAATACACACACACACACACACACACACATATATATATATATATATATATATATATATATATATATATATATATATATATATATATGTATATATATATATATACATACATATATAAAGACTATTCTTAAAAGATAAGTTCAACATCATCACTTGATATGACACCAGAAGTCTTGAAACAAAACGGCTATTTTTGGAGTGATTTATAACATATTTATGTTATAATTTTGGAATAAATGATTATATATATATATATTAAAAAGAAGAGAGAAAGCGCAAACGATTTTGGTTGTTATGTGGATTTAAAAAAAAATATATTTTTTATTTTCCTTACTTTTGATACACGCGTTTCCAATCTACACGCATTTCAGGCAAAGAGTGGATATTTCCACATATAATTAAAATGAATTAATTTTCCTTATGATTTGCGATGTTAAGCATTCTCTTTTTTTTTTTATTGGTAGTGACACAAATGTCTTTCTTGGACTGGTGGTAAGAAAGTTCTACTTAAAGGCTAATAAAACAATTAAGATTGGTCCGAAAAATGGTGTTGAAAGATATCTGTGTCTTATCTTTTAATGACCCCTGTATGTTCTTAGATCTATTTCCATTTTTGTGTATTGGGGGTCCGTTTTAACTAGTATGCGTATCTATATTCCCTCACAATATATACATACTGTTTTATTATAAGGAATTAGTATACACACATATATACATATATATATATATATATATATATATATATATATATATATAACACACGTATACACACACACACACACACACACACATATATATATATATATATATATATATATATATATATATATATATATATTATACCTCACGTTTCACGTTTCAAACAATTACACTCAACTTTACGTTCGTGAGTTCTCCACATATTCAAAGAATAATTTCCGTATCTTCGAACATGTGTCAGTCTCTATAACTTCCAATTATGATTCCATCGCCTAGGTTTCGAAGAATTACTTCCGAATCTGTGTCAGTCACTATATCTTCCACCCATATATCTGTCGCCCAGATCTCAAAGAATCATTTCCGTATTTCCGATCATGTGTCAATCTTTATATCTTTAAAAAACGATTCCGGCGCCCAGATCTCGAAATATCGTTTCTGTATTTCCTAAAATGTGCCAGTCTCCACATCTTCCATCCATGATTCCGTCGCCTAAATCTTGAAAAATCATTTCCGAATATGTGTGAGTCTCTACATGTTCCGAACATGACTCCGGCACCCATATCTCAAAGAATAATTTCCGTATTTTCGAATATGTGTCAGTCACTAAATCTTCCGAACATGATTCCGGCGCCCAGATCTCAAAGAATCATTTCCGTATTTCCGAATATGTGTCTGTCTCTACATCTTCCGAACATGATTCCGTCGTCCGGATCTCGAAGAATCATTTCCGAATATGTGACAGTCTCAACATATTCCGAACATGATTCCGGCACTAAGATCTCAAAGAATCATTTCCGTATTTCCGAATATATGTCAGTCTATACATCTTCCGAACATGAATCCGTTGCCCAGATGTCAAAGAATCTTTCACGCATTTACAAGCATGTGTAAAATTCTCCATCTACCAAACCTGATTCCGTCAACCTGATCTCAAAGAATCATTCACGTATATAGGAACCTGTGTCATTCTCCACAACTTCCATGCTATCTTTTATTTGACAATGATTGATAATTTATGAGGCCATTCATCATGAAATAGTCGGAAACGGGTCATTTCGAACAAGCGTGAACATAATAATAACATAATAAATAACATAATAACATAATCATAATAACATAATAAAAAAACAGTAATTACCACTAAAAGACAATAAAAAAACAAACTTACCGCCATTTTTAATTTTCGTAGGGCCACAATAACGAAAGTAATAAAAAGACGAATGAAATGTCGTCATTACGAATTCATTTTCTGTCTGTAACTTAGGAATTTCACACATGTCAAGTTTTCTGTCGTAGGACACACGTTTATTCTTGCTTTTGCTGCTTATAATTTTCAAAGTCTTTTTTAACTTTCAAAAAATTTATCTTGTTGGGTTTTGTATGGTTATACAACACAATAACGAAAGTGATAAAAAGACGCCATTAAAACACACAGTATTGGCAAAGGGAATTACGAAAATATTGTTATTTGAAGGATATTCAGTCTGTCTGCAAGTGGGCGATTGCAGTGAAAAGGAATAGCGATACAGAAAAATGGCGTGTCTCTTAATGAGATGAAAACTTAGAAAATGAAAGGTAGAATTTGTTTTGTTGGACTATTTTTGAAATCATGTTGCATTACGCAAATAACCCACCTACAATGATCAAATCTATCTATCTATCTATCTATCTATCTATCTATCTATCTATCTATGTGAATCTTTTCATTATCTATCTCTATCACTGGCACTTCATCTATGTTAGTATCTATCTTTCTATCTATCTTTTGCTCTTCATTATCTATCTATCTATCTATCTATCTATCTATCTATCTATCTATCTATCTATCTCTGATCATACCTATCTATGCATCTTTCTTTGACACTATCTATTTACTTATATATCTCAGTCTGTTCATATCTATCTATCTATCTATCTATCTATCTATCTATCTATCTATCTATCTATCTATCTATCTATCTATCCTCATTCTTTAACTTCCAATCTATCTATCTATCTATCTATCTATCTATCTATCTATCTATCTATCTATCTATCTATCTATCTATCTATCTATGTCTGATCATACCTATCTATCCATCTTTCTTTGACACTATCTATTTACTTATATATCTCAGTCTATTCATATCTATCTATCTATCTATCTATCTATCTATCTATCTATCTATCTATCTATCTATCTATATATTTATATATATATAGGGGAAAGGTTATAGCTGTCCCAACGAGAGAAAAATGTATATTTTAAAAAAGAGAGAAACCGCAAGCGTTTTTGGTTATAATGTGGATTTGTTTTAGTATATATATTATATTTTATTCTTCATATTTCTGCTACACGTATTTCCTGTCTCGTGACCTTCTTCAGGCAAATAAAAGGAATACATTTTTAAAAGGAATAAAATTTCCTTATGTTCTCATAATGCCTCATTGTTCGTTTTCTGTATTTGTTACTGGGCATTGAATGCCTTTCTGGACTGTTGGCAAAAGTGAATTTCTGCCTAAGCGTTAATAAAAACATCAGGTTTGGTTTGAGAGGTGGTGATGATAGATGTGTTGATGAGAGATGTTTTTCCTATCTCTGTGTGCGTGCGTGCATATGTATATTCCCTCCCCATATATACATACTGTCTTATAATAAGGAATCAGCATACACACATATGTATATGTATATACACAAACATATACTTACACATACCCACCCACACATGTACATACTCTTCCTGTGTTCGTGTGTGTGCCTATGAGTAATCTATCTGTATATGTGTATATCTTGCTGAAATTGTCTATCAAGATTGTTATGGTAATTTACCCACGCACGCCTGGACTCTCCCAGCTATAAATAGGAGCAGGTATTGCCTTTTGGAGGATAAAGTTTCCAGGAGTCAGCTCTGACAGTCGGACCGAATATTCTTGCTGTAACACTCTCGTTTGTATATGTTTGTATTACTGTTTTTGTATATATATTTGTTTAACTCAATTCCTCTCTCGTGTCTTTATTTCTGGCCCTAGAAGAGAGATGGACAAAAATATGCTAACGTGGTTAATCGTGTTGGAACCGGATGAAAAAAAGTTCGGTTTAAAAATATTAATAGAACCTATAAAATAAAATAAAAAGACGATGCTGAAGAGGATAGCAGGTGAGGCGGAATGATTGAAAGACAATCAAAGATTTAGAAATAGTTTCAAATAAATATTATTTCAAAAGTTAAAATATCATTATAGATTACTTGTAATTGCATGCATGAGTCCCGGTATAAATAGTTATAAATAATTATTGACCGATTTTATCATTGTGATATTTTTGCATTATATCAAGTATTAAGGATATAGTAACTAGGCTCTGCAAATTGGAGGAGAGAGTTATCAATGATAATGTTCTGACTTGAACTCGTGGTTATCGCCCTTTAACCTTCTCTCTGTTTATTTTTTTTTTTAAATGTACTTTTTATCACATATTCAAGTAAGAACTAAGTTCCACTCTGAAAACTTCATCCCAAGAACTGCTGCTTTGTGGAACACACACCCAGCAAGACGTCTCCCCAATCACGACACTCTTAACTTCTTCAAGTCTAACAGTTATCTTTTTTATATTACCTCATAAAATGCACCCCTTGCCTTCTTTTATGCTCATACACTACCACAGTAATGCTCTACCATGAGTGGCTCTTGGGCCTGGTATTAGGTGAATAGTAGTATTAAAAAAATAAAAAATTTCTTTATCAACCAGGTAATGGAATAAATTCTTGCTCTGTCAACAACAATGATTAACACAGTGGTTCCCAAATGGTGCAGCACACCTCATAGGTGTGGCAGAAGAGGATAGCAGGTGAGGCGAATGACTGAAAGACAATCAAAGATTTAGAAACAGTTTCAAATAAATATTATTTCAAAAGTTAAAATATTCTTATGGATTACTTCTAATTGCATGTATGAGTCTCAGTATAAATAGTTATAAATAATTATTGACCGATTTCCTCATTGGGATATTTTTGCATTATATCAAGTATTAAGGATATAGTAACTCAAGTCTGCAAATTGGAGGAGAGAGTTATCAATGATAATGATCTGACTTCGAATCCCCGGTTATCTCCCTTTAACCCTCTCTCGTTTTTTAAAAAAAATTTTAAATATACTTTTTATCACATAAAATTCGGTGAGGCGTGAGCAAATATTTGTTCTGAATATGCGACACAGAGGAAAAAAAGTTTGGGAACCACTGGTTTAGATATATGAAAAGAAAAGTTGTTAATTTAAACTGACATTAAAATGATATGGGTTAAGGAAAGCTTACTGGTACAATATGACTGTTATATATATCATGCAAATGCATTGCAAATATAGAAATGCATTGAAATATCAGGACGAATAAGAAAACAGGGGGTATTTTTCAGCGTGCCCACGTGGCTATCGAATGTGACACAAGGTCAAGATATAAAGTGGTTTTAAAGGCAGTACCGTTCAAAAATTGCCTCAGGTGCAGAGCAATAAACCCAGCACGCTCCTGAAGGAGAGGAACTGCCTGGGGGAAAGCTCGCCCTCCTCCGACTCGGTCTTGAGCTTAATATATTTTAAAACTTACCCGGCATGTGCCAGGAAAGAACGTATCTGCATTACCGGGGATAATCAAGCTCGGCTGCAGGAAGATAGAAAGTTTGGCTAACAGCAAGTGAAAAAGCCCAAGATGCGAGTTACGAACTGGAGATAGACAGAGTTCGGCTGAAAAGTTCATAGGCCAACTATGAAAGAGTGATACTATGAGCTGTGAAATCTTGCATGCATTAATTTCTTTTTTTTTAAAAAAAGTTTTGCGTTGTCTTAATGGAAAATGACTCCTTTTTGATTTGCTAAAATCGGCCTCATTTTTTGTTAATCCTTGTCTCTTCAAATGGTCGATTTTCAACCTCTTTTCTGTTGAAATGCAATCAGGGCCTCTTCATCGACGTCGGAAGGTCGTATGGGGCGTGGTTGATTTTTTAAGCGTAGCTTAGATGTGGGACAAGTCTGTAAGTATGGTACAACTAGTTAAGACCGAACACACTATTCAATCGTAATTGAACTAGCGGGACAAGCATGCTAACCACTACACAAGGTCGAATAGTTGGAAGAGGTTTGTGAGGTGGTTTTCGACTGACTGTACTGAGTCAGCATTTTTGTTCTGTAGAGACCGGAAGAAATGAAAATCCAAAGAAAACAAATCAGGAGAATACAGAGGTTGCTGGAGGATTTCCACTTTCAACTCTTTAAGATTCTGCAAGATCTGTTTTGCAACATGCAGTCTTATGTTTTTGTGGTGGAAAATGAAACCTTTTTGATTTACCAAAATAAACAGTTTTTCTTGAACCCAAATCTCTTCAAATGGTGAAAGACAATTTAGACGTATCTGTATGTATCTATTAAAGTCATATAGCTTACCTGTTGATTACCTGTTTAACAATTTGATTCTTTCAAAAATAAAGTACAATTACAATTTACTCAATTATATTAGATAGATGCAAAAGTAGAAACAGGTAGATATTCTTGAAGTCTCTTCAAATGGTGAAAAGCAGTTGAGACATCAATTTTCAGATTTGGTAATCTCAGTCGTCGAAATCTTCGGTTTATTCTCCACAGTGGCAAGCAGAGCGTCTATATTGAAATCGGAAGGTCGTGGTTGATTGTTTAGGTTAAATCTGCCAGACAAACTTTTTGACCGTCCGATGAGGTTATGAAATCTATTATTTAATCCACCGTATACGCTGCCACTACTGTGCAAAATACTAACCGATGTTACTATACTCCAAATTTATTGTTAACTATCACGTATGATTAGTCGTTAGAATGATACGTCCGTCATTACAATTGGTTCCTTCAGATTCGTTTTTTTTCCGATGAAGAAGATAACGGTTTATCCTAGACTTGAACAGGTTAGGATAGCAGTGATTGGGAAAACATCCTCTTGGGAGTCGGTCCTACAGAACAGTGGTTCGCGGGAATGGGCTGCTTGACTGCTTGGAGCCCGATCCAAATAAAAACATCTGAATGTTTTTTGTCGAAGTACCGACACTTCTTCTTTTCAGAAAATCATGAAGCATAATTTGGCATAAGTTCAATTTTTCATCTTCCATATTTAAGCCAGTCATTTGTGGACAAAATGTCGACATTTAAAAAAAAAAGTCTGATTCGCAAATGACGCAAGATTTCAATTGGGAACACACCAGAAACCGGCACCAAAACAAACGCCAGTGTCAAGTTGCGGTCGTTTTATATTAACAAGGAGAATTGGACATGAACCTTTGCAATGATCTGATATATATATATATATATATTGTTATCTACCGTACCTATGAACACTAATGGATATGTCCCAATCGTCATAGATATGCTGGACACGATTGTAAGTTGGGGTAATATGCTAAATAGTTCACCACTAGCAGTGGTTTACTTATTTCACGCCGCTGGCGAGTCTTCAATTTCGTTGATGTCATAAAGATTACCATTTCATTTCCATCCTCTGTTTTGGTTATTCCTCATTCAGTAACCTTATCTAGGTTACAATATATATATATATATATATATATATATATATATATAAAGACATTTTTATGTTTATACATACAAATATTTAAGTAAATGGTCTGTTTATAAACAGAGCATTTACTTAAATATTTGTATCTAAAAAAAAGAATGTATAAACATAAAAATATCTTCAAATAATCGTCGGACTTTGTCCATTTCCTAATATATATATATATATATATATATATATATATATATATATATATATATATATATGTATGTGTGTGTGTGTGTGTGTGTGCGCGCGCGCGTGTGTGAAGGCTACAGCATAAACCAAAAGCATATTTTATGGTTTCAATAGAAAAGTCCATCATAGCTTTTAAAATCAATCAGGATGATTGGGGGAATGATGCTACTTCGATTAGTGAAGTTAACAACTAGATTATTTAATCCACCGTGTACGCTGTCGCAGCGTACACGGTGGATTTCTGTGCAAAATACTAACCGATGTTACTATACTCCAAATTTATTGTTAACTATCACGTATAATTAGTCTTTAGAATGATACGTCCGTCATTACAATTGGTCCCCTAAAACGCAAATTACCCATGACTCGACTTAATATTTCTGAGTCCCCACCACGTTTTTTCTTTTTTACACGGTGACGTTCACCCTCTACAAGATTCGGGAGCCAGTCGAGTTACAGAAGAAGGGGCACAGTTTATGCCGATGAAGAAGATTAACCCTAGACTTGAATAAGTTAGGATAGTAGTGAGGTTATGAAATGTATTATTTAATCCACCGTATACGCTGCCACTACTGTGAAAAATACTAACCGATGTTACTATACTCCAAATTTATTGTTAACTATCACGTATGATTAGTCGTTAGAATGATACGTCCGTCATTACAATTGGTTCCTTGAGATTCGTTTTTTTTTCCGATGAAGAAGATAACGGTTTATCCTAGACTTGAACAGGTTAGGATAGCAGTGATTGGGAAAATATCCTCTTGGGAGTCGGTCCTACAGAACAGTGGTTCGCGGGAAGCAGCTGCTTAACTGCAACTTACTTGTCAACAATGGAATACGGAAGGAATCTGGTTGGTTAGTTACAATATGCGTACCATGGCGGGTCCGCGGTTAGAACTGGTGGAAACTAAGGAATATAGTTCATCTGAGCACTTTCCATAAACGTAGCGATAGCGCAGTGAGAGGTTTGCTACATCTCGTCTGTCAGAGAGAGAGAGAGAGGGAGAGAGAGAGGGAGAGAGAGAGGGAGAGAGAGGGGGAGAGGGAGAGAGAGAGGGAGAGAGAGGGGGAGAGGGGAGAGAGAGAAAGATAGAGCGGGGTAGAGGGGGAGAGGGGGGAGAGAGGGGAGAGAGAGAAAGAGAGAGAGAGGGAGAGAGAGGAGAGAGAGGGGGAGAGAGAGGGGGAGAGAGAGGGAGAGAGAGAGGGAGAGAGAGAGGGGGAGAGATAGGGAGAGGGAAAGAGAGGGGGAGAGAGAGGGGGAGCGAGAGGGGGAGAGAAAGAAAGAGAGAGAGAAAGAGAAGGAGAGAGAGGGAGAGAGAGAGAGAGGGTGAGAGAGAGAGGGAGAGAGAGGGAGGGAGGGAGAGAGAGAGGGAGAGAGAGAGAGGGAGGGAGAGAGAGAGGTTGCAGGGTAGAGAATAATTACTCACCCATAAGGACGCGCAGACGCTTTTGGACTCTATGGAAAATTGAGGACTGGGTAGCTCCCGCCCAAATATGACAACAGTGCTCCATTTTAGGACTGATCTGGCTCTTGCAACGGTAGAGGATAGCTCCTAAAGTCAGATAATTTCAGGAGCGGTACAGGGAGCCGACCAATTTTCCTGCATCTTTAACGATGGAACAAATGTATGAGTTCCACTTGAGGTCCGGCTTGAGTATGAGGCACATTTGTCGCTCCATTCATCGTGACTATAGTAGTAGTTCAGGGTTTGATTGGCGATGATGGAATGTAACTGGTTTGGTCTTAGAGTCATTGAATGTAACCATCTAGTTTCGACCCCACTCCCTCCACTGGCCTGTTAGAGCAAGCTCAGAGTTGAGATCAACTGCCAATCTTTAGTCATCATGAAATTTGGAGGTGCACAAAATATACTTCAACCTTGTTCAAGTCAATTATTTAGCAAATTTCTAGTTCCTCAATTATTCATTTATCATTCAGTTGAGTTTGAGACACATTAGTCGCTCCATTCCTCGTAACTGGTGGTATTTCGGGGTCCGATTGGCGATGATGGAATGTAACTAGTTTGTTTTCCAAGTCATTGAATGTAACCAGCCAGTTTTTCTCCACTGAGCTATTAGTGCTAACTCAGAGTTGAGATCAACTGCCAATCTCTGGTCATCATCAGTTTTGGAGGTGCACTTATATGCCGTCGTATCATCGGCATAGATATCCACAAATGGTCTTTGCTCTTAATAATAAGAAATATTTAGTTTTTATTAAGTTTGGGGTATTCTTTTCTTTATGTGTCACAAGTCATCGTGACTGAGGCCTTTTGTTCCGACTGTTGATCACACTTTATAATGTGCTCGATACCCTTTCAAGAAGGTGCACGCGGGCTGTTTGATGTTACCAAAGCGCCTAAACAGACAATGGGAAAACAGTGAGTTAATATTATCATCTTGGGAGAATTTTGAAGAGGCCCAGATGCGAGTTTGAGACCCAATAGCTTTTCAAAGTACGGTTCATCCCCGAAAGGAAATCCATTCATCGTGACTGGTGGTAGTTTGTGGTCCGATCGGCGATGATGGGATGTAACTAGTTTGGTTTCCGAGTCATTGAATGTAACCAGCCAGTTTTTCCCTACTTAGATGTTAGTGCTAACTCAGAGTTGAGATCAGCTGCCAATCTCTGGTCATCAGTTTTGGAGGCACACAAAATATACTTCAACTTCGTTCAAGTCAGTTATTTAGTAAATTTCTAGATTCCCAATTATTCAAAACAACTGTATTAAATTAATGTATAAACTATCTACTTCGATAATAAGTCTGATTAGTCCAACAAGGTCAAAATGACAGCCGATGTCCAAAACCAACTCAAGTCCGTCGTTAACTGGAGTAAAAGACGACTTGTTAATTTTAACACCTTCAAAACTAGACTTCTCTCCATTAACCCCCTGAGAGAGCCCTCTCTGCCTTCCATCAGCATGGCTGATAATACCTCCAGGAAAGTGACTCGTTGCGCCTTCTCTGAAGTGGAAAGATTATAATGAATCCATTGCTAGGTCAGATACTAAGAAAGCTGGTTCACTGTGTCATGCGAGACAGTTTTTTCCCTCCAGAATCTATCTTACATATCGATAAGTATGACATTCTTCCATGCTTAGAATATTGCTGCCACATATGGGAATTTACCTCGGGCTCCATGATAAAATCCAAAGAATCGGCAATATTATTGGTCCTGATCTGGTGGCTCGGCTTCACTCACTTTCCTACTGCCGTAAGGTTGCCTCTCCGCGTCTTTTCTATAAATACTTTCATGGTTAATTGTTCGGATGAAATCTTCGCTATGGCATCTAGATTTTTCTGAATTTAAGCGCAGTGTTTCATCAATTTACAGTTTTGACTGGCTAGATGTAGCCATAAGTTCTATGGTAACAGTTTTTTTCTCTCGCACTTCTAGTTTGTGGAACTCCATTTCGACTCCATACTTTCCAGCCAACTTTAATCTGCAAAAAATTAAATGCAATGTCAATCACTATCTACTGTCCTCCTGATTATTCTTTCATATTCTCGATCATTATTAATGTTTCTGTTCCTAATTTTCCCCCACCCTATAACCCTTTGTGTCTTAGTGGCTTTACTGCTTTGTACGTGGTGATACCAATTATATATATATATATATATATATACATACATATATATATATATATATATATATATATATATATATATATATATATATATATATATATACATATATATATATATATATATATATATAAATAAGTTACTCCAAAATTCGCTTGACGAGGAAATGGAACTAATGTCTTTTGTTTAATAACAAAATTAAATTCGAAAGCTTTAGCTTCCATTTCTGAAACATGGTTATCACTGTGTAGCGAAAAACCCATATTTTAAGTCAATTAATTTATAAATTTACATTGAGCACTATTGTGTAAAAATAAAAATATCTATAAGAACACCGGATTTTATATCTTACTGTTCTTTCTTTCTTTATATATATATATATATATATATATATATATATATATATATATATATATATATATATATATATATCAAACGGATACACTAGTAATTTCAGTAGCCGTTTCCTAGTATTTTAAACACGCAAAGAATCATAAAAGTGGCATATTAGTTTTGCTAGATGCCGAGATTCTCTACGCTAATATCCACGTAAAAGATACCATAGATATCATATTAAACTATGTATATAAACATTCTTCCCTTTCATTCTCAACTATAAATCCTAGCCTCTTTCAAAAACCTCTAAGTTACATTACTAAAAAGTCACCTTGGTAATATTTACACATAGGCCGATGGAGTTACAACGGGATCACCACTTCAATGATATATGTTCTGTCTTAAGAAAGCAAAGTCTTCAGACATTTATCTAAAAACATCGACGAAATAAAATACCTGGAACACATTTTCGTACATAATTCTGTGATTCGCTTTGGTTATGAGCATTAGTAACAAAATCCCCTCACCTAATGTTTTAATATATTCTGATAAGCAAACTTTCACCACAGGCTTATAAAAAAATAAGTTTAAATTCTTGCCACCTTAATTATAACAGCCAGTATACACATCGATTTAAGATAGATATCAGAAAAAATTTATTGATAGCGCCCACCTAATTTCCTCTTCACACAAAATAAAACCAAAAGAAAATAAAGTTAGGCTATATAGATTTCGGAAAGTCCCAATGAGAGATGTGAAATTTTTTAAATACGGCAATTGCAGCTTGGCATACAGTAATGGCTCCTCGTGGCTTAACGGTAGAGCATGCCTGGCTTGAAGCTGATTTCCATGTTTAAAGAGAATACATGTTCGATTCGTGTCGAAATACACATTTTCTTTAATAAGGCCTCTAAGCAGGTCCTTTCACCGTCATTTTGTAAACAAAAGTGTCTCTAAATGCAACATAGTAATAAACCCATTTCATATACAAGACCCTTTAGCATCCGCGGATGTTGGCATCTGAAGGCAGTCAACCGCGGATGCTAAGGGCCGAGAGTATATCGAGCTTTCTACTCCAGGAAGATTGACGAAACACGTTATTTTTGGCAACAACCTTCACGTGACATTGAGCCGTATTGAGCTAAGTCTATCTATATTGGATTTGTGAGGATTTTTTTTTTTACTATAGTCGGCCATTGCAAAGAGCAATGCACTTCTAAAATCGTCCATACTCACTTGGACTCAAATAACAATGTTTAAACTTGAATATAAATATTTCCCACCTACGTTTATGTTGTCTCCGAAAGAACAGCTGGGAAAATCCATTTCTCTGATGACAAATGAAAACAATTCTTCGAGGCGTAGAATGGTAAAGCAATTTTTAATATCGAATCGTAGCTATTCTTTTCGGTTGCTCTTGCAGAATCCTTGTGAGAGATTCCAATTTGTCTTCAAACAGCCTTCAGCTAATCGAACGCAAACCATTTCAAAACAGTAGGAAGTATCAATACTCAGAATTTGAGTTCTTTTTAAATATATCGTTATTAAATTCTTCATAGCCGCTCTTTTGTTCTTTCTTCTTCTTTTTTCATTTTCTCTCTGCTCCTTCATTTTTAATTTTAATCCTTTATCTTGCGTCTTTCTTTCGCATCGTCATCATCATCCTCATTATCATCATTCTTTCTTTCTTTCTCCTTCAGCTTCTTGCTTCTTTCTTCTTTTATTTTTTCTTTATTTCTCTTTCAGTATGTTGCTTATTTCTTATTCTTCTTTGTTCAATTTTTCTTCAGCATCTTGACATTTCTTCTTTCTTTTTCTTTATTTCTTTCTTCTTCAGCGTCTTATTTATGACTTTCTTCTTCATTCTTTCTAATTATTTCCATCTCCTTCAGTATATTGCTAATTTCTTCTTCATTTTCTTTATTTATTTCTCTTTTAGCACACTGCTTCTTCTTCTTCTTCTTCTTCTTCTTCTTCTTCTTCTTCTTCTTATTTTTTTATTTCTCCTTCAGTATTTTTTTTCTTCTTGCTCTTCTTCATCTTTTTCTTCTTCTTCTTTATTCCTTTTCTCTTTATTTATTTCTACTTCAGCATCTTGCTTATTTGTTCTACTTTCTATTTTTTTTAAATATATTTCTTCTTCAGTATATTGCTTATTCCTTCTTCATTTCTTTTTTCTTTATCGTCAAATGTCTCTTCCTCTTCACTGCTGCCATTCTTTATCGTCAAATGTCTCTTCCTCTTCACTGCTGCCATTCTTTATCGTCAAATGTCCCTTTGTCATTAATGCTACCATCGACTTCACCTTTATTGGCAAATGTCACTTCCTTCTTACTTCTGCCATCGACCTCATCTCATTGTCAAATGTCCCTTTCTCTATACGGATCCTATTAATTTTTAACTTTATTGTCAAATGTCTCTGTTACTGCTGCCACTGATTCCATCATTTATCGTCGAATGTCAATTCCTCTTTGCTGCTATCACCGACTCCATTTTTCATCGTCACATGTGCATTTCCTTTAATGTTGTCATTGACGTCAATGTTTATCGTCAAATGTCCCTTTCCTCTTAACTGCGGCCATCGTCTTCATCTTTTATTGTCAAATGTTCCTTCCTCTTTACTGCTTCCGTCAACTCTATCGTTTATCGTCAAATGTCCCTTTCTCGTTAATGCTGCCATCGACTTTATATTTTATCGTCAAATATTCCTTCCTGTTAATACTGCCATCGACTTAATCCATTTTTTATTGTTATTTTTAATAATATTTATATATATTATCTGAAATATTAATAGTACTACTGTTTGTTCTTCTAATGTTAGTAGTACTTGTAGCAGTAGATGTAATAATAATAACTGTTGTTTGATGGGAACATTTATAGCTTGAGTATGTGTGTTATGGTGGAATTTGTAGAGGCACAGAATGTGAAGTCGGGGAGTTGAGTTCAAATTCCAGTCGGGTTCGTTACATACACTTAAGTGCAAACCCTCTTGGAAAAGGTATGAATTTATCTCTTTTCCCCATCTCCAAGGCTATCATATCGGGTTCTTATAGACTCGGTTGTTAACCAGTCTGCCACAGAAAGAAACGGCAGCCTACTGCGGGAATATCTTCTACCTAGTCAGTCATGAATCGAAAGAGGCATGTTCACGCAAGCACGTATCGCGTATGGCACTTAATTGACTGACTGAACTGAAATAGCAAAATGTCTCGTGATGAACCTACAAAAATAGGCAAATAAAGTTTATAGTTGCATATACACAAAACAACGCGTTACATACAACCCCTAGCTAAGGAAGTAAAATCCTACATCAGAGACACAACAGATCTACTAAACAAAATTAATCACATACAAACAGTGCCAGAAAATGCTATTCCAGTGACTCTGGACGTAAGATCACTTTATTTAAACATTAAACACATCGAAGGGCTAATCGCCCTTCAGGAAGCACTTACTAAAAGAAGAAAACAAGACCCACCCCACAGAAGTTATCATAACGATCATGGAGCATATTGTTATACTGAATACTTTCAACTTCAATGGAGCCCACTACCTGCAAGTAAGAGGCTGTGCCATGGGCACCATTGCATCTCCATCATATGCTACAATATTCATGGGGAAATTTGAGGAGACCCATATCTATCCCCTCATCGGTAGCGACTGCGTATTCTATGCAAGATATATCGATGATATATTCTTTGTATACACGGGCAGTGACGACAAAATTACTCAATCCCTCATGAACCAAAACACAGTACAAGACTCAATTAAGTTTGACTATGAAAAGTCCACAAGATCGGTAACATTTTTAGACACACGCATTTAGATAGATGAAAACAGGAAACTACAAACGACACTACACACTAAAATCACCGACACCCACAACTATCTACACTTTAAGTCTTCCGACCCTAAACACCTCAAAGAGAACCTTCCCTAGTCACAAGCACTTAGACTCAGAAGGATATGTTCCAACAATGAAGAACTAAATAAACACACCCCAAATCATGGAGCATCAATACACAACACGTGGCTATAAGCAACACCTAATCAGGGAACAAATAAATAAAGCAATTTCCACACCTAGACAAGACACCCTAATGTACAAGATAAAAAAATAAACCCAGCCGCATCCCTCTAGTAACCACTTTCAACCCCATTCTGTCTCCACTATCCCAAATATTCAAATGTCGCTGGGAAATACTACATCTCAAATCAGATCTAAAAACTTTGAGGAATCCGGCCTTCTAGCATATCGTAGACCTAAGAACCTAAAAGAAATCATAGGTAGTAACCACATTTCAGGGGATAAGGTAATCCATAATAAACCAAAAACAAACATAACAGGATTTTCTCAACCATGTAACAACAAAAGGAGCTTATGTTGTAACCACATTAGACACACCAATTCATTCACTAGCTCAGTGACTAAATCTACTTTCAAAATCTACCACGACTCTAACTGTAGAAGTCATAACATGATTTACCTCCTAGAATGCACACTATGCTAGAAACAATATGTAGGAAAATCTGAATGGCCCTTACACTACAGAATTAATAATTATCGCAATCGAATTAAGTCGACTCCCCATGAAAAATTATTACCTGTAGAACAACATTTCCGCCTACAAAACCACGATTTTAAAATCTATGCAAAATTCACTAAAATTGAGAAAAGAGAAAAGTTCAGAGCAGATAACTTTAAAAAGGTTTTAGAAGGACATGAAAATAAGTGGATTCGGCGTCTAAAAACGCACTATCCAGCCGGGCTTAATCACAAATTAATCACAACAATATAGATAGAATTAATATATAACCCAACAACTCAGTACCTACCCACATTTTTCACCCACAGACATGCTTGCGGAGGTATTGAGGTCTCAGACTTATACACACACACCTATACAAATATACACACTTACACACATCATACGCACTCACTTCCTAATGAGCCAAATGATAAAACACAACCATACTAATATACTAACTTACACACATCATACTCACTCACTCCCTAAGAACGAAATAACACACACTTAACAGAGACACATCCCCTTTCCAGTAACCAATAAAACTGTCAAAATGACCAAGGGGATTCAGAGCAGCATGAATCCATCCAGCTCTTATCTTAAATAACAACTTAAAAGAGACTGTTTGAACAACATAAAGACTGACCAAAATTCATGTTAAAAAAATTAATAAAAAAAACAACAAAAAAACAAATGAAAATTGCAAATAAAGTTAATTTTCGCCATGAAGTCATTGATTTCTGTAGTTCACTGCTACTAACAAGCAGAATTTTTTTCTCCTGATGATGGCTTTGTTGGCCGAAAGCAGTCGAGGAATCTAATTGAAATAATAAAAACGAAAGAATATTAATATGCAACCCAGTGTGTCTGAAGATTTTCATTTTTTTAATATTTTTTTATTGTTCAAACCACACACACACACACACACACACACACACACACACACACACACACACACATATATATATATATATATATATATATATATATTACTATTTAAGCAATCGTTCACCGGTTGAGCACTATAGAGAATGGGAATTTTCAGCAGTGGCTGCTACTTCTATTAACGCATCACTCTTCAGTTGGCTACTGATTTGGCGTTTGTATACATCACGTATATAATACGCTAAAAGAACCCCCTTCTCTACTGTGCGCCGATAGCTTAGGTGTAGAGTCTCTGACTCATGCCAAATCGCTCGAGATTCGATCTCGGCTTGTAAGCAATCGGATGTCCAGCCTCACTGAGGATTTTCGCAACAGGCTTGTATGTGGATGACTATATATATGATGAAATAAGTTTAACCACTTTCCATTGATTTTTTAACATTTTTGTGGTCGTCTATGTTGGCTAGGGAAAAGAATGGCTATTTTTCCGAGTCAGTACACACACACACGCACATATATAATTAATTAAATATAAAATATTAATAATATTAATAATTATTAATAATGTAATTATATATATATTGTTGTGGGGCAGACCCCTTTTACACAAGATGGACTTCCTCTCCTTTATGGCTCTTAATAAATTTTATCTTTTTATTATTATCTCCTAAACCCTTTTTCCTCCATCCATTTACTCAAGCTCACTAAGTATGTTATGCGTTGTTTTCACCTGTCTCTCTTGCCTACAATCTGTCCTGTGAGTATCATATTTTCCAAGCCCTCTTCTCTCATTATGTGCCTTAGAAATCTCAACTGTCTCTTCCTGATGTTAAGTATAAGTTTCCTTTTTGTTTCCATTTTATCTAAAACTTCTTCTTTGCTCACTCATTTATTAAGTTCATGGTATCCTCATCATCCTTCTGTAGAACCGCATTTCTATTGTTTCAAATCTCTTCTTCATGTCCGAGGAGATAATCAGCACTCACTGCCATGTAGGAGGACAGATATCACCTAACAGTTTAGTACTATTTTGCCTGTTTCTGGCGAAGTTTTTTCTATTTCTTAATACCCTGCTTAGCTTTTAGAAGGCACCTTTTTGCCTATCCCAATACGTCTTCGGATTCCAGTGTCGCATTTTCTGTCTTATGTTAAAACCCTTTCTGATTCGCAATTAGCACTTTGCATCCATCCCTCCGCTGTAAAAATCAATTTTATTCATTAAATGAGTTCGGAATTAGATACCTGTCACACTGTGTTTAGTCAAAGAATTAATTTTTCAAAGTAACGAAAATTAAGTTACATTCAAATTAATATCCAGTAAATTTGGTCTTCATACGAATTGTCGATTAATTTAAACCCAGATTGCAAAGCACGAAATATCAGTTGCTAAGAAAAAAAAATTAAAAAAGTAAAGAAAACAAGTTAATAGGTTTTTATTGATATGTAACTTTGAAGCAGCCAATTTAAAATGTATTCATCATAATAGGCTGAAAAATATATTCATCATAACAGGCTGAAAAATATATTCATCATAATAGGCTGAAAATGTAGTATTGTCGCCATATCCCAGCTTTTCGCGAGAACTGCTACTTTGGGAAAAAGGCTCCTGCGTGGATGCTTCCCAAAATACTACAATCTTAACTCAAGGATCATACGTTTCTATCCTCTTTCACCTCTTAATCGTTACTGCCTTCTATCGTCTCTTATTCGGTAACATTAATGGCTCTCGAGCCTTGCATTGGCCGAACATTAATAAAAGAAATGTTATCCCGCCAATGTATTATTTAAGCACAGGTCGAGCGTATGACCGTTTTAGATAAAATATAAAGGACATAAATTAAAATGGCATAAATTTTGCGGTCGAGAAACGATTATCCACCCCACCAACCCAGGGGTCGACAACTGATAAAAACGGGGAGGAACTGCGGACAACCCGGATCGGAAGTTTCGAATGGCGTTTCAGGAAGGGATGGATGGAAAACATTCTTCAAATCTTAAAAAAAATATATTGCCTGAAAGACCGGACATCGGAAAACTTTGAAATCGTTGAGGTTCGAATTCCAGTCGGGTTCGTTACATTCACTTTCGCGCAAATACTCTTGGGAAAGGTATAAATCCATCTTTTCTCATCCCCTGCTGTGTGTTGAATACCAAGACAGACTAGGTCCTATAGCCTTGCATGGCAACACGTCTATCGCAGAAAGAAACGGCAACCTACTGCGGGAAAATCTTCTTGTTTGGTTTGTTTTGTTTTACGGCATATCAACCTCAATGGGCCATTTAATGTTGACAAAATTTTTATTGCTGGTAATATTTTTTTTCAAAAATATATTACTGGTAATATATTTTTTTTCCAAAAATTTATTGCTAGAAATATTTTTTCCTTTAAAAATCTATTTCTGGTAATATTTTTTCCAAAAAATGTATTGCTGGTAATAATTTTTTTACAAAGTATTTCTGGTATTAAAATTTATACACTTTCATAGTGTTTTGAACCGATTTTGGGGGTTAACTGTTTGCCCATAGCTGGGACCCTAACCGGTGCTACCACCCCTGGTCAGGGTGGACCTGGGAACACCAGCAATGAAGAGTGGTTCCACGCCCCTCAAAACCTTCTGATCAAAGGCCTTGCTGTCGGACGTAGTTTATCGTCATGCATAGGACGCGGATGTAGGTTATCGTCATACCCAGGCCAGGAAAATCTTCGGTCTGGTCAGTCATGAATCAAAAGAGTTATGATCGCCCAAGCGTTGTCTCACGAATGGCACCTTACTGACTGACCACTACGGCTACTGAGTTAATCTGGTTGACCAGTAATACTGAGTACTGAGTTCGATCTTTACTGGGTTCACCTTGGGTTTAACAAATTTAGTAAAGAACAACCTTTGCTTAATACTATTTGAATCTCACGTCTACATACACGAAAATCCTGACATGTGTTTGAAAGTTATGTGAACATGTGTATGTCATCGATTATGTTTGTTTATGTATGTGTGTATATATGCGTATTGGCGCGAGGCCGAGTGGTTAGAGAGTTTACTTTTCACCATGAGATTCGGGTTCGAATCTCACAATTGCTGAGGTTTCAGAAAAGTCACTTCTTGATAACATCGGTCTGGGTAGGAGATTCATCCCTTGGAAAAGGCCTGAATACCTCAGCACGGGGTGACCCAAGTCTTATGGGGGACATTTTCGTGCAGGTCACAAGTCTTGCCCGGTGGTTTGAGCATAATGGCTTTGTTCAGGCCATTAATCACGCCAAATGGTGCTTTCTCTCTCCCAGTAAATGAAACTAAATTTATAGTTACAAATATAAACCACAGGTGCTCTCTGTGGGTGTTGAACAAATACAAATGTTTGCGCATGCGCAACAAAGTCTGTCAAGCAACCCTAACAGAAACGAACGGCCAGCCATTATACACACGTGTTTATATGGTTGGATATGTGTGTTGGTTTATATATATATATATATATATATATATATATATATATAGTTATGTTTTTGAGTATGTATATACATTCATAAATGAATAAGATGTTGAGTATGTGTACTTGTTTATACATGTATATATGTACGTATGATGTTTTGGGCACCTGGGCGTGGTGTGATGGTTAGCAATCTTGTCTCGCGAGATCAGTTACGACTGAATAGTGAGGTCGATCCTCACTAGGTGCCCTATACTTTCGGCCTTGTGCCACATCTAAGCTATGCTTAGAAAATAACTAAACCAGAAATTAGGGTACCTCGAGGCGGTGTAATGATTAGCAAGCATGTCTCACTGAATCAATTACGACTGAATAGTGAGGTCGATCCTCACTAGGTGCCCTATACTTTCGGCCTTGTGCCACATCTAAGCTATGCTTAGAAAATCACTATGTACGTATGTTGTTGGGAGTGTGTGTATATGTATTTCTGTATCTGCTTATATGAGTATGCGTACTTACGTATATGCCCCTCTATGTGTACGTGTGCTTATATAGATGAGTATGTATGTTTATATGCGGGTATATTGTAGTGAATGTGCGTATGAATATGTATGCGTAATGTTGAGTATGTGTGCTTCTTTATATATGTAGTTATTCGTGCACGTCTGCTTATATTGTTGATCATGTAAGTATGTGTATGTAAATGTGCTGCTGAGTATGTGTCCTTTTTTACGTATGTGTATATATATATTTCTGTATGTGTATATTTTGTGTATGCTTATATATGTGTGCGCGTGTGTATATCGTAGAATATATGTGTATGTATGTGTATGTATGTATCTATATATGCCTGTTTTCTTTTTTTTTTTACTGTTGTTCATCCAGTGCAAGGTCCAAGAGCCACTCAAGGTAAAAGTGTAGTGAATGTGATCGTATGAAGATAACGGTTGACCCTAGAAGTCAAGACTGTAATGATTGGGGAAGCATCCTCTTGGGAGTCTGTTCCATGAAATAGCAGTTCTTGCTGTCCGAATGGAACTTTCTTCTTGCTAACGCAATACGAAGGTGTTATAATGTTCGTATCTATTGGTAGTTCGGCTTAATAAATATTCCAAAGGAAAACTCTGGAATACAAGATTAGTGAAAGAACAGATTAATTACGTGGATTAATATTAAAATACTAGCCTTTATCGTAATTAGAACGACACTCTTTGCGACTTCTTTGTGTCCCGCTTACGACTACTTCCATAGTCAATGGAAGAGCCCATGTTCAACCCTTTAGTGTGGCTAACAGAAGGGAAAGAGCATGATTCGATTCAACAAGCGTGGGAATGGTGTGTCTGAGCTATAAAGGTTTGTGTTCGTGAAATAACTCCTCAGAACATTTGCCATGGAAATAGTCTACGGTCAAATCACACTGAAAACACCTCATCCTGTTTGATCACCGGAGTTAAGCAATGTTGAACTCGGTTAGTATTTAGATCAGGGACAGCTTTTGAACACCCGGTACTGTAAGCAACTTTTTTTTGTTTTTTTGTTTTTTGAAGGCAATTCACCCCAAGCAAGAGTGCCACTAGCTCGCAAGGGGTTACAGAGGATTGAGAACAAAAGTAAAGAGGCGTGTTTGGGGAAAGGATAGAGTATGACGGGAAACTAAGGAATGTATTTCGTTTGATGGTGGAACTAAGGAATGTACTTAGCTTGAACACTTTCCATAGAAATAGCGATAGAGCAATGAGAGACTTGCGACATTTCGTTTTGTGAGAAACGGGTTGTAGGGTGGAAAATAATTCATCCCCTACAAGGCCGTATATATATATATATATATATATATATATATATATATATATATATATATATATATGAGCTTAAGTCCCAGCAGGCGAAATATGATATGGCAGTATTTTTGGGTCTTTTATTTTGAATTGATGTTCACTCTGGAGCCACTCGAGGTAGAGTGTTACAGAGTAAGAGGCACATATGTGTTGGTCTATTTATGTATCTATATATGCACGTTTTCTATTTTTCTTTTTTTTTACTGTTGATAGAGCAGTGAGAGGCTTGCGACATTTCGTCTGTGAGAAAAAAAGATTGCATAATCCTATAAATTGTGCTTCTTAGTTTGTAACCCTCAACCTCGAGTGACCCTTGTACAGGTTGAACATAACTGTAAGAACCCCCCCCCCGAGACAGTACTTGTCAGAATTCAAAATTGTACCGATTAAAGTAGCAACTGACGAAAAGCGTCAGGAATTGCCTAATTGGATGAGTGCGTCCGTCTTTCATTCGAGCAGCGCCCAGACCTTACTTCTCTTTGCAGACCCCAGTAGAAACCGACACAGCTTAGCTGGAATATCCTATTACACCTGCCGTATTTCCCACTGGCATTGCAATTGTGTGTGGGCATGTGTGTGTATTATTGTTGAGTATATGTGTATAAGCGTGCGTGCGTGTGTGCGTGTGCTTGTCAATGTGTATTTGTGTGTGTGTGTGTGTGCTCGTGTGTGTATGTGTGTGTGTGTGTGTGTGTGTGTGTGTGTGCGTGCGTGTGCTCGTGTCTGTGTGTATGTGTGCCTATGGTTGTGAGGTCACTGAAAATTGAATGTACCTTAACCCAGCAGGCGAAAGAGAAGATTGAGTAGCTCCAGACCTGATATGGCAGTAGTTTTTGGTCTTTTATTTTGAATTGATGTTCAACCTGGAGCCACTCGAGATAGAGGGTTACAGAGTAAGAGGCGCATATGTGTTGGTCTATTTATGTATCTATATATGCACGTTTTCTATTTTTTTTTTTTTTACTGTTGATAGAGCAGTGAAAGGCCCAAGAGCCACTCAAGCGGATGTATGGGGAAGATACCGGTTAATCCTAGACTTAAAAAGGTTAAAATTGTAGTGATCGGTAGAAACACCCTCTTTGGAGTCGGTTCCACAGAGAAGAGGTTCGCGGGGAGAAGCTGCTCGAGTGGAACTTACATCTCACAAATGAGATACGAAGAGAATGAGGGTGGTTCGCTACAATGTGCGGAGTAGGGTGGGGAGTTAGTTGGGTAGGTTAGGACTGGTGGAAACTAAGGAATGTATTTCGTTTGAACACTTCCCATAGAAATAGCGATAGAGCAGTGAGAGACTTGCAACATTTCGTTTATGGGAAACGGGTTGTAGGGTGGAAAATAATTCATCACCCACAAGGACGCGGAAATGCTTTCAGACTCTATCAAGACAGGGAAATGGAGACTGTTCAGCTCCCGCCCATATATGGCAGGAGTACTCCATTTCCAGCATAATCTGGCTCTTTGCAAGCGAGAGGATAGCACAAGCTGACTCTAGTGAATAAAATAAAGTTGTGTCTATGTGTGTGTGGCTGTTTGTGTGTATTGTTGAGTATATGTGTATATGCGTGTGTGTGTGAGTGCTTGTGAATGTATATTTGTGTGTGTGCTCGTGTCTGTGTGTATGTGTGCAGATGGTTGCGAGGTCACTGAACATTGAATGTATCTAACAAAGCAATGCAAGCGATTCCGTCGATTAAATGCAACCTTCCATAGATTGACTTCGAGCGCAAAATATCCCACACTTAACAACCCTGCTTCACCGGTGTCGTTGGCCAAATTCGCTCAACTGTTCACATTTCCAGTCTTTCAATAAATCACCGGTCACTGTTTTTGTACGCATCACTTCCGTCGATGCGATCAAGCGTAGGCACGTGTCTGCTTGCAGCTCTTCGACTGGGAAACTTTGTTTTTGTTGTTTCTAATTAAAAAGAAAAAAAATATTCATTGCGTCTTTTTTGTTCTATTCTCGTCTGTCAAAGACGTTCACACGGGGAGAAAATATTTCTAATTTCCATAAACAATAGCAGTAACGCCTAAAGCACAATTCACAGGTGAAAAGTTGATAGCATTTTTGGAAGACGGCTTGAACGTCTCCTGGCGTCAGGCATAAACACTGAGCAATTGTTACGTAAACAGAAATCTCGCACAAATTCACCAAAAATTTACATAAGATATAAATATTTCCACTTGAGTTAAATGGTTTGGTTTGGTTTGCTTTGTTTTACGGCACATCAACCTCAATGGGTTATTTAATGCCGACAACATTTTAGGATAGATTCGTATGAATAGAATATGTATTCTTTGCTTTAGGTTGGTTTGGTTTATTTTGTTTTACGGCATATCAACCTCAATGGGTTATTTAATGCCGACAAAATTTTTATTGCTTGTAATATTTTGTTTTGTCAAAAATGTATAGCTGGTAATATTTTTTTCCAAAAACGTATTGTTGGTAATATTTTTTTTCCAAAAATGTATTGCTGGTAATATTTATTTTTCAAAAATGTATTGCTGGTAATAATTTTTCTTCAAAAATTTATTGCTGATAATAATTTTTACAAAGTATTTCTGGTATTAAAAGATATTTTTACACTTTCATAGTGTTTTTATCCCGCTTCGGGGTTAACTATTTGCCCATAGCTGGGACCCCCTAACAGGTGCTACCACTCCGGGTCAGAGTGGATCTGGGAACACCAGCAATTAAGAGGTGGTTCCACACTCCTCAAAAGCTGATCAGAGGCCTTACTGTTGGACGTAGTTTATCGTCATACCCAGGACGCGGACGTAGTTTATCGTCATGCCCAGGACGCAGACGTAGTTTATCGTCATGCCCAGGACGCGGATGTAGTTTATCGTCATACCCAGGACGCGGATGTAGTTTATCGTCATACCCAGGACGCGGATGTAGTTTATCGTCATGCCCAGGACGCGGATGTAGTTTATCGTCATACCCAGGACGCGGATGTAGTTTATCGTCATGCCCAGGACGCGGACGTAGTTTATCGTCATACCCAGGACGGTTGAGTTAAATGACGTCCTATCTATTAACATGAACTCTCTCTCTCTCTCAAACAACACACATACATACACACATGCACATACACGCAAATAAACACACGCACTTACGCATTGTGTGTGTAATACGTATGCCTGTGTAGCTGGGTTACATGTGTGTGATACAAATAATAATTTCCAGTTGTAGTTGAAGCCCTCAGTTTGATTGGAAAAGGTTACGATAGACTCATTGAAGGGATCTCGGGTAGCCCAAGCCTTAAATAATGACAAAGAATTGTACTCACAAGTACAGCTCCACACGTTAGGAAGAGGTTTATCTATGTAAAATGTGTATGACCTTAGTTTTTAGTCTGCCAAAAAATACTCAGTCGAAAATGTATTCATGTCATTTCTGACCTTAGGTCTCTGGTTTGGACCCGGAAAGAAATGAGCATATATCAGGAATCAAAGGAAAAAATGAAATATTCACAGATATAACAAGGTAGCGACATACGTACAATGGAAGATATGTAAGCAGCACAAAAATCGAAACCACTGAGAGATGGTATGAGCACCAAGCAGACACGGTTACCCCAAATAACGATGTAACTATCCTCTGGGACATGCCATTTCAGACTGAGAGGGAAATAAAAGCAAACACACCTGATATTATCATAAAAGATAAGAAATTCAGGAAGTAAATTGACACAGCAGTACCATCTGAGAGAAATACCTCCATAAAAATTATCGAGAAATTGTCAAAATACAAGGACCTGGAGATCGAGATTAACAGGATGTGGGGAATGAAGACTGAGACTGTATCAATAGCAATCAGAGCTCTGGGCCTCGCGAAAAAAAGGAATGGATAATTTTACTAACAGTGTCCCAGGTAAAATCAACATACAGTCGCCCAGAAGATCGCCCTGCTGGGGACATCCCACATACTAAGAAAATTGTTATCAATTAAATGACCAAGTTATAGGACCATAATTTGGACCAGGCTCTACAGGATACAAAGCAGGAAACATAACATAAACAAATGATAATAATGAACCTCTGGGATTTTACTGTCAACACAGATCAAACAATACAAGCAAATCGACGAGACATTATTATCAAAGATAGAAAAGAAAAAAAGTTTATATGAGCGTACCAAATGACAAAACACATCTCTGCGAAGGTTTATTAAAAAAAACTGAGTAAATACAAAGATAGAAATAGAGAACAAAATGTAGCACTTAAAAACTAAAACTCTTCCCGCTGTGGTTGGAGCTTTGGGTCTGATAGAGAAAGGAACTCAACAACAAATCTACAAAATCCCCTGGTGCTCTGTCTCTTCAGGAAATATCTCAAATAGTTCTAACAAGCACAGCCCATAAGCTACGAATAAAACACATAGTAGGTAGTAAGACATTTTCAAATATCAATATTACTTCTACTACTACTACTACTACTACTACTACTACTACTACTACTACTAATACTACTAATAATAATAATACTTTGTCACTCGCAGTTTGCAAAAAGCAGAGTGAGCGTTTTTTAAATACATTCATTTACGCGCAAATACCCTTGGGAAAGGTATGAATCCATCTATTCTCCCACCAGCTATGGGTTAAATAGCAGGGCAGGCTGGATTCTCTAGGCTTGGTTGTCAATCAGTCTGCCGCAGAAACAATTGGAAACCTACTGCGGAAATATTTTCAAACGCTCTCTTCCAATATGCCTTGAGCCAGCATGCAGAGTCGGCTCATACAATGAACGTGAGAATAAGTGAATGTCACGATCTCGACTGAAATTCGAACGCGGCTCCTCGATTTCATATTCCGAGCCAATATCCATTACACCATAACATACATTCATGTTTCCTTACATTAACGATTTACTTGAATTTGTTTTCGATCTAATAAATGTTAGTTTGATCCGAAAAAAGAAAATAATTCAGAAAGAAGAAAATTCATTGAAAGTGCGCTGATCTCACAATTCTTACGGTCAACCTCAGACCGAGCTCATACACTATACCATAGTAGCACTATGTGATATACAAAATAATAAAGAAAAGAAAACAGAGATCTATTCGGAATGGACTAAATTGAAATCCAGAAGACATTAACGGCTTCAATACAAAAAATAAATAAATAAATAACCTTCTGGCCATAGTATCTGATAAGGCCTTTTCATTACTCCTTTGTTAAAAATTTCAAGCCACTTTCTTTATACACAGTTTCTCTAATTTTTATTACCTGAAAACGCCTACCACACGGAGGCGAAACGCGTTGTCTGTAAACATTTTTCACTCTTACTCGAATATTATTCCATATCTTATGGACACTGACACATTCTCGTCCATGATGGAAAACCTTGGATTATATAAAAATTGCCTAATACACTTGATTGATTGCTTTTTACGGCTTATCAACCCATTGTATGTTAATTAAAGCCTAAACATATTTTTGATTGTAAGAATTATGTTTTTTTTTCGAGTGAATATTGAAATAATATCGTTTTGGTAATAACAATTATTTTTACAGCTACAAGTACTACATGGCTGTGGGTGGGGGAGAGAAGAGATAGATTTATTTTCTAAGGTTAGATACGCGGAAGTGAACAAAAATTGGGAACTTTGATTTATTGATTTGATTTCGAGCCGTTATCCATTATACCACACTCTCTCCATACGGAAGCCAAAAAATAATATGCTCATACAACGTAATTTCTGAAATTGTAAAAAAAAAATAAAATAAAATTCGTAATCTGGAGTGTTTCGTCAATAGCAATATATGTAAAAAGAACTCCAAATTACAAATTTAATATTTACAATTTTTTTCACATTTTAAGAAAACCCGTCGAGGAGGTACCGTCCCTCGAGATAATATTGGGTCTCAAACTCACACCCGGCCTCAAGTGAAACACTTATATACGTTGCATCGCTAAAGACGCTGGTAAAATGATCGGCTCCAGTAAGTACCTGACTCCTTATGCTATCCTCTATCTTTATAAGAGCCAGATCATGCCGAAAATGGAGTACAGTTGCCATATTTGGGCGGATGATGCCTAGTCCTCAGTTTATAGACAGGAAGAACCTGACTCATCATGCTATCCTCTACCTTTATAAGAGCTACATCAGGCTGAAAATGGAGTACTGTTACCATATTTGGGCATGAGCTGCCCAGTCCACACTTTTCAGTCTTGATAGTTCTACAGTCTCTGAGTTCTTGCTGGAGAAGAATTATTTTCCACCTCTATCCTCCCTACCACAGGCGGAATGTGGCGAGTCTCTCACTTCATTATTGCTACTTCCATGGAAAGTGCATGGATGAATTACCTTCCTTGGTTCTGCAAAGTCTAACCTTAATGGCTATGACCACACATGGCCTCAAGTAGAACTCTTACGTCCGATCCATCGTTAAAGATGCTAGTAAAATGATCGGCTCGAGTCCCTGACTCCTCATGCTATCCTCTATCTTTATAAGAGCCAGAAAATGGAATACTGTTGTTATATTTGGGTGGGAGCTGTCCATACCTCATTTTCCAGTCCAGTTCAAAAGCGTACCCCCCAAAGCTTGTGGGAGATTGTACACTTTCCAACCTCTCTTTCACAGGCGGGATTTTGGCGAACCTCTCATTGCTCTATCGCTACTTCCATAGAAAGTGCTCAGACGAACTACATTCCTTGGTTCCGCCTGGTCTAACCTTCACGACGAGGATACGCCATACCACTTACATTGTATCTCCCCCACCACATTCTCTCCGTATTCCATCCGTATTCCATCCGTGAGAAGTTCCACTCGAACAGCTTCTTCCCGCGAACGGCTGTCCTGTGGAACCGACTCCCAAGAGGATGTTTCTTCGATCACTACAATCTTAAACTGTTCAAGTCTAGAGTTAACTGTTATCTTCCCCTCCTATCCGTATAAACTACGCGTCCTGGGTATGACGATAAACTATATCCGTGTCCTGGGTATAACGATAAACTACATCCGCGTCCTGGGTGGGACGATAAACTACATCCAACAACAAAGCCTCTGATAATACGTTTTTGAAAAAATAATGTTGCCAGCTGTACGTTTTTGAAAGAATAATATAACCAGCTATACGTTTTTGAAAAAATAATATTACCGGCTATATATTTTTGAGGAAAAAATATTAACAGATATAGATTTTTGACAAAACAAAAATATTACCAGAAAAAATAAATGTTGTCGGCATTAAATGACCCATTGAGGTTGATATGCCGTAAAACGGAACAAACCAAACCAAACCGTATAAACTACCGCTAAACGTAACCTTTTACATCGAGTGGCCCCGGTCTTTTTACAGGGCAAACTTTACTGTAAGAAAATGATGATATTTCTTTCAGCTTCCATAAGGTGATCAATTTAAATAGTAAACTGGAACCCCTTTTAATTATTATAAAACTTAAGAAAAAATGTATTTTTAATCTCGAGTGTTTGGACTATAGAAATAAAGAAAAAATTGAAAAAAATCTTTATTTCTGGTCGCTGTGTCTATCGTACAACTCGACCAAGTCGAATAAAATGGACGGAGGAATGAATTGATTTGCAATGTACATTTATCAACATGGAACTTTCAGTATTCATAATATGACAAGAATTAAAAAAGAATCGATTTTGTCTCTCTGAGACTATCGGTCTGTCGCCTTGAGACAACTGTGCGGTTCCATCGAGGCTGGGAAGATGTCCTGACACCCAAATCTCTCACCTTCCAAACGAGGGAGAAAAGCCAGATCAAATATTTGGATTTGCCCCAAAATATAAAATCAGTGAGAATAAAGGCCGGCAAACAAACTATATTTTAAGTTGTCGGACGCGCTAAAAATAGACTTGTGTGAAGGTTCTTGTTGACTCTGTGTCAGGGAAGAGCTTCAATTGTTTTTGTCATTTGTCTTGGCGATGACACTTATGTACAGTTGCGGCCAAAATGTTCAGAACGGCATTGTTTTCGTCAGAAAAGTAGGTATAATTTTTTATCAAAGTTGTTTTATATTCTATAATTTTCACAGACAATAAATACGATATTAATTGTTATTGTCTGAGATTTTGGTGTAATTTGAGAGTATAATACATGTTCAGAACGGCATTGTTTTCGTCAGAAAAGTAGGTATAATTTTTTATCAAAGTTGTTTTATATTCTATAATTTTCACAGACAATAAATACGATATTAATTGTTATTGTCTGAGATTTTGGTGTAATTTGAGAGTATAATACAAAAGTTATGGATGATTTAGTGATTTACTGCATGGCGGCCAAAATGATCAGAACGGCTGCTTTTACTTCGTGTTTTAGTGTATTTACTCGCGAACTCTAATTTTTTAAAATTTGTTTACGTGATGGTTCGTTTACTAAACATTAGTAAGAATATCTGCAGTGTACTTTGTTAATATAATGCCACTTACTCCGTTACCAATTCGTCAGCAGATTATTAATCTTGGAAAGAAGGATAATTTAAGTATTGGGTCTATTGCAAAGATTGTTAACAAGTCAAAAAGTGTTGTTCACGGTATTCTTAAGGTCTACGATGATTGTGGTTCGTGTGAAGCAAGAAAGTCTACAGGTAGGACAAGAAAAACGACCAAGAGAGAAGATCGTGCTATGGTAAAGTTGGTTAAAAAGGACAGATTTAAAACTGCTGCTGCTGTTTCTCGGGAAATGAGCATTGTATTGAAGAAAACTGTATCTCGAAAAACTGTGTCTCGTCGTTTAGTTGAACATGACCTACAAGCAAGAGCACCTGCAGGGAAGCCACTGATCAGCTCCAAGAATAAAAAGTGTCGCCTTACCTTTGCAACCGAACATGTATTGTGGTATCAAGAAAAATGGTAAACGGTGCAATTCAGTGGTGAACCTAAATTTATGTTATTTGGCTCAGATGGGAAAAGGTATGTTCGTCGAAAAGTAGGTGAAAAAATGTCGCCTAAATGCCTTAAGACTACTGTTAAATTCGGTGGAGTAGGTGTCATGGTTTGGGGGATGATATCTGGAGATGGTGTGGACCCTTTGGTGCGATTACATGGAAAGGTAAATGCATGAGTTTATAAACAACTTGTAAAAGATCATGTCTTGCCTGTGCTGAGAAATTCAACTAAGCGACCACCCATATTCATGCATGACAATTCCCCATGTCACAAGGCTAAGGTGGTCATGAACTTCCTCAAGGCAGAAAAGGTTATTGTTATGGATTAGCCTGCTCAAAGCCCAGATCTCAATCCTATTGAAAATGTGTGGAATATTCTAGGAGAACGTTCGAAAGCCAGAAATTCTAAAACAACCGAGCAATTATGGATTGCCCTTCAGGAAGAATGGAATAAGATCACCCAGCAAGAAATGGAAAATTTAATTTCCTCATGCAGTCGAAGATGTCAAAGTGTGATTGAAGCTAGAGGGCTTCACACTAAATATTAAATAATTCCAGTACTCTCCGTCATTTTTTATTATTTTTGTTATTTTTTCAACCGTTCTGATCATTTTGGCCGCCATGCAGTAAATCACTAAATCATCCATAACTTTTGCATTATCCTCTCAAATTACACCAAAATCTCAGACAATAACAATTAATATCGTATTTATTGTCTATGAAAATTATAGAATATAAAACAACTTTGATAAAAACTTGTACCTACTTTTCTGACGAAAACAATGCCGTTCTGAACATTTTGGCCGCAACTGTATATTGACTGGAAAATTATGAATACAGGAGAAAATATATAACAACGTTGGCCTATTATCTGCATTCTCCCACTGGGAAGGGATTCTTCTTCTTTATGTATTGTGTCTACCCAGGACGTTGGTGAATATGGCTCTCCACAACTTCTTGTAGCTTTTAATAAACTTTCTGAAATTTCTCCTAAACCCTGTTCCGCCATCCATTTACTCAAGCACACTATCTTATGCGTTGTTCACCTCTGTTCCTCTTGCCCTCAACCTGTCCTGTAAGTATCAGATTCTCCAAGCCCTCCTTCCTCAGCTGTCTCTTTCTGATGTTAAGTATAAATTTTCTTTTTGTTTCCATTTTTTCCAAAACTTCGTCCTTACTAACATGTTCTGTCCATGGTATTTTCAGCATTCTTCTGAAGCAGACCTTAGTTACAGTTTCTGGGAGAGAGCGTGTTATCTAGCCTGATCAACAATCTGAACAAAAGCCAGCACAATCAAACCCTTGGTCACAGTCTACCCAATCTCACTCCCAAATTGGGTAGACGGGTCATACCCATGATATAGTTTTCCAGCGTGCGGCACCTTTCCTCCACTCCGATAACATCAGCAAGTCAGATCGACCATGGTGAGATTCGAACCCGGATCTCATGACCAGAAAACAAACGGCCACGCGACATAAATATATACATATGTATATTACAATTGAATAAGTTAAGCATCTCACAACCGTGTCTTTATTCAGATATGCCACATAGCTTTAGCTTCTCTAGGTCAACTGCTGAGCTGATGTACGAACGATTATTGCCGAAAGAGTCTGTCGTGCTTTATATAAGAATGCTAAAATTCTGGCTCGTGCTTTGCATATTTCGAAGGCATTTGATAGGGTTTAGCATGCTGGTCTTCTTCACAAGTTGAAAGGTTATGGCATTTCTGGACGAATTTTAGATCTGGTTCACTTCTTCTTATCAAATCGCGAAATGAAGATTGTCTCGACCGCCCACTCTTCCAGATATTTTTTCCCAAATGGTGGTGTACCTCCAAGGCTCTATCCTTGCACCTACGTTGTGCATAATTTTCAGTACCTCCAAGGCTCTATCCTTGCACCTACGTCGTGCATAATTTTCAGTACCTCCAAGGCTCTATCCTTGCACCTACGTCGTGCATAATTTTCAGTACCTCCAAGGCTCTATCCTTGAACCTACGTTGTGCATAATTTTCAGTACCTCCAAGGCTCTACCCTTCCACCTACGTTGTGCATAATTTTCATCAACGACATTTCTGATTTCATCAGTTTTCAACTCGATATTTGTACTGATGACACAACTATTTTCTCCAGTCTTAATGGTAAATTTGATCGGTTTGATCAGGTCAAATGAGCACCTGAGCTAAAAAAAAAAGACAAATCTGTTGTTAACTGGGGCAAGAAAGGGCTTGTTAATTTTAACGCCTCCAAAAGGAAAGCTGTTCTCTTAAAATCGTCTGAGAGGATCCTTTTTACCTTCCATCATTATAGTGATTTCCCAAGCGTAGCTTAGATGTGGCACAAGGCCGAAAGGTATGGGGCACCCAGTGATGATCGAACTCACTACTCAGTCGTAATTGTTCTAGCGAGACAAGCTTGCTAACCATTACACCGCCTCGAGGTGCCCAAAAACAGCTGTAAGAGAATGACAACGATGCTCCCTTTTTCGTGGCCAGTATGGAGCTCGAACCCACGACATTCGCGTTATTAGCACGACGCTCTAACCAACTGAGCTAACCGGCCACTTAAACCTTCCGTCATTATAGCTGATGCTAAACTCCTGTAGATTGACTTATTGCGCCTACTCGGGTTAAGACTACGCTGAGTTAAAGTGGAAAGGTTATATTAAAACAACTGCTAAATCTGCTTAGAGGACACTTACTGTGTCGTGCTAGATATTTTTTTTCTCGACAGAATCTATCTTACACATTTATAAAGTCTACTTATGAATTGGATATTGCTTCCATATCTCTTTGGGGCTTCTGCTATGTATTTAGAGATTCTAGATCAAATACAAAGAAGAATCTGCAATATTATTGGTCCTAACATGGCATATCGACATCAGTCATTAAATGTGTTAGGTAAATTTGACAAAATTATCTTACGTGGGGCACTCAAATGAAACAGTGGTTCCAAAATCCTGAATCGGAACAAGCGGAATGTTTATTCATCAAAACGTGTATGTCCTGTAGAAAATCACAAAATTCGCCCCCTTCCCCAAGAATCTGCAATGTTAACCGTCCTGGCATGGCATATCCGCTTCAGTCACTTTCCCACCGCTGCAACGTAGCTTCTCTGTGCCTTTTCTATAAATACCTTCACGACAATTGTTCTGATGAGCTTTTCTCTTTGGCGCCTAGACTTTAAAAAATTAACCGCACGAATGGATTGGTGGCAAGGTCTGACCATCTTGCCATTGAAATGGTTAGATATAACCGCAAGTCCTATAGTAACAGTTTCTTCTTTCGCTTATGAAACTCTCTTCTGGTTTCTTGCCTCTCCAGTCAACTTTGATCATCAAAATTTAAAATGCAATGTCAATCATTATCTTCCATCTTCATAATCTTGTTCATTTATTGTTCTCTGTCCTTAAAAATATTTTCTGTTTCTAAGATTCTCTCACATTCAATAACATCTGCACCTTAGTGAATTTATTGCCTTACTTGGGCCGAAATGATTAAAAGGAGAAGTTAAATAAACTCTATATGTCAGTGAAATAGAAAACATTATATTTTCTTCTTTCCATTTTCGCCCTGAAAAATCATTGTCTCTTTTAATTAAAACTGCACTCTTTAAGTTGAAATTATGATATATATATATATATATATATATATATATATATATATATATATATATATATATATATATGATGAAAAATATGGAAAAGACAAAACAAAATCCGAATATGCAAGTTTACTGTTTTAATGTTATTTTACTGTCAACGTCAGACGTTTCGGTCTAGTAGACTATCTTCAGGGCCAACGTGACGCCAACGTGACCGAATCCGAAAAAGGGAATGCTGACTTTAGAATTTTCAGTTGTTCTGTTTCTTACTAGTCTTGTGTATCTATTGTCTCTTCATGTTGACTTAAATATCGTCTAATCCTAAGTATGTTTCTAATAACCATGTCCTGAAGATGGTCTACTAGACCGAAACGTCTGACGTCGACAGTAAAACAACAGTAAACTTGCATATTCGGATTTTGTTTTGTCTTTTCCCTATTTTTCATCATACCGTCGGATCTACATCCACATATTTGCTTACATATACATACATATATATTTTATATATATATATATATATATATATATATATATATATATATATATATATATATATGTATATATATATATATGTATATATATATGTATATATATACATGTATACACACATATATATATATATATATGTATATATATATATGTATACATATATATATATATATATATATATATATATATATATATATATATATATGTATGACTCCTATCCAAAATGGAGAAAGCCAGAAGATGGAGGTCACATCGGCAAGATAAAAATGAGATAATATGGACGTCAAGTTGAGCAAGAAATCACCAATGAGTTGGTAGTGTCTTACAATAGATACTTGTGGCAACAATTCAACAGTTATATCAATGTTGAAATCTGTTCATCAATTCATTCAATCAATTATTGCATCAAATACATATCAAAGGGGGCAGATCAAGCTGTTTTTGCACAAACCCCTCACTGAAAATTTGTTCCCCTTTGATGTAAATTAAATTTAAATTTGAAAAAGGGAGTGACACCTATCCAAAATATAGAAGGAGAAAACCATTGAGCAATATGGAAATGCATCATCTTTCTCCAACAAATTATAATGACGATTTAAAATCAATCATCATTTTCTTATAAAAAAATGTGTGACATGCAGCAAGGAGAGGGTATTTCGGCTAGTGTATATATATATATATATATATATATATATATATATATATATAGAGAGAGAGAGAGAGAGAGAGGCTGACACAGACTAAAATAGACAGATACATACGTACAAACTGAGATAGATAGATTGATAGATAGATATAAACAGACTGAGAGAGGTAAGTAAATAGATATGTACAGACTGAGATAGATAGATAAATATGAACAGACAAAAATAGATAGATCGATAGATAGATGGATATGTACAACCTGAGATAGATAGATAGATAGATAGATAGATAGATAGAAACATACTGAGATAGACTGAGATGAACTTTCTATCCATTTTCGGCCTGATAAATTATATATATATATATATATATATATATATATATATATATATATATATATATATATATCGAGAGAGAGAGAGAGAGAGACAGTGAGAGAGAGGCTGAGATATATCAATAGATAATTTGCGTGTGTTTGATAGATGGCTGCATAGCTATATAGATCAAAAGAGACTGAAATAGATGAATAAACAGCGGGTGTGATAGATATGAATAGACTGAGATAGATCGATAGGTAAATAGATAGATATGATCAGACTGAGATAGAGAGATAAGTAGATAGGTATTTACAGACTGAGATAGATAGATAGATAGATAGATAGTTAGATAGATAGATAGATAGATAGATAGATATGCACAAACTGAGATAGGTAGTAAGATAGATAGATAGATATGAACATACTGAGATATAGAGATAAGTAGATATATACAGACTGAGATAGATAGATAGATAGATAGATAGATAGTTAGATAGATAGATAGATAGATAGATATGCACAAACTGAGATAGGTAGTAAGATAGATAGATAGATATGAACATACTGAGATATAGAGATAAGTAGATATATACAGACTGAGATAGATAGATAGATAGATAGATAGAAAGATAGATAGAAAGATAGATAGATAGATGTGAACAAACTGAGTAGACTTAGATGAACTTTCTATCCATTTTCCCCCTGATAAATTATATATAAATATATATGTCATAATTTAAGTTTTTATTCAGATTTGGTACTTTCGTTATAGTTTTTATTATTTTATGAGGACTAAGAGTCTCTACATCATTTCCCTGCATCCCTCCCCACCACCAAATAAAAAAAACAAACTGTAACGGCACTAGAAAAACTGAATCAAAAAATGTCAAAATGTTCCTTGTCTGTTACATCCAATGAATCACACACACACACAAACACAGACAGACCCACCCATATATATATATATATATATATATATATATATATATATATATATATATATATATATATATATATATATATATGTATATGTAAATGAATAATAGAGTCGGTATAAAACGAATCTCCGAAGTTGGACAAGTTCGTCCGTATCGATTGGATAAGTGGACAAAATCGAAATATATATAGGAAACACAGAGATACATTGGAAAACAAACGTGGAGCCGGGCGGCACCTGATGTCTGTCCGCGTACTCACGAAAATATGTTGACTGATTGATTATCCTATTGATGAGTTGGTAAGATTGACAGAAACTGCATTAAAGGAACCAAGATAAATAAATCAACAGACAAGAGCAGAGACTGCCACATATTTACAGAATGAGACAGAAAAAAACCCCAAAAAAACAGATACAGGCGCCAGCTGTAGCGCGATCGCCAGAAATGTAATGATATATATATATATATATATATATATATATATATATATATATATATATATATATATATATATATATTAAGCGTAACGCCCCAAGTTAGGCGGGAAGCCACTAGCACGCAAGGGGTTACAGAGAGTTGGAGCGAGAACAAATAGGAGTGATAGAGGAAAGGATGAAGAGAAGGTTAGGGGATTGATCAAGGCATCTGGAGACATCGATTGACATTACATTTGAATCGTTGGAGATAATAGCTATCAGGGAAACAGGAAAAGGGGAGGGAGTTCCACAAGCAAGAGGTGCGAGACATGAAGCTATTGGAGTAGAAGAGACGGCTACATTTAACAGTTTCGACAGTGAAAGGGGGAGAGCGAGATGCCAGCCTAGTTGAACGCTTAAATTCATGAAGTCTGGGTGCCAGCGAAAGCAGCTCATCGGAGCAGTTATCGTGAAAGTATTTGTAAAAAAAGACAGACGGAGGCGACGGAACGTCTGTGACAGAGCGACTGCAGACGAGATATCATATCAGGGCCAATTACATTGCATATCCGTCTCTGGAATTTATCAAGAACCCCGAGGCAAACAGATGGGGTCCCAGACCATATATGGCAGCAATACTCCATGCAAGGGCGAATGGTTGATTTGTAGATTTGAAGGATCGACTCCGGCGAGAAAAATTTCCTGGCGCGGCACAGGGAACCAACTTTCCTTGCGGTGGACGAAGCTATTGACTCAATGTATTTGTTCCATCTCAGATCAGCAGACAATGTGAGACCGAGCAGTCGCAAAGAGGTGCTCTTGTGGAGTTGATCGTCAGACATTCTAATGGGGGCAGGGATAGTTCTCTGTGGTGAGTTATAGAGAGCAGTTTTGTTTTTGAGGCATTAAATTTAACCTGCCAATTATTGCCCCAGTTTACAATCGATTGGAGGTCCTTTTCGAGACAAACGGCCAGGTTATTTTTGTCAGCGTCACTAGATTTGTTTTTGAGGCAGGAGTAAATCGTAGTGTTGTCCGCGTAGATGCCTACTTGGGAACCTATGACGTCATGAAGATCGTTTATGAAGATAAGGAACAGAGTAGGGCCTAGGATGGAGCCTTGGAAAACAGAAAACCTGCGTTTGTGGGATAGGAGCTGGAGGAGAATCCGTTCAATAAGCCGTTTGACAGGAATGATTTTATTAAGTCAAACAATCGACCTGAAATTCCATAACCTAAGATAGATCAACAGATAAATCGAGTGTGCTCATGTTGAATTACATATATATTTATATATATATATATATATATATATATATATATATATATATATATATATATATATATATATCCAGGTAAATATGAGAGCAAATGCTGTATCTTTGCACTATCCTTAACATTTAATTTAAAAATGAGCTCCATACAGAGTAGCGCTAAATATTATTTATTTTAAGATATTAAAACAAGACCATATCAAAAATCGCTACACAATGGTAATTATATTTCGACACTACAAATGTGTCTTATCGGGCGATGGTAAACTACTGGCGAGTGAGTGATTAATTTAATTTCAAAAGCAGAAAAAAACAAAAAATAGGCTTGTGAGCTTTACCATGATTAACCAATCGAATGTGACTTACGCTAAATTCAAACACACCTAAAAAATTTATTATATAGGTCATGACACGAAGTTGTCTGCATATAAATCATAGACAGTTTTATTATGGACAGATACAAATGTTTACATTATTTTGTAAAATGTATAGAAGTATGGCGTTTAACTTTCCTAAGAAGTAAAAGCGAAAGAGGTAGGGAGGTAATTTAACATAATGCTAACTAGTTATTCCTTTTGTAGTTGATAAATAAAAGGCCCCTTTAAGAAACTGGTAAATAACTTAACAGTTTGAAAAAAAATCATTAATACAAAACTACTTTGTCATGTTAATATGCA
>OZ038513.1:46632849-46652849 GCA_964036315.1 Acanthosepion esculentum | reverse complement strand
GATTTTCATCCAGGCGCTTTTTGTGCGTCTTTATTACGCGATTCAGTGACTATACTGAACAGGTCTTATTGACGCTTTTAGACAGAAAGTGAAAGTGAAAGTGAAAGATAATGAAACGTGATCAACAGTTTGAAGAAGGTCAGTGAACCCAAAGCCTTGATCGCGATTACTTGTGACTTGGTGTTGACACAACAATCAGCGACGTCCCAAATTGCTTCGTCTACCCAATTTCGCTTATATGACTTGGCTTAACACGTGATGCGCTTTTCAGGCACTTCCAAACAGCACCATGCGCTGAGACGATTTCCCCGGGCCGATATTAGAAAAAGTCATTTCCTTGACAAATCGTCCATATTAAGATTCAAACCCAATTCCCATGATCGACAACACTCACCATACAACGTTGATTCTTTTGTTTTTATCATCCATGTCTTGTGAACGTTCTGTCGACGATATTGAGCACGTTTCCTTTATAATATATATATATACATATATATATATATATATATATATATATATATATATATATATATATACATATATATATATATATATATATATATATAATGTCAGTATTATGCTACATGTCATTACTTCTTTCTTATCTGGTGTATTTAAAGAAAGATTTTTAAAAGAAAGGTTACTGGTCGAATACACACACACACGCACGTACACACACACATACGCACACACACACAAACAAACAAACACACACACACACATATATATATATATATATATATATATATATATATATATATATTTATATATATATGTCTGCATTACTGAGTGGTGATGAATTGTTTTGTCTTCTCATGGCCGGCATTGTTTGTGGGAGAGTAGCCAGTCCAACCTGTGTCTGTTCGGTGTCGGCAAGAGCCTCGCTAAAATTAGCTGACATACCAGGAGGGAAAAATAGTTGATATGCTGGTATAGGTCAGACGGTCATCACAGATGTCAAGCTAAATTCCGAGTCGCAGAACAAAAATATTGGCCGCTTCGATTCCATAGTCATTTCTGAAAAAGAGGTGAAAGTTAGAGACAGGAAGTACGGGCCATTTTGACAGAATTGCTATAGTTTCTGGAAATTAATCTTGTAAATAAACAAATAGTCGGCAACATCTTTGTTGTCAATTGCTGAGAATAAAGAAAATGTATAAATCCAGTTTCATATGTTTGGGTTTTATTAAAATTCTAAAAGTATTTTTTCAAATTCTTCAAATAAACTAAAATGGCTATCTTTTATTTGTCAATAAAAATAATCATTAATCTAACTAACGCCTTTATCCACTGTGCCATGTGTTAGATCCAGTGAGAGGACCCAAAGAGTGTGAGTTCAATACCTGGTTAAGGCAGTCGAGAACTTTCAGAGGGAAATCAACAGGAAATAACTGATAACTGACATCCATTAAATATGGCATGTGGAACTAGAACAGTCTACCCCAGTGAGCGAAATAAAGGGTTCAGTTCGACATTCCAACCACCTGAAGAAGGACGGAGCGTACAACGGCGGAAACTTTGTAATGAATATGGCGACAAAGATGAGAACAATATAATGTATATAGTTCCGAATAATAATCCGAATAATGTAAATATTGTACATAATACCTTATCTCAGAAATATAGACAGATACTGAAAAGCCGATATGTTGTAATAAATATGGCGACAAAGATGAGGACAATAGTCCGAATAATGTAAATAGTGTACATAATACCTTATCTCAGAAATATAGACAGATACTGAAAAGCCGATATGTTGTAATAAATATGGCGACAAAGATGAGGACAATAGTCCGAATAATGTAAATAGTGTACATAATACCTTATCTCAGAAATATAGACAGATACTGAAAAGCCGATATGTTGTAATAAATATGGCGACAAAGATGAGGACAATAGTCCGAATAATGTAAATAATGTACATAATATCTCATCTCAGAAATATAGACAGATACTGAAAGGCCGAAACGTTGTAATAAATATGGCCATAAAGACGAGGACAATATTCCGAATAATGTAAATAGTGTACATAATACCTCATCTCAGAAATATAGACAGCTACTGAAAGGCCGAAACGTTGTGATAAATATGGCGACAAAGATGAGGACAATAGTGTGAATACTGTAAATAATGTACATAATACCTCATCTCAGAAATATAGACAAAATTTGGATGATTTTTTCTTCTTCTTTTATCATGTCTGTCTTCTATTGTTTCCGTTTTGACGAGATCATGAATTTCATGCATATTATTATTATTATTATTATTATTATTATTAACTATTAATTTTCAAATGAACTATAACGGAGCGCGTTCATACGTGTTCACATTTATAATCACAAATATCAATTATATTAATTTATTCTCTTACCAATTCACTGTGAAGATGGTCTTGGATATGCTTGAAAGTACTTGGAAAAATAAAAGGAATGAAAATAACTACGGCTTCTTCCTTAATCGGTTTAATAACGACATTAAGAAATTGATCTGTGAATTTGAGAGGGTTAAAAATAAAATTAAAAATAAAAGAAAAATAACCATACATAATATGTCCAGATTTTTAATCAAACATGCTTGAATGAAGATGTGCTGCCTTAAACAGTGGCTGCTGCTGCTGCTAATGCAATGCTCTTCTACTTGAATCGAGCTCAACTTGCTACTGACATCTTTCGCATATTAAAATCGTTAAAGATTTCCCTTCCGCTCTGTCGTGCGACGATAGCTTGGGGGTAGAATCTCTGACTGATGACAAATCGGTCGGGTCTCGATCCCGGTTTAAAGCATTCGGATGTCTAATCACAGTGATGAGCTGTGATACATCGAAACGGTCTGTCTTTGGATGACTCCACACACACACACATATATATATATATTTAAAGACATTTTTATAATATGTTTAACGTTCTTTTTATAGATACAAGTATTTAAGCAAATGCTCTGTTTTTATAATAAACAGTATTAAATAACATTTACCGGCCTGAATGTCCGAGAAATTTTCATAGAAAATTTTCGCTCTCCGACATTAATCGAACCTGTATCCTATACGGAACCATCATTTCGCGTGATTTATATATATTATGTTTAACGTTCTTTTTATAGATACAAGTATTTAAGCAAATGCTCTGTTTTTATAATAAACAGTATTAAATAACATTTACCGGCCTGAATGTCCGAGAAATTTTCATAGAAAATTTTCGCTCTCCGACATTAATCGAACCTGTATCCTATACGGAACCATCATTTCGCGTGATTTATATATATTATGTTTAACGTTCTTTTTATAGATACAAGTATTTAAGCAAATGCTCTGTTTTTATAATAAACAGTATTAAATAACATTTACCGGCCTGAATGTCCGAGAAATTTTCATAGAAAATTTTCGCTCTCCGACATTTAAGTTTAAAGATAGTAAAATCGACCTTGCTAACCAGACGTTGCTCTGTGGCCGAAAGGTTAAGGCACATCACGCGAAATGATGGTTCCGTATAGGATACAGGTTCGATTCCTGTCGGAGAGCGAAAATTTTCTATGAAAATTTCTCGGACATTCATTAAATGTTATTTAATACTGTTTATTATAAAACAGAGCATTTGCTTAAATACATGTATCTATAAAAAGAACGTTAAACATAATATAAATGTCTTTAAATAAATTGTCGGACTTTGTCCAATTCAAAAATATATGACGTCATTTGTTTACATTTGATACGCTAGAGCAGATATGAATAGAAGAGATCATGGAAGATTTAAGTTTAAAGATAGTAAAATCGACCTTGCTAACCAGACGCTCATCTGTGTCCGAACGGTTAAGGCACATCACGCGAAATGATGGTTCCGTATAGGATACAGGTTCGATTCCTGTCGGAGAGCGAAACCTTTCTATGAAAATTTCTTGGACATTCAGGCCGGTAAATGTTATTTAATACTGTTTATTATAAAACAGAACATTTTCTTAAATACTTATATCTATAAAAAGAACGTTAAACATAATATAAATGTCTTTAAATAAATTGTCGGACTAAGTCCAATTCAAATATATATATATAGGCAGCATATTTTCATTCAAATAGGTTTGGTTCAATAATTTAGACATATTACTTCTGTTTACTTTGGTTTTAATCCTTTCGGGTCCACGAATTAATTTCTTGGTGGCCGTAGAAAATTGATTAAGAAAAATACCAAAGTTTTCTTTCGAATAATTTTTATTTTCCAAAGTACTTTCAATCTCATCTAAGACCATCTTCAGGAGGTTAAATTAAAAATATTAATACGTATGTTAGTGTTACAATAACGATGCTGACAAGAAGGCTTGCGTTTCACTTAGATGAGCATAGATCAATCTCAGAGCAATTAAAGGAACACCCACGTCAACATTCACAAATTAGTCAGATATTAGTTGAAAATACATGAATACTCCATCAATATAATAATAAGCAAAAACTTAAAATCCTAGAAGCCTTTTATATAAGAGAATTAAAGCCAAAAATAAAGTCAACTATGAGTATGGCAAGAAAGTTCTTAAATGTTTGTAGCAGCAAAGATTTGCATATATATATATATATATATATATATATATATATATATATATATTATATTTATATATGCACTATCCCTCATATTGAGCACCTGTCTCTGTGCCTGAGTGGGTGTGTGCAATAGATTTGCATATCTTGCACGTAAACACACACACACACACACACACACACACACACACACACACACACACACATAAATATGTACAATAGCTCTGTTATATGACATTGAACACTGTTTTTCATAACACCTGAGAAAAATGTTTATTTTCTCAAGTACTTGATATCTTATCTGAGACCATCTTCAGGGGTTTAAATTGTGGGTGTGTGTACGCAGTTCCGTAAACTCTACAAAAATTCAATGTTTCACTGTTCGTTTTGCAACGTTCCAGGGTCAAATTCAAATTAAAGAGTTTTTTTCCTATGCAAGGGCGGTAACTTATTTTATTATATATATATATATATATATATATATATATATATATATATATATATATATATATATATATATATATCTTAATGTGCTATCTATCTATATATCTTAATGTGTTTCTATCTATCTATCTATTTATCTATCTTAGTCTGTTCCTATCTATCTATCTATTTATCTATCTCAGTCTGTTCACATCTATCTATCTATCTATCTATCTATCTATCTATCTATCTATCTATCTATCTCAGTCTGTTCATATCTATCTATCTATCTATCTATCTATCTTCTTACATTTACACTGAAGCATCATGATAAAAAAAAAGAATGGAAACATCTCTCCGGAATGGAAATATTCGACAAGCATCAATTTACTCTGACCTTACAATGTAGAGTCATGCGCTATGTGAATGTGAAACCGCAGTCGACAATCGACCAGAAAGAAAAAATGAATATCTCTTCAACGCATAACATCTTTGGCAGAAGGTTGCGAGAGGAAGGAAGGAGAGCGGTTGCCATTTGTAGTCAACTCCTGAGAAATGAGTCGCGGCTAAAAATGACCGAGTGTCTCGTGGCTATACAAAATGGCCGCAACTGCAAGAAATTTGAAACCTAGCGCGAAGAATGCGTTTTTTTTTACGCCTTTGTACAATGAATTCCAGAATCGAGTAAGAATCCGATGGTGTGTGTCTGTTGCTATGAGACGGTTAGAGCAGAATATCCGTTGTTTGACGTAGGCGTTAGGAACAAGACTTTTCCATGTGTCTCTCGTCATCATATTCTGTAAAATAAGCGAAATAGGTGAAGAGAACATGTGATTCTGTGAATGTAAACATTGTGATGATTATGTCTGAGATCTTTCCACTATTCTTGTGGCCATTATTAAGACAAACGGTAATCTCCAAAAAGCCGGATTAAAGATCCATAAACATTATAAACAGATCCTAATTATTCTTTACTTTTTATGTCCTGTGTCCTTTTAAGACGTAGGCGATCATGGCTCTCCACCCCACTCTATCCCTTGCAGCTCAGAACAACTTCCTTCCCCATGCTTTCTCCCCAAAACCACGGTCTGTCTTCCACTTGCTTAAGTTCGCCAGGTATGTCATGCGTCAGACAGTTATGTGCGACGCGTGATACACGCGTAGGCGATCATGTATTTACTCATAGCTGTGGGAAGAAGAGGATTCATACCTTTCCCAAGGGTATTAGCACGTAAGTGAATGTAATGGATTCGACTGGAATTCGAACTCTGCTCTACGATATCACGCGTTGCTTTCCCTTGTCTCTCTTTCCCTCTATTCGACCCGTGAGTATCAGATTCTCCAAGACCTCATTCCTTATTACGTCTCCCAGAAACTTCAGCTGCTTCTTCCTGATATTAAGTATTAAATCATACACCCAGCTGTACAGCAGGACAAACCGGTTTCTATAGCCTTGGATGGAAACTGGTCTACAGCACAAAGAAATGGCAACAAACTGCGGGAAAAAAATCTGCCTCGTCAGTCATGTATCGAAAGATACATTATCATCTAAGATTGTATCACGCATGACACAATTGACTGAAATCATATACACTGATTGTTCAGACACCGTATTTTGATTATCTCTGTGAAGGACCAAAATTCTATCCCAGGACAATTCAATATTGTTATGCATTCATTAATAAAACTTAGTATTCAGAAATCTGTCTTCATATAGTCTGTAAAATAAGCGAAATAGGTAAAGAGAACATGTGATTCTGTGAATGTAAATATTGTGATGACTATGTCTAAGATCTTTCCTCCATTCTTGTGGCCATTATTAAGACAATCGGTAATCTCCAAAAATCCGGATTAAAGATCCATAAACATTATAAACAGATCCTAATTATTCTTTACTTTTTATGTGCCGTGTCCTTTCAAGACGTTTGCGATGATGGTTCTCCACTTCTACTTATTCCTTGTAGCTCTAAATAAGTTTCATCCCTCTGCCAACTCCCCCAGACGACGTTCATCCACTTGCTTAAGTCCGCCAGGTATGTCACGAGTTTCTTTCCCTTGTCTCTCTTTCCCTCTATTTGCCCTGTGACCTGTGAGTATTAGATTCTCCAGGCCATCCTTTCTCATTACGTGTCCCAGAAATTTCATCTGCCTTTTACTTATCATGGCTCTCCACTCCACTTCCCCCTATCCTTTGTGGCTCTCAATAACTTTCGCCCCTCTGCCAACTCCCCCAGACGACGTTCTGCCATCCACTTGCTTATGTCTGCCAGGTATGTCACGCTTTTCTTTTTCTTGTCTCTCTTTCCCTCTATTCGATCCGTGAGTATCAGATTCTCCAGGCTCTCCTTCCTCATTATGTGTCCCTCTATCTTCATACGCGTCTTCTCTTTGTTAGTTATAGGCTTCCTCCTTGTTTGTATTCTCTCCAAGACCTAATCGTTGCTCACACGCTCCATCCATGATATCCTCAGCATCCTTCTGTAGAACCACATCTCCGCTGCCTCGAGTCTCTTCTTCATCCTTGAGGAGACCGTCCAACATTTGCTGCCGTATTTGCTGCCGGACAGATGTCACGTAGCAGCTCAGTATCCTTTTCTTTATCTGTCTCGCAGTTCGGACGTGCTAGTTCAGACATTCATGAGTCTATCACGCCAATCACGACAGTCCTACATCAAGGTCGTAAGGCCATAAGGGGGTCATAACATAGCTGGTCAATGTAGGTGGTTTCTGGGCGACCAGCCCGTCTTGCGCCATGGCTAGATGACCAGAGCTGTAGATCACTCGCAAGTTCTTGTTTTGCTCGCCAGCCGTGTCCTGTAAATACGTTATGCGTTCACGTAAGAATGTAGAAGTATCAGGGATGCATCTACAGAGCTGTGATTTAGTTGGATGTTGTCTCCAAGAGATCTTAACTATAGCTCTCAGCATCTGTCTGTAGGTTCCATCAAGCTCAGACTCAAAGGTTTTAGTTAATGTCCATTCAGTAACACCAGACATTAAAACCACTTCTACAGTGGCTTGAAAGAATCTCCGTTTGAGGTTGGCTGATTTCCAGATTACATCCATTTAATTCAAGGCGGCCCAGGAGTGTGGCGTTGGTTGATTTTACGGCTTATCAACCGTTTACACTATTTATATTATTCGCACAATTGCCCTCATCTTTGTCGCCATATTTATTACAACGTTTCGGCCGTTATACGCTCCAGCCTACTTCAGGTGGTTGGAATTTCGAACTGAAACCTTTATTTCGCTCACTGGGGTAGACTGTTGTAGTTCCACGTGCCATGTTTTTAATGGATGTCAGTTATCAGTTATCTCCTGTTGATTCCCCTCTCCAAGTTCTCCACTGCCTTAACCGGGTATTGAACTCACATTAAAAAACACGGCACGTGGGACTAGAACAGTCTACCGGAGTGAGCGAAATAAATGGTTCAGTTCGAAATTCCAACCACCTGAAGAAGGCCGGAGCGTAAAACGGCCGAAACGTTGTGATAAATATGACAACAAAGATGAGGACAACAATCTGAATAATGTAAATAGTGTACATAATACCTCATCTCAGAAATATAGACAGATACTGAAAAGCCGAAACGTTGTGATAAATATGACAACAAAGATGAGGACAATAGTCCGAATAATGTAAATAGTGTACATAATACCTCATCTCAGAAATATAGACAGATACTGAAAAGCCGAAACGTTGTGATAAATATGACAACAAAGATGAGGACAATAGTCCGAATAATGTAAATAGTGTACATAATACCTCATCTCAGAAATATAGACAGATACTGAAAAGCCGAAACGTTGTGATAAATATGACAACAAAGATGAGGACAATAGTCCGAATAATGTAAATAGTGTACATAATACCTCATCTCAGAAATATAGACAGATAGTTATTAACCCTTTGTTGATTATTTAAAGCCGAAACATATCTTTAATTGTAAGATCCCTTTTTATGAGTGAATATTGCATTAGCAATACTTTTTTTTTAGAGTAAATTTGTTTCCAGATGCAAATTCTACTATTTAACCCAGCATTACTCTACAAATGATTAAAAAATACAGCTAGAGACAAACATTTTAAGTCAGTTATTTCAAAAGTTAAGAAAACACAGAGCTTACATATGAAGAAAGTGGGCGATCGTGGCTCTCCACAATTTCCTGTCCTTTGTAGCGCTTAATAAATTTTATCTTTCTATTATTTCTCCTAAACCTTGTCCCACCATTCATTTACTCAAGCTCACTACGTATGTTATGCGTTATTTCTATCTGTCTCTCTTGCCTTCAACTTGTCATGTGAGTATCAGATTTTCCAAGCCTTCTTTCCCATTATGCACCCTAGAAATTTAAACTGTCTCTTCCTGATGTTATGTATAATTAATTAATTATTATTAATTTCATATTTGTTTCCATTTTCACTAAAACTTTACCGTTGCTCATATGACGCGTTCAAAATTGAAAATTGCTTTTTTTCACTGCAAATTATTCATTATATCATATCCAAGTATTTGACAAAATAATTAGAGCCCATTGCACAATATTCCAAGCTCGGTTTAGGTTTATAGTTCGTAACCATGCAATGAGATGAGGTAATGTAAACCGTAGATTTGTCTGCAGAATATCATTACATTATTGTTACATAATTATAGTGAAACCATTAAGATATTTTTGTCACAATCATTTTATTTTTGGTCTTATATTAATTTAAAATATTCCTTTTTACAGGCTTTATTTTTGAAATGGAATAAGATCATTCTAAATGTCAGAATTTCGCTATTACCCATCAAAATGACTGGAAGAAAGTGATCTAAAAACAACAATGGAAAAGAGAGGTAAGAAAGCTCCAGTTTGTTCAACTTAGGAAACTTAGCATTGCAGCCAAAGGATTCTAAAATTCTGCCAATAACAAAAGAGAAAATGAAAAATACCAAACATTTATTTATTTATTTGTTATGTAACTAAATACATAACTGTCAATAATGTTTCCATAAAACTTGATATTTCCTGTAATAAATTCTTAATAAATATTATTATTGTTATTATTTTGCTTAAACGTGAGGTAGTCCTACATTTACAATACCTTACAGCTAACCATGAAAAGAAATGTTGATAAAAACTGCCTAAAACCTTTAAACGGGTATTGCGGCAAAATTATCCAATGCATACTACGCCCCCTCCTCCATCGAACGCGTCATATATTTGGTCTGTGGTATCCTCAGAATCCTTCTGTAGAACCACATTTGTGTTGCTTCAAATCTCTTCATCATCTTGGAGGAGATTGTCCAGCATTCACTACCATATAGGAGGACAGATGCTTATCAAGTTAAATTTACAGGCAGGTTGAAGAGGTCAATCAGATAAGAAAGAAATATAGGCTTCTTCTTCATTATGTGAAGTGTCCCCTCAGGACGTGGGCGATCATGGCTCTCCACAATTTCCTGTTCTTTGTAGAGCTTAATAAATTTTTATCTTTTTATTAGTTCTCCTAAACCTTGTCCCACCATCCATTTACTCAAGCTCACTAAGTATGTTATGAGTTATTTCTATCTGTCCTTCTTGCCTCCAACTTGTCATGTGAGTATCAGATCTTCCAAGCCTTCTTTCCTAATTATACGTCCTAGAAATTCAAAACATTTTACTCTCTTACGCTCTTACCAGTAATTTTGTTCTAAAAGAAGTAAAAAAAAATGTAAAAGAGTCCTAATGTGGAATTGGACAGAATGGAGAAAACCAAGACATTTAATTTAGGGGATAGAATGTGCAAGTTTTGCAAGGGGGAAAGTTGGCGATTATGAAATATTCCGATCAGCATAGATTACTAAATGAGAGATCGTGGGTGATGACGGCTTGTAAGAATGCTATAAAGTTTCTTCTGGTACACTACGAGCCAGAGTAGAGAATGATTTATATTTATAAAGTATTTTCCCTCTCGCTATCTCCTAACCAGCAGCAAGTGGATATATAAGAATTGAGAAGAGAGACGAGACGTCAAGGTTGCTGTCTGAAGGTCCCGAAGTGGTGAGACCGTGATGGCGGAAAGCTTAGTTTTTCTGTGAAATGTTATGTCTTCACCTATCAATTCACAGACGTGCCGTCACCCCCCTCTGTCTTTTTTACAAATATTTTCACGGTAACTGCTCCGATGAGCTGCTTTCGCTGGTTCTCAGACGTCATGAATTTAAGCGTTCAACTAGGCTGGCATCTCGCTCTCACCCTTTCACTGTCGATACTGTTAAATATAGCCGTCTCTTCTACTCCAACAGCTTCACGTCTCGCACCTCTCGCCTGTGGAATTCCCACCCCTTTTCCTGATAGCTATAATCTCCAACTATTCAAATGTAAAGTCAATCGACGTCTCCAGATGCCTTGATCTATCTCCTATCCTTCTCTTCATCCTTTCCTCTATCACGCTTTTTGGTCTCACTCCAATTCTCTGTAACCCCTTGCGTGCTAGTGGTTTCCTGCCTTGCTTGGGGTGAAACGCTTAAAAAAATGCTACCATCTATGAAATGAGAGACAGCTAGGCTGGCATCTCGCTCTTACCCTTTCACTGTCGAAACTGTTAAATGTAGCCGTCTCTTCTACTCCAATAGCTTCATGTCTCGCACTTCTCGCCTGTGGAACTCCCTCCCCTTTTCCTGTTTCCCTGAGAGCTGTAATCTCCAACTATTCAAATGTAATGTCAGTCGACGTCTCCAGATGCCTTGATCTATCCCCTATCCTTCTCTTCATCCTTTCCTCTATCACTCCTCTTTCCTCTTGCTCCAACTCTCTGTGACCCCTTGCGTGCTAGTGGCTTCTCGCCTTGCTTGGGGTAGAATTGCTTAATATATATATATAAAAGTGAACATAGAAGTCAACACTTAGAGGCGACAGTCTGTTTCATGCTAGTGCAATCGTCAGTTGCCTGACGATTGCACTAGCATGAAACAGACTGTCGCCTCTAAGTGTTGACTTCTATGTTCACTTTTATATTTACACACGCTCTATCTCTGATATTGTGCACTTTATCCCATAAATATAGCACATTTTAAGACTATATTTCTTCATATATATATATATATATATATATATATATATATATGCTACCATCTATGAAATGAGAGACGTATCAAATTGGACCCCAAAATATGGGTTTATAGAGCAGCCGTCTTGGCCACACTGATGTATGTCTCAGAATCGTGGACCCCATACAGGTCCCATATCAATCAGCTGGATGTCTTCCACAAAAGTTGTCTCCGCGCGATCTGTGGTTATATTTTTGACAATAGGGTGTCCAATGTTGATCTTTTCGCAAAATGCAACATTGGTGGAATTGAGACTTTCCTGATTCAGTCACAACTTCGCTGGGCTGGTCCTGTTGAAAGGATGAGTGACGACAGAATACCGCCTGTCCTTATGTACGGTCACCTTGACAGTGGACAAAGAAATGTTGAACGGCCGTGGCTCAGGTATATAGACAAGCTAAAGCGCAACCTCTCAGTTGTCAATGTGCCTCATACTAACTTCGAGTGAGTCGGCCTGGATAAAAATAGCTGGAATTGTATAAGAAATTTTGAAATCAATCATATTGACCGGTTAAGTGACGAAAAACAATAGCAAAAAGCATCAGTAAATATTACTCTTACTATTATTTACATTATTCGGACTATTGTCCTCATCTTTGTCGCCATAATTATTACAACGTTGTATGCTCCGACCTTCTTCATGTGGTTGGAATGTCAAACTGAACCCTTTATTTCGCTCACTGGGGTAGACTGTTGTAGTTCCACGTGCCATGTTTTTAATGGATGTCAGTTATCAGTTATCTCCTGTTAATTTCCCTCTGAAATTTCTCCACTGCCTTAACCGGGTATTGAACTGACACTCTTTGGGTCCTGTCACTGGATCTAACCAACGCCTTTATCCACTGTTCCATGTGTCCTTGAGCGAAATAAAGGGTTCAGTTCGACATTCCAACCATCTGAAGAAGGCCGGAGCGTACAACGTCCAAAACGTAATAAATATGGCGACAAAGATGAGGACAATAGTCCGAATAATGTAAATAATGTACATAATACCTAATCTCAGAAATATAGACAGATACTCTTGCTATGTCCCTAGATTTGGACTTGTATGCAGGTCACTAGCGGGACTGAAGTGTCACATACGACACAGATGTAAAAACTGAATGAGATTATCGGATCTTCATGCGTCGAAATCCATGAGAGTCATCACAAGTCATCGTGGTTGATGGTTTGAGCGTACTGGCCTCGTTCAAATTGTTGATCACGTTAGATAACACGCCATTTCTCAGAAACTGTAACTAAGGTCTGCTCAGCATAGTTGCAGTATAAACCACACAGATGGGCTCTGTGGGTGTTGTATAAACAGAAATGTGACTGAGCAAGTGTCTGCAATAAGGATTGGCTAGCCGACCTAGTAGACGGGTATACATACATTATTGAATAAAATGATAAAACCGGGTTATTAATTCATTTCTCTTATTCACTAACTTGATGAGAAGTCTTTTCCTATAAGCAAAAAGCATAAATAAATTTTTAAAAATGCCTTAAAGAAACCTTTGAGAATAACTCCATCATACTTTACTTATAAACTAAATATTATTAATAAAATTCCTTTCCTCTACATTTAATTTTAGCCATACTCTTTATAAAAAAACACTAGTAGAAAATTTAGGAGATTGCATCTCCAATATCAACAATAAAATCAGCAGTAAATTCTTACATCGTGCACACATGCACCCCACTCTCTCGTAGGTTGACTTGTCACCTGTCAAAACTCAGTGCAAATCTTCACATATGAAATTTATCCCAGCAGCTCAATTAGCAACAAAATTTAAACAATTAGTGCATTCCATCCAATTTTTTTACAGAGGGTGGATACCTAAAATTTTAAATTTGATAGTTCTAAGATTACCAAGGTAGATTGAGCAAAAAGAGTTTATACAGTAATTGATTAATTTCGGTATTATCATTAAATATACGATAAAACTGTTTAAAGAAAATGTTCCTCTGACCTGAACACTTGGTAATTAGTTTTGAAATAGGCTCGCAGCATTCAACCTTTAGAGGATATTTTGGTAATCCAAACTTTTGTCCTACAAAGTATGTGTGCTTGCATGTATGCAAGTGGCAAACAGGGAAAATAAAAGAGCCGTAACCATCTTGACACATGAGCCAATCAAAATATGACACAAATAATTTGCATTTTATTCGTCTTTAATTGTGTAGAATAAAGCGTTTATTTCATTTCATTATTTACTCAAAGTAATTACATTAATTAATCTAATTAAATTAATTGTTCATTTAATTACGTTCTCTAATTAAAAACAAATTGCATAAATGTATCAATTCTCCTTAATAAAAATAGTTTTAATAATCAAATGTATAAAGAAATAATTTGGACTAAAACATCAAAATTGCATGAAATAAATTTAATCAATCATATTCATCAAATATTATATGTCTAATTAAAAGTGATTTCATTTTTAATTAGTTGTAAATGACACTTATGACAATGCAAGAAACGATTTAACGCCATCAAAGAAAGAGAAACCTTTATTGGACAGAGCATACTAATCTTTGTTTCTGTTAAAATGCCGTTTTCTTGAGGTTGCGAGTTCAATCCCTATGTCGAACATTGCGATAAAAAGGGGGAGGGACTAAAGAAAACTAAACTTACGGATTGAATAAAGGGCTTTCTAATGTCTGTATATTTTAGGGAAAATATATGATAAAATGTAAAAATGTTTTCGTGTGAGGCGTTTCATCTTTCAGGACTTCATCGGACTCTATTGATGTTTACGTGGGTACCACTTTCACATACTTTCGACCGAAAGGAGACGTTGAGAATTTTGAATTTATTTATTTTTAAATATACCTATTAGGTATATAAGCTAGCTGATTTCATTTAGTTTCTTTTCCCTTTTTTATGTTTCCCTCCCTTTTTTTTTATATTAAATATCCCACATGGTGATAATAGAAGATCTTTCAAGAAATGTGAATTGTTCTAAGAGCTTGGTCGCAAATTTATTGCGGATGATCTAGCGACTAAAACAATAAACCTTTTTATCGTAGTAAATTGTAGCATTATTTAAATATAACTTGTTTTCAGTCTCATTACGATGAGCAACTAACAGTGTGTTGTTTTATATGTTGTGGTAAAGCTTCGGACAGTAGAATGAACTCTTCCTCCTCCTATTAAATACGAACTGCGAGACTTCCTAGGGCAGTCGTTTGGGAAGCGGAGACGCAGTGTTAACCTACCGTTCGGACGTACACTTCTATCTTCTTATTACTAACACTCTTGATTTGTATATATCTGTTATTTCAATACACTTGTTCAACCTACCTTCGTTTTCTGTGTCTTTCTTTCTGGCCCCTAAACAGGCCACAACATTATAAAAGATCCCTTTTGTGTTCATATAAACTTTTATTTAGATTCCTTGAGGTTTCTCCGATGTATTCTTTGTGGCAATAATTACGGGCAAAATGAGAATAGAAACTCGAAGTTGGACACATTAAGAGAAGCATTAGTAACATCAGCAATTGGGAATCATCCTAAAGGAAAGTAGACAAAGAAAAAAGGATAGACGACAGATGAAATTCTCGACATGATGAAAAGGAGACAAAATTATTACCAATGTCAAGGCACGGTACAGAATATAAGACTCTGCACAAAGAAATTCACGTAGGCTAAAAAGAAATAACTCAACGAAAAATTTGCAGAAGTAGAAAAAATGAGTATCAGAGATTAAGCAGGTATGCACAAAAAAATAAGAGAACAGGAAATGCTTATTAACAAGAACGGGACACTGAGAAAGTAAAATACTTCAGAGATGGAACGAATACATCAGAGAATTCTTCCATAACGAAAGAGAACAACCGGCAAGAAACAGAAATATCGAAGGACCAGAAATATTTAAATCTGAAGTGGAATCAAAAATGACCAAACTAAACATAAACAAATCAGCAAGAAAAGACGGAATCGTAATAGAGATGCTGGCAGATTTAGATGATTTTAGCATTGACAATTATTACCATTGTAATATATGAAATATACAATAGTGGTGATATACCGGAAAACAGAACTAGATCAACTTTCATAGCACTGGCTAAAAAAATCCAGGTGCAAACGAATATCCACCAGACAATCAACTTAATGAGTCATACAGTAAAACTTTCCCAAATTCTAACGAATTCGCCAGAACCAGACCTGAAATAGGACAAGAACAGTGTGGGTTCGTTAAAAACACTGGAACAAGGAATGCAATATTTATGCTCAGAATTATATCAGAAAGAGCAATACAAAAGCAGAAAGATGTATAACTATGTTTAATAGATGATGCAAAAGGATTTGACAATGTACGCCACAAAGAACTGCTGGAACTGCTAGGTAACCTTGATATATTTGGGAAATATATTAGAATAATCGATATCCTATACTGGCTCCAGACCGCCTACATACGAACAGAAAATGAATTCAGCAGATATATAAAAATAGAAAAAAATGATTTCAAAGGAAAGTAGACAAAGAAAAAAGGATGGACGACAGATGAAATTCTCGATATGATGAAAAAGGGACAAAACCAATGTCACGGCACGGTACAGAATATAGGACTCTGCACAAAGAAATTCACGTAGGATAAAAAGAAATGACTCAACGAAAAATTTACAGAAATAGAAAAATGAGTATCAGAGATAAAGCAGATATGCACAAAAAAAAGAAAAATGAAAAAGAAAGAGAACAGGACATGCTTATTAACAAGGATGTGTCTTCTCACCGGACTTATTCAACCTATACAGTGAGGCTATTCTGAGAGAATTAGAAGTCCTACCAGGATTCATTATTAGCGGTCACAATCTTAAAGATATAAGATATGCAAATAAAACAGTACTGATAGCAGAGATAGAAAAGAAACTACAAGAACTCCTACAGAAGGTAGCGAAGGAAAGCGACAAGAAAGGACTAAATATCAATTGTAAGACAGAATAAATGGCTGTTAGCAAAAAGGAACAGCCCAACATGCAAATTTTAAAATGGAGATACCAAAACCAACAATTACAAACATTTAAACATCTGGGAAAGACAGAAAGTGCGACACTGAAATCCGAAGGCGCAGTGGGATAGCGGAAGATGCCTTCCAAAAGAAAAGCAAAATATTAAGAAATAGACAAAAATCGTTATAAACAAAGAAAAGAGTACTGAATTGTTATGTAATGTCACTCTTACTATATGACCAATGCTGAACAATCTCCTCACAGATGAAGAAGAGACGTGAAGCAACATAAATGCTGTTCTACAGAAGGATGCTGAGAATATAGACTGAACATATGAGCAACGAATAAGTTTTATAGAAAATGTAAACAGAAAGGACACATACATTCAACATCAGCAAGATACAGTTGAAATATCTAGGGCATATAATAAGGAAAGAAGGCTTAGAGAATTTGACACTCGCAGAGCATATTGAAGCCTCGGGCTTCAGATAATGTATGGCGGAGCAGGGTTTGGGATAGATAGCAAAAAACAAAATGTATTAAGTGCTATAATGTACAGGAACTTGTGTAGAGCTATCATCTCCCCGTCCTGGGTTTGACGATTAACTATATCCGGCAGCAAGGTCTCTGATCGGTATGTTTTCAGGAGATTGGAACCGCCTCTTAATTACTGCTGTTCCCAGGTTCCCCTTATATTATTTAAAATGGACATTTGGAAATAATAAGTTGATATAAAATATGTGTTCTTTGAAAAACAGGGCATACATGTCATTAGAGATTTTTAAAATATTTATAAAATTCAAACAAAAAATACATTGCCTATTAAGTATATCTCCAGCTTGGACAGGCTCAGATCTACGCACATGACGAGCCACAATAATTTTATTTCATTCTTTTTTACTTACTTTCTTTCTCTGTTTTTCCTTCTTTCAGTCTTCCTCTTCTTCGTTATTATGAACAATATCAACGAAATGTATTTCGGTCAATATTTTGAAGTAGTGAGTTAAAACAATTGATTTGGGTTCCAGCTGAAGTCAAGAATGAAAACGACGCACTACGAAAGATTTTTGTTGCTTTCAAGTAGATATACTTGAATGTTGAGTTGCTCGGGCTGAGCACGACAAACCTGACCTCCGGAGTCACCACGTAGGGCAACAGTGTTTCATGCTGGAATGTACTCTTCAGGCTCTGTTCGTTTATGTATATTAATTGGTATAATAAGTGCTTGCCATTATATATATATATATATATATATATATATATATATATATATATATATATATATATATATATATATATATATATATATATATAATAGAGTTAACATTGAAGGTGCCTGCCATTATATATATATGGCTACGATGACATGTGCCTACGTGCTAGAACAACCATCGACGGACAAAAAGTGTTCCGTCTAACCAATTTCACTCACAAGGCTTGGGCCAACCCGTGGTATGGTTGTCAGGCATTTTCCAAATGTGCCGCACTCTGGGATCGACCTCGGTCTAGTCCGATAATATCATGAAGTCTCGAGCATGGTGAGAAAGCAAACGTTCTAACCATTCGGACACGCGCTCACACACACACACACACACATATATATATATATGTATGTATGTGTGTGTGTGTTTTGTAATTATTCATATAGGCATCCATCTCTTTCTATCTCTGTCTGTCTGTCTGTCTCTGTATCTCTCTCTCTCTCTATATATATATATATGTATGTATATATATATATATATATATATATATATATATATTAATTTACTAGTATGGATGCGTCATGATATTGTCGAATAATTCTTTTTTTTATATTCCAATTATAATTTCACTTTTACAAATAGAAATAAATAATTTGTGTGGACGTTTGTGCGTGTTTTCGTGTAAATACTGTATGAAACATGGTAATAAATAATTGGATATTATATTGTAGTATTATATATATATATATATATATATATATATATATATATATATATATATATATGTATAAAATTTACATATGTAGATTTTTCATTTTTTTATATAGATTCTTAGATGTGAATATATTTAGATTTTAATCCTACCTTTATAAATTGAAGTAAATAATTTGCGTGGATAGACGTGCACGTGTTTTTTCCTTTTCACTTATTTCGCATATAATATTGATAATTAAAAAAAATAGTTTTAGTTATGTCTATTTTAAATCCAAAATAAAAAACAAAACAATCTCCGTATAAAATATGAATTGCCTCAATATTTCTATTACCCGATATATTTAACAAAATCCAACTGTGTATTTATTAATATATATATATATATATATATATTTATATATATATATATATATATATCTAGTCAACGACGAAATTATTCGTACACGCATCAATTTTGAATATTTTTATCCATTAATCAGAATTTAATGCTCCTATGATGCCAGCCTTTTCAAATGTTAATAAACACACACACACAAAAAGATTATAAAACTCAATTTTCAGAACTAGGTTAGATACAACAAATTTGATTGTCGAATTATGCAAAATAGAAAAAGAACAAATTATTCTTACTATATGAAAAATAGAAAAAATTGACAATTTTCACAATATTAATAGTCAATAGAATGGCCTTTCATCTTTATAACTTGCTGCAATCATTTTCTAAAGTTTTTGATAAGATTTGAACAAGTCTTTTCTGTGTTTTTCATCCATTCTTCAATGGTTACACGTTCTAATTCCTGAAGAGTTCATGGTGACCAACGATTTATTCGAACTTTAAGTTTTTGCCATAGATTTTCAATAGGATTCAAGTCAGGAATCCTTGAAGGCCATAGCAGAACTGTAATGTTTTTTTCTGAACACACACAGTTACTGATTTAGACGTACGTTTGGGCTCATTATCTTGCTGGAAAGTCAATCGCCGACCTAGATGAAGATTTTGCGCTGATAGTCGTAGATTTTCATCCAGAATTTTGATATAGTCTGCAGATTTCATTATTCTTCTCATTGCAATTAATTATTCAGTTCCCCTTGAGATAAAATAACCCCCAAACATCATCCAGCCACCTCCATA
>OZ038513.1:46620349-46627849 GCA_964036315.1 Acanthosepion esculentum | reverse complement strand
TATTTATATATATATCTATATCTATATATCTGTATACATATATATATATATATATATATATATATATATATATATATATATATATATATATATATATATATATATTTATATATATATATATATATATTCATACGTGAATAAAGTTTATATTAATTAATAAGTTTAGATGAATTTATACCTGGTTCCTTTGACATCATTATAAAGATTAATCAGCTTTCTCGTCTCCTGAATTCTTCGAATGCTCGTAGCGGATTTTGGTTTTGAAATCTGATTAATCTTCATAGCGATGTCAAAGAAAGCAGGTAAGAATTTATTCAAACTTATTAATTAATATAATCTTCATTCAATTATTTATTTAATAAGCCACATAACAAAAGTAATAATTCAGATTCAATTGAATCGAGCTCCAAGAGGATTTAAAGCAGAAATTTGTTTTATGGCCTAACAGGAAGAGTCACTGAGTAAGAGGTGAGAGGCACAGTTTATTAGGATATGTGGCGTATAATACCGGTTCACCCTAGTCTCGAATAGGTTAAGATTGTTCTGATCGAGGAAGCATCCACAAAGTAACTTTTCTTGGTAGAGGGTTACACTGTAAGAGGCACATCGATCCTCCAATTCTATAAATCGACCATTCGCCCTTGCACGGAGTATTGCTACCATATATGGTCTGGGGCCCCTGCTGTTTGCCTCAGGGTTCTTGATAAGATCCAGAGACGGATAGGCAACGTGATTGGCCCTGATCTGTCATCTCGTCTGCAGTCGCTCTCTCACAGACGCGATGTTGCCTCACTCTGCCTTTTTACAAGTACTTTCACGGTAATTGCTCCGAGGAGCTGCTTTCGCTTGTCCCTAGGCCTCGTGAATTTAAACGTCCCACGAGGCTGGCATCCCGCTCCCACCCCTACATCGTGGAAACTGTTAGATGTAGACGTCTCTTCTACTCCAATAGCTTCCTGTCTCGCACATCTCGCCTATGGAACTCCCTTCCCTATTACTGTTTCCCTGACAAATACAATCTCCAACTATTTAAGTGTAACGTCAATCGACATCTCCAGTTGCCTTGATCTATCTACTTCCCTTCTCCACATCCTTTCATTTTTCATTCCTATCTGCTCTCGCTCCAAATCTTCTGTAACCCCCTTGCCTTGATCGACCCACTGTCTTTCTCTTTCTCCACATCCTCTCCTTTACCACTCCTATCTGCTCTTCCTCCAACCCTTCTTTAACCCCTTGCGTGATAGTGGCCTCCAGCCTTGCTTGGGGTGATACGCTTAAAAAAAAAAAAAAAAATTATGGAGATATGTAGGAAAGATAACGGTTGATCCTAGATGTGAATAAGTTATGATTTTAGTAATCGGGGAAGCATCATCTTGAGAGTCGGTTCCACAAAATAGCAGTTCGTGGGAAGAAGCTGTTCGAGTGGAATTTACGTCTCCCCAGTGCAATTCGAAAGGAATAAGGGTCATTCCGTACAATGTGCGTACCACGGCGGGCCTAGGCCGTGAAGGTTAAAACTGGTGTAACTAGGAAATATATAGATCTTTTGAACACTTTCCATGAAAATAACGATAGAATAGCGAGAGGCTTACGACATTTCGTCTGTGGGAAAGAAATTGTAAGGTGGAAAATAATTCATCACCCACAGGGACGCGTAGACACTTTTGGACTTTACCGACACTGGAAAATGAAGACTGAGAAGAAGCTACTCATAGCAGTACTCCATTTTCCGACTGATCTGTCTCGTTTAAATAGAGAGGATAGCAGAAGTCAGGTACTTATTGGAGCAATCCAGGGTACCGACCATTTTTCCAGCATCTTTGATAGTATGTACAAGTTCCACCTGAGGAGTGTGTTGAGCTTGATTCCCAATAGGCGCTCAAAGCACTAGGTCTTCTTTTAGGGAACATCCGTTTATCGTGATAGACGAACATTCAGGGTACGCCCATTGTTTGGTTATCGCGGCAGTGAATTTGACGAAGCTGTTAACCCAGACCTAGCTGTTAGATCTTGGTCATAAAAGAGTTCAGCTACCAGGTTCTGGTCATCTAGAGTTGCGCCCGTATACCGCCATATCATCAGCATAGTTATTCACAAAAGAGCAGATTATTGTTGTAGTAAAGAAAACAAAATTGTAAACTTGTAGTAGCAATAAACGTCTGCAATAGATTTCTTTCGTCTCTCGACCGCAACACTCGTAGCCAAATCACAGTTCAAACGATAGTCCGTCGTAACAGTCCAACAGGCAGCGTAGAAACGACAAAATGGGGTCACAAATCCAACCTTCACTTTTCACCAGCAAAAACGTGTGTTCGTCCGCCAAGTTCAGGAAAAATCCTCCCCGTAAACGAAAAACAACGGCTTTATTCACCGAACGATTTTTCTGATTGGCCCCGCCATTCAGGGGAGGAAAGAACATTGGCACAGATTCTGATATTTAAAGTAGCAGATTTTTGCCAACTACTTTCATGAATTTTTCTTCGGCAGATCGCACATAAAACACGAACTCTTTTTCGAGAGAGGTGATTATCCCTTTCACTGCAGGCACATAGAATAAGTAAAGGGTGACCATTGAAAGACAGACTGATTTAAAACAAAAATAACTTTTAATAACTTTTATTCACTGAGAGATTTTTCTGGTTGGCCCCGCCATTCAGGGGAGGAAAGAACATTAGCATACATTCTGATACTTAAAGTAGCAGATACTTGCTAACTACTTTCGGTCATTTTTTTTCCTCGGCAGATATACAATATTCACCACCCCTTCACTTAAATTATTCCCTAACAGAAAAAGAATTTGACAGAAGACTGTATATACAACATCCCATGTAAATGAGAATAAAAAGTTAGCCATCAGATACAAATGCCAATGTGAGGAGTATTGTAGTAAAGAAAAGAAAAACTGTAAACTTATAGTAGCAACAAACGTCTGTAATAGGTTTCTTCTGTCTCTCTCGACCGCGACACTTGTAGCCAAGTCACAGTTCAAACGATAGTCCGTCGTAACAGTCCAACAGGTAACGTAGAAACGACAAAATGGGGTCACACATCCAACCTTCACTTCTCACCAGCTAAAAAGACATGTTTCTTCACCAAGTTCAGAAGAATCCTACACTTGTAAGTGAAAAACAACGGCTTTTATCCGCCAAGTGATCTTTTCTGATTGGCCACGCCATTCAGGGGAGGAAATAACATTAGCACAGATTCTGATACTTAAAGTAGCAGATTTTTGGTGATGATCTCTTTCACTACAAGTTTTACTCTGAGGCAGATCATTTATATAAAGCAGCAATAGAGTTGGACCAAGAAGCAACCTTGGACGACGCCCGATCGCTTGGGCTTCAGATGGCTGGTTATTAAGAAGTACCTTCAAGGTTCTACCCGTTAGAAAGCTCTTCTAGGGATTCAGTATATAGCACATCTTGTCGAATGCCACCCCTTGTCAAATGCCTTTGAAATGTCTACGGCGATCGTCCTTGAGGAGTATTTATCGTCTAGTGCTTCTGTTAGTAATGATAGGATATCAGCAGTGGACCGAGCTGATCGAAGTCCATACTGCTTGTCACTTAAGGGGCTGTCCCTATTGAGGTGATCAACAACTTTCTTGGCGATTATAGCTTTAAAAAGTTTCCTAATGACACTGAAGAAGCTGATGGGTCTATACTTAAGCGGGGAGGGAGTACGCTCACCCACATTCTTGAAACGGAGTGAACAACTTCCAGAGACTTTGGAATGTTTTCTACTTCAAGCTGTGGTTTGATAAGATTCGTGATAACTCAGGGTTATTAGAGAAGGAATGACGTGGTTCTGTCCGAGATACTGGAACAAGGTATGCAATTTTTATTATCAGAATGATATCAAAGCGACGAGTAGCCACGCAGAAATATCTATTCCAATATTTTCGTAGATTACACAAATGCATTGCAAAAACTACGAAACGGAGAACTCTTTGAAATGCTAGGAAAAATGATATGCACGAAAATGTTCGAATACGTATCACGTGCTAGAAGAAAAGAACAGCATACATGCGGATAGAGGACTTCAGTCAGTTACGTGCCATGCATGATACACGCTTAGGCGATCATGTATCTTTCGATACATGACTGACGAGGCAGAATTTTTCCCGCAGTAGGTTGCCACTTCTTTATGCGGTAGACCAGTTACCATCCAAGGCTATATAGGTCTGTCCTGCTATTTACCCATAGCTGGTGGGAGAAGAAGAGGATTCATATCTTTCACACGGGTATTCGCACGTAAGTGAATTTCAGTCAGTTATGTGCCATGCGTAATACACGCTTAGGTGATCATGTATCTTTCGATACATGACTGACGAGGCAGAATTTTTCCCCGCAGTATGTTGCCATTTCTTTCTGCGGTAGACCAGTTGCCATCCAGGGCTATAGAACCTGTCTGTCCTGCTATTTACCCATAGCTGGTGGGAGAAGAAGGGGATTCATACCTTTCCCACGGGTATTAGCGCGTAGGTGAATTTCAGCCAGTTATGTGCCATGCGTGATACACGCTTAGGCGATCATGTATCTATCGATACATGACTGACGAGGCAGAATTTTTTTCTTTCTGCGGTAGACCAGTTGCCATCCAAGGATCATATAACCCGGTCCGTCCTGCTATTTACCCATAGCAGGTGTGGGAGAAAAAAGATGATTCATACTTTTCCCAAGGGTATTAGCACGTGAGTGAATGTAATGGATTTGACTGGAATTCGAACTCGTCTCTCCGATTCCTCAATCCGAGCCGCTATCCATTACTCTACCGTTTAGTTAATCGACACCGCAATATTAATAGGACTATGACATGTGGATATTTTTTCTCACTAACTTTATTTAAGCTGTACAGCGAGATGATTATGAGAGGACTAGAAAACATGCAATAATTTGTTGTCGGCGGACTAACATTGATAAATTGCGATACGCAGTTGGCACTGTGTTGATGGGAGATTAAGAAAGAAATCTGAGAGAACTATTAGACAAAATAACAGGGAAGCAAGAATAAAAAACAACGAACTTTAATAATATATAGTTGTCAACAAAAGAGATGCTATATAAATATATATGTAGAGAGATGCTATATAAATATATATATATATATACATATATAGAGGTGCTATATAAATATATATATATATAGAGAGAGATGCTATATAAATATATATATATATATATATATATATATATATATAGATGCAATATAAATATATATATATATATATATATGGAGAGAGAGATAGAGAGAGAGATGCTATATAAATATATATATATATAGTGAGAGAGATGCTATATAAATATATATATATATATAGAGAGAGAGAGAGAGAGAGAGGCTATATAAATATATATATATATATATAGAGAGAGATGCTATATAAATATATATATATATATATATAGAGAGAGAGATGCTATATAAATATATAGAGAGAGATGCTATATAAATACATATATATATATAGAGAGAGAGAGAGAGGTGCTATATAAATATATATATATATATATATATAGAGAGAGAGAGAGAGAGAGAGAGTGAGATGCTATATATATATAGAGAGAGAGAATGCTATATAAATATATAAATATGTATATATATATATATATATATATATATAGAGAGAGAGAGAGAGAGAGTGAGAGAGAGAGATGCTATATAAATATATAGTTGTGAACAAGAAGGATGCGAGTTACCTATCGGGAATGTCAAAATGAAGTAACTACTGAAAATGATTTTATTATATGAAAGTATATTAAGAGACGATGTAAGGTGTGGCATAGAAATCTGAAGTTGTTTGAAAAAAAAGATGAGGCAAGAAGACATGAAAAATTTAACACTCACAGGGCATATTGAAAACAAGAGACATAGTTACTTGACGGACTTAAGCGAATAGATATAAAAGTCAGTACAAAGACAACGAAAGATAGTAAAAAAAAGTAAGAATTACTTGGAGAAATGAAAATGCAAGAAGCTGTGGAGAGCTATAATAATTCTCCTTTTGGAAGGAGAAGTCGATGGAATGATGAAAATGGGTATGAAAATGAATGATTTATCTTCAAAATTACGTGACTTGATTTTGAAGTATTACGGACTTCCCTTTAACGAATATCGGAAACAACGGACAAATTGTGGAGCAGCCCATTCAGTTTGTAAGTCCCGTGGCAACTTTGGATACGAGCTGCTCATTCCCAGCTGACCGCTACTCATTTTCTTTAGATCAGTGTAACCACACATGTAGCTTGTTTACATCAGTGTAACCACACATGCAGCTTGTTTACATTAGTGTAACCACACATATAGCTTGTTTACATCAGTGTAACCACACATGTAGCATTTTTACATTAGTGTAAACACACATGTAGCTTGTTTATATCAGTGTAACCACACATGTAGCTTGTTTATATCAGTGTAACCACACATGTAGCTTGTTTACATCAGTGTAACCACACATGTAGCTTGTTTACATTAGTGTAACCACACATGCAGCTTGTTTACATCAGTGTAATCAGACATGTAGCATGTTGCTCCATGAGTTTTCCCCTTTTTTATATGCCAGCGTTTTTATATTAAGAGTGATGAATTATTCACCTTTCAACCCCTCTCCCACAGGCGAGATGTGGAAATCCTATCGCTGCTCTATCAGTAATTCCATGGAAAGTCCTCGGACGAACTATATTCCCTGGTCCCGCCAAAGTAAAACATTTATGGCAAGAACACGCCACGTCACTTAGATAGCAGCAAACCACCCACATTCCCTCTATATTCCATCGGTGAGAAGTAAGTTCCACTTGAGCAGCTTCTCCCCGCGAACTACTGCCCTGTGGAATCGACTCCCAACAGGATGTTTCCCCGATCTTAACCTATTCGAGGCTAGTGTTAAACGTTATCTCCCTCACATATACACGCAATGGTCACCTAACGTAACCCTGTACCTCTAGTGCCCCCAACTCCGGGCTTAGTAAAGAGTGACTCTTACTGTAAAAAAAAAAAAAAAATCATTATTTTCGATAACCATGTCGTCTGGGGGAAGAAGAGAAAAACAAAATACAGTGAATTCAACAGTAGAACAGTGCATAGGTATGGACAGTGGGAAAAGAAGTTGCGAGAGATAAGGGAAAGCAACGAGTTACATACCCAGCGGGGCTTAAGCAAATGGATGACGGAACAGGGCTTGGGAGAAGCAGAAGAAAGACAAACCATATTGAGAGCTGCAAGGAATAGGAGGAAGTGGAGAGCCATGATCCTGAAGGGACACAGCACATAAAAGAAGTGTCTGATTGGATAGTGTACAGTACAATATTATTCCAATTTTTTTCGTAATGTAATTGTTGATATTAGCCACAATGGACTTAATGTCGGTAACTACTGACAATCGACATTATCGGAACGATGTTTCCCGCCTTTTATCCGTTAAAAAGAGGTATCGGTATAAATATATTTATCTTCAAAATTACGACGGTTGATTCATAATTTACGTCACCAATCCTATAAAAC
>OZ038513.1:46462849-46617849 GCA_964036315.1 Acanthosepion esculentum | reverse complement strand
TTGATGAGCATTCGTTTACACTTTAGCCTATGCTCTGTCAATATTACAATTATCTATATAGATATCTTTTATATTAATATTAGATATAAGAAGGCCCATAGCCCTCAAATCCAAGAGCAAGACATTGGCAAGGCTGGCTCCAAGATTTGGAAGATACATCACCCCTGATCAACTCAATAGCATACCATGGAATTTTGATAAGGCTATAGTCTTATCAAAATTCCACGGTATTTCTATTGACTTATTCAGTGGGTATCTTCTGTAGCCGTTTGGGATGCTTTTTGATGCCATTTTTATTAAAATATCTGAAAATGAAAATATATGTATTATCAGAAATTATACAAAAATAATTTTCAAAATGAATTTGAAAATAAAGTTCGAAATACATTATTAAATTAAAAGTAATGCTTTCTTACGTAAAAATAGAGTTACTTCCGAGATTAGCTCGTAAACAGGCTTTTTAAAAACACACTAACTTTGAAAATATAAATAAAAATTACAGTAATTATAAAAGTTGTATTTTTTTTAAATAGTTAAGCATATTTTGATGAAAAATACAATAGGTATTTGTGCTAGTTAGAAGCGTAAAGAGTAAACAAAAATAAAACGAAGAAATATCCAGTAAATAAGACGGCATTTGGAAGTAATTATTTGCATTTTAAACTAAATATTTTAGTGTGTTTTATTTTTTTTATTTCTAGTAATTTCATTTAATTTATTAAGAGAATAGATACTAAACTTTTCTTTTCTTTTCTTCTCGTTGAGACTCGGTTTTAATTTAACCTACACATGTTTCCGGTGACACCGACATGATGATGACAATCCAATTTATTTTGTCTTTAAATTCGATTCCTCAAATAAATACGAAGTTTTGAAGAAAAATATTTTTGTGGTAATTTTTGACGTTATTTTGAAACTTTTCTCGAGTTATTTTTTTACATTTCTAAAATCGACCTACCCTAGTATGTATATATATATATATATATATATATATATATATATATATATATATATATATATATATATATATATATGTATATATATATATATATATATATATATATATATATATATATATATACATATATATATATATATATATATATATATATATATATATATTTGAATTATGTATATATATATGAAATATATATATATATATATGAAATATATATATATAAGGAATATACATATATATATATTTCATATATATATATGAAATATATATATATTTCATATATATATATGATATATATTTATATGAATATATATATATATATGAAATATATATATATGAAATATATATATATATATATGAAATATATGTATATGAAATATATATATATATATGATGCATGACACATATATATATGTGTCATGCATCTTTCTCATAGAATTGTTCTTGATGTATAAAAAAAATGATATATTGTTATCGCATACATATATATATGCGATAACAATATATCATTTTTTGTCATGCATCTTTCTCATAGAATTGTTCTTGATGTATAAAAAAATGATATATTGTTATCGCATATATATATATAAATTTCCAGCGTCTCTCGTTCATGCGCATGCGTAGTATGCATCAACGTAAACTTAGTCTGATGAAGTCCTAAGGAACGAAACGTGTCACGCGAAAACTTTTTCCACTTTGTCATGCATCTTTCTCATAGAATTGTTCTTGATGTATAAAAAAATGATATATTGTTATCGCATATATATATATATATATATATATATATATATATATATATATATATATATATATATATATATATATACATATATGCGATAACAATATATCATTTTTTTATACATCAAGAACAATTCTATAGAATTGTTCTTGATGTATAAAAAAATGATATATTGTTATCGCATATATATATATATATATATATATATATATATATATATATATATATATATACATATATGCGATAACAATATATCATTTTTTTATACATCAAGAACAATTCTATGAGAAAGATGCATGACAAAGTGGAAAAAGTTTTCGCGTGACACGTTTCGTTCCTTAGGACTTCATCAGACTAAGTTTACGTTGATGCATACTACGCATGCGCATGAACGAGAGACGCTGGAAATTTTGAAATTTAAAATATTTTTTTTAATATCTGTTTGTGGTATCTCTATTTATAAGTGGAAGGATGTGTGTTTGTGTGTGTGTGTGTGTGTAACAATTGCACGGCCGCAATTTTCGACGGACTTGAACCAAAATTTACATGCACATGCTCCAAGTTAGTGGAACGGCCAAGACCGACTTTGCATTTCCCAACTCCCATCGATAGTGGAAATAATCGATTTTTTCATGCTTCTACGGCAGTTTTCATGTAGTTTGCGGCCATTTTCTACTGGCCAGAGTGAGAGCCTATAGCTGGCTGCCACGAATAGGCAGGAGAGAGCCAACAGCTGACTGACACGAATCTTAACTAGCATACTAGCATGCAAAAAAAAAGAAATCGATAGCTGCATTCGTCACAAGTGGGAAAAATTTAAATCTGCATGGCACTTTACTCCAATTGGCTCATTCGCTTGCTTAAACTCAACGTTGATTCTGATTCCGCAGAACTGGGTTGGGTGTGAAAAAGTATTTGTTGTTAACATTCTTTTTTCATTCGGTTTTTCCAGTTACGAGTCATTTTTTAAAGCTGGTCTTTTTGTGTTCATTTTGTTTAGTTCTTTTTTCGTAACAGATTTAATGTTTAGTATAGAGCTTAGAAAAAATTCGCAGTGTGAGATAGGCAAGAAGTAAGGCATGTAGTAACAACAGCAATGCAAAGGGCACTCCTTTAAAGGCAAGGAAGGCCAAAAATATTTTAAGTCAAGTGATAGCGATTGCTGTATGAGTCGTATGATTTTGAATCAAACACGGGCAACGCCGGGCCATGCTGCTAGTATAATCTAAACGATTTCATTTAGACACTTTTTGTTTTTGTGTATGCTTCCATCATTTTATATTAAATTTCCCACATTGTGATTACAGAAGATCTGCCAAGAATGGTGAAATTTGGACGCCAATTTACTGTGGATAATCTGGCGATTAAAGCACTTTCCAAATATTTTCGGCTTTTTTTTATCACTTCATCTCAAACAAAGTGATAATACCTCCTGAACGTAAAGGGGTTCCAGGGATTGAAAGTGAAAGTGAAAGTGAAAGAGAAGACTGAGAATGCGGAGAAAAAAGGACAAAAAAGGAACAGATTTCAGGAAGACAGAATACGGCAGTTGACGTTGGATTTAAATTTTTGAAGATTGTAGTTATCAGGAAAACAAGGTGGGAAGTGCTAGAAAAGATGTAGAAGGAGTGTTCGAGTAGAAGTGGCGGTTGCATCTAGCTACTTCAACAGTAAAAAGGTGAGACCTCAATGCCAATCTAGTAGTACGCTTAAATTCCTGTAAATGAGGCACCAGGGGAAAAAGATCCCCAGAAATTAGAATTGTGGTCAAAAATTAAGTCAACTACGAGTATAGCAACAAAGTTCTTAAATTTTTGTAGCTGCAAAGTCTTATATATATATATATATATATATATATATATATATATATATATATATATATATATATATATATAAAAATATGGAAAAACCTCGGATAGTTCAACTTGCATTAGAACAAATCGGTATCCGAGGAAAAATAGGGAATAAGAAAGGAAAGAACCAAGAACATTAAGACAAGGCGAAAAAAATCGTCCAGTGTTTAAGCTCTAAGTCCAAAGAAAAAAAAAACAAAACGAGTAAAAAGACAACTACGTAAAGTGCTCAATACACTAAGTAGAGCAAAACCTAAGATAATCCTAAGGAGCCAGGCAAACCTACCTAGGTTTCGCAAAAACGGATCTTCAGGTAAGATCCGTTTAAGTGAAACTTAGGTAGGTATGTCTGGCTCATTAGGGTTATCATACATATATATACATATATATATATATATATATATATATATATATATATCACACTGGCACAGGTGTGTAATTGATATTTGATACTTCTGTGGTGACGTTTGCTGTTGTGACGTAAGCAGCTCTAAAAGCAGCCAAAGCGCGCGTAAGAAGACAAGAGTAAACATAGCGTCTTCATCTGCAGTAGACATTCAAATAAAGCAGCCGATAATTCGCCCGCCGAAAAAATTTTCTCGTTGGTATCTGGGAGGGTGTATCGTGTCTTATCGGTTTTGTCAGCAAAAATATGCGTCACGGTACGGCAACGATCACTCGAGACGTATGTAATAAATATAAAAACACGATTATATTGGCAAATGTAAGGTCTCATGTATACGAGCGTATATTTTGATGTGTCTGGTAAAGAGAGAGAGAGAGAGAGAGAGAGAGAGAGAGAGAGAGAGAGAGAGAGAGAGAGAGAGAGAGAGAGAGAGAGGGCAGAGGGGGAAAGAAAGAATGAAAGAAAGAAAGAGAGAAAAAAGAAAGCGGAGAATAGAGGAAAACACCTCATGTAACACGCGAAAAGTAAACGTTTATTTCACCCTCAACTGACTCTCTGTTCCATTCTGTTTATATCTATCTATCTATCTATCTATCTATCTATCTATCTATCTATCTATCTATCTATCTATCTATTCCATCCCGTTCAGATCTATCTATCTATCTATCTATCTATCTATCTATCTATCTATCTATCTATTCCATCCTGTTCAGATCTATCTATCTATCTATCTATCTATCTATCTATCTATCTATCTATCTCTCTATCTATCTATCTATCTATTCCATCCCGTTCAGATCTATCTATCTATCTATCTATCTATCTATCTATCTATCTATTCCATCCTGTTCAGATCTATCTATCTATCTATCTATCTATCTATCTATCTATCTATCTATCTATCTATCTATCTATCTGTCTGTCTGTCTGTCTGTTCCATCCTCTTCAGATCTATCTATCTATCTATCTATCTATCTATCTATCTATCTATCTATCTATTCCATCCTGTTCAGATCTATCTATCTATCTATCTATCTATCTATCTATCTATCTATCTATCTATCTATCTATCTATCTAATTCTGTTCAGATGTATATCTAGAGCACAAACTGACTTATTAGAGGTCTTTTGATTAAAAATTAATCGTCGCTCAATCTCCTTCGCTAAAATAAGAATTTATCGATTTTATTCCGTTTACACTAAGCAAAATGGACAATATTTCCTGTCAATGTCATCAGAACGCCCAGGAAGTTGTCAAGCCATTGGAATAACGCTAAGAATGAAGCTCAAATCCAAGAAACTTATGCCTGCACTAGAAGACTAGCCGTTCCATCCAAACAAGAGGAACTCGCATTCACGTTAACCGGTAAAGACGGAAGAATCCACCAGACAGCAGTCCTGGCAGTTCTAACCATCTTCACAATAAAATGAAGTGTCAAAAGATTAGTGACAACTGTCGAATAACTGGCAGTTCCTTCTTTTGCAGTTCCTTTTCGGCAATTAAGTCACGTGACATAGTAGTGTCTATTCGGCGTCTGTATCATTACATGGTTACGTCTATCCGGGTGCGTTCCAGACATGCCCGTAATTGAGTTGGGTGTGGCTGCCGTAATTTAGTGAAATCACAAACGTCCTGTAGACGCTTAGTGGATTTTACCGGGATCTACGGTGAGCATAAATGCGTTTTATAACTGCCAAGACACTCCAGAACTCATTCCTACGTCATTACACGGGACCATCATCACCTCAAAGAACTTTCTCCTGACAAGCAGGATTCATAATGGTAGTGGTCATCTTATAATCGGACGTTTACATTCAGGAGACTTTTATTGACGAAACAGTGTTACTATCGGTGGTAATTTATCAAAGCGTTTTGCATCAGTGGATACAAGGGGGGGTGGGTGAAGTTTTAGGCATAATGTTCCTTTCTCTTAGTTCTTTGTTTCCGGCTTTTTCTTTTTGCAATAACTTCAATGCATCTTCTAATACTTACGATTTTACTTATAATTTCATCTTTCAATCTAAAAGATTATCTTATTATTATTATGCTTGTCCCGCCCTTAGTTAGCACCACCATTACGTCCTGCCAGTTAAATATTCCGTTTCGATCGCGTGGAAAGACGGAAAGGACATATAAGGGACCGTACTTGATTTGAGTGAGAAAAAGAAAGAAAGAAGGGGAAATAGAAGGTAGGATAGAAGTTTTTTTAACGTCTCCTGCGAATACCTCATGAATAATGGAGTATTCCGTTTCGATCACGTGGGAGAAAAAAAACGTAAATGACATATCAGAAACGCTACTTGCTTTCAGCGAGAAAAAAAAAAGCAAAGAAAGAACAAATGGAACATAGAATTGTTTGCCGTCTCCTGGCAATACTTCATAAATAATGTGTGAAAAGACGGAAAAGACATATCAGAGACACTACTTGGTTTCTATGAGAAAAGAAAAAGAAAGAAAGGAATATATAAATGTTTTAACGTCTGTTTCAGTGAAATGGCAAAAGTTTTCAATTGCTCTCATTTGTACCACCTTACTTCTTAAAATAACGAGCAGAATTCATATTTATTGCGTTTTAACAAGCGTAGTTTAGATGCGACACAAGGCTCGAACTCTCTCGTAAATGTTCTAGCAAGACAAGCTTGCTAACCATTACACAGCATCAGCATTCATATTTATGATTGTTATTGCAATATTTTGTTAGTTGTTAAGCTCAAATATATTGTTAAGCTCGATGTCATAGGGGAATTTCCACGGATATTTTATTCTCGTTTCCACGTATTTATTCTCATTTCTACGGATATTTTATTCTCGATTCCAAATATTTATTTATTCTCATTTCTACGGATATTTTATTCTTATATATACGGATATTTTATTCTCATTTCAATGGATATTTTATTCTGGTTTCCACGGATTTATTTATTTTCATTTCTACGGATATTTTATTTTCATTTCTGCGGATTTATTTATTCTCATTTCTACGTATATTCTTCGTTTCCACGGATATTTTATTCTCGTTTCCACGGATTTATTTTTTCTCATATCTACGGATATTTTATTCTCATTTCTTCGGATATTTTATTCTCGTTTCCACGGATATTTTATTCTCGTTTCCACGGATATTTTATTCTCATTTCCACGTATATTTTATTCTCGTTTCCACGATATTTTATTCTCATTTCTACGGATATTTTATTCTCGTTTCCACAGATTTATTTTTTCTCATATCTACGGATATTTTATTCTCATTTCTTCGGATATTTTATTCTCGTTTCCACGGATATTTTATTCTCATTTCCACGTATATTTTATTCTCGTTTCCACGATATTTTATTCTCATTTCTACGGATATTTTATTCTCGTTTCCACGGATTTATTTTTTCTCATATCTACGGATATTTTATTCTCGTTTCCACGATATTTTATTCTCATTTCTACGGATATTTTATTCTCGTTTCCACGGATTTATTTTTTCTCATATCTACGGATATTTTATTCTCATTTCTACGGATATTTTATTCTCGTTTCCACGGATATTTTATTCTCATTTCTTCGGAAATATTTTATTCTCGTTTCCACGGATATTTTATTCTCATTTCCACGTATATTTTATTCTCGTTTCCACGATATTTTATTCTCATTTCTACGGATATTTTATTCTCGTTTCCACGGATTTATTTTTTCTCATATCTACGGATATTTTATTCTCATTTCTTCGGATATTTTATTCCCGTTTCCACGGATATTTTATTCTCATTTCTTCGGAAATATTTTATTCTCGTTTCCACGGATATTTTATTCTCATTTCCACGTATATTTTATTCTCGTTTCCACTATATTTTATTCTCATTTCTACGGATATTTTTATTCTCGTTTCCACGGATTTATTTTTTCTCATATCTACGGATATTCTATTTTCATTTCTTCGGAAATATTTTATTCTCGTTTCCACGGATATTTTATTCTCATTTCCACGTATATTTTATTCTCGTTTTCACGATATTTTATTCTCATTTCTACGGATATTTTATTCTCGTTTCCACGGATATTTTATTCTCATTTCCACGTATATTTTATTCTCATTTCCACGTATATTTTATTCTCGTTTCCACGATATTTTATTCTCATTTCTACGGATATTTTTATTCTCATAGAGCTCGACATGGGTTTACTCAATTATTAAATTTAGAACTAGGATTCATCAGAAAATTAAAATCAGAAAGCCGTGAAATTTTCACAGGTATTTTTAGTTAGAAAATTTCTCAGGTATTTGTAGTTGGAAATTTTCACAGGTATTTTTATTTGGAAATTTTCACAGATATTTTTAGTTAGAAATATTCGTCTAACCGGGGAATATATTATTGTTATTGAAACGCTGAATATGATATTCTCTTGTATTGTCATTATATCATCTTTTATTATTTTTTTCCCAATTAAAAATTTATAAAGTACAATTATATCGTATTTTTCTCTCGTCTGAGGATTTGTCATTGAAAAGATTCTGTGATAATTGCGTTGCCCTAATTTCTGAAAAGAATATGTGTATATGGTATCACTAGACTGTCAACATTTAAAATTACATGAACCAAAATATAACAAATACGAATAGTCTTTAATACGAGATAGTCTTCTCTAACGTATTATAAATAGTGAAGCTCTTGAATTTAAGCGAAGTACTAGAGTGGCGATGAGGTCTCATCAATTTACAATTGAGAAGGCTACACGTAACCGTAGGTTCTATGCTAACAGTTTTTTTTTCTCGCACTTCTCGCTTCTGGAACTCCCTTCCGGCTCCATACTTTCCAGTGAATGCAATGTCAATGGCTATCTCCTGAATCCGGAGATAAAAACATAGTTAAATATTCTTCTCTCGCAGCTAGATTTATTCCAGTGGCAGTAGAGACTTCTGTGGTTATTGGTCTTTGTTCGATGGCGTTCCTTCCGAGGGTTGGCGGGATGGCGTCTCGATTAAGGGACGAGACTCGCGAAACGGATTGGCTCTTGCACCGTGTCTCTCTGGCGATGGTGCGAGGTAGAGATTTCTCCATCATTGCGGCTGGAATGATGATAGCAAAAAAACAAAAAACAATCATTTGTTTTTGTTTATAGATACTTTGTTCAGATAAAATCTTTGTTTCATTAGGCACTGTATTCCTAAAACCGAAGACGATGACACGACCATGACGATTTCTGTATGATCTAACAAAGGTCCAACACGATATTAACAAGAGCTCTTCGCTATGGTACCTAGACTTTTTGAATTTAATCGCAGTACTAGAGTGGCGATGAGGTCTCATCAATTTACAATTGAGTTGGCTTGACGTAACCGTAAGTTCTATGCTAACTGTTTCTATACCCGCACTTTTCTATCGCTCTTATTGCTTGTGGAACTCTCTTTTGGCTCCATGATTTCATGTAAACTTTAATTTTCAAATGATTGAAATGCAATGTTTTCTAAGAACACAGTATGGTGATTCTTGTTCATCGCTGGTAAAAATATAGCAATAGTAGCAACTATGAAGATTAGTAATATTTTGCAACTGAGAACCCCCCTAATAAATACCAAAACAAAAAAAACGCCCTATCTAAATGTATTATTGTGCTTCTTGTATCTGTCATAGTTTCTATAAAAATAAATCGGAGATTTTATTTTCAGAGCGCCCCTCGTAAAAGCACTCATATTTTTTCGCGCCTGGTTGGCTGTAAATTCTTGGTTAGGATATCTTGGAGGTAGAAAAGAATAAATGCCAATCATGAAACAATGGTCGATACTGCACTGTTCGCCGCTAAAATAAGAAGTAACACTTTTGCGTTCGTGCCAATTCAATTAAATTCTTGATATTTGGAATAATGCCTTCACTTGCTGCAATTTCTTAGAAATATCTGCGGTGTGCCATTTCTGTTTGTGCATGTGAGCGTATGCTTTTACCTGTAGACATATGTACATTTAGATTAATGTCTATACATAAAAAAGATAATAATATACACGAAATATACAATCATTAATATGAAATGGACAAAGTCCGACAATCATTTTAAGACATTTTTATGTTTATACATTCTTTTTATAGATACAAATATTTAAGTAAAAGCTCTGTTTATAATAAACAGTATTAACAACATTTACCGGCCTGAATGTCCGAGAAATTGTCATAGAAAATATGCATCCTCCGACAGGAATCAAACCCGTATCCTATACGGAACCGTCATATAGCCTGACGTACCTTAACTGATTGGGCAACAGAGGAGCGTTCGGTTAGCAAGGTCGATTTTACTGTTTTTAAACACAATTCTCTATGATTTTCTCTCATACATTCATAATGCGTATCCAAATGTAAACAAATGACGTCACACATTATGAAATGGACAAAGTCTGACAATTATTTTTTAAAGCATTTTTTATGTTTATACGTTCTTTTTATAGATACAAATATTTAAGTAAAAGCTCTGTTTATAGTAAACAGTATTAACATTTACCGGCCTGAATGTCCGAGAAATTGTCATAGAAAATATGCATCCTCCGACAGGAATCAAACCCGTATCCTATACGGAACCGTCATATAGCCTGACGTACCTTAACTGATTGGGCAACAGAGGAGCGTTCGGTTAGCAAGGTCGATTTTACTGTTTTTAAACACAATTCTCTATGATTTTCTCTCATACATTCATAATGCGTATCCAAATGTAAACAAATGACGTCACACATTATGAAATGGACAAAGTCCGACAATCATTTTAAGACATTTTTCTGTTTATACATTCTTTTTATAGATACAAATATTTAAGTAAAAGCTCTGTTTATAATAAACAGTATTAACATTTACCGGCCTGAATGTCCGAGAAATTGTCATAGAAAATATGCGTCCACCGACAGGAATCGAACCTGTATCCTATACGGAACCGTCATTTAGCCTGACGTGCCTTTAACCGATTGGGCCATAGAGAAGCGTTCGGTTAGCAAAGTTGATTTTACTGTTTTTAAACTACAATCTTCCATGATGTTCTCACGTACATTCATATCTGCTCAATTTCTGTGACGAAAATTGTGGATTATGCAATGCAAGAAGTGTCCCGTGTTTCAGCTGGAGGAGAGTCTGAAAGAGACGATCGTGAGGTGTATTCAGCCTAGAAACCACATTATTTCAGATCGTTGGGCTGCTTATGCTGGAATCTATGTAATGAATGTTGGGATATATTCATCAGCAGCATTTTGTAGATTCTGCTGTGCAAGAAGAGTCTCGCGTTTTAAGCTGGAGAAGAGTCTGAAAAAGGAGATTGTGAGGTGTATTCAGCCTAAAAAGCACATTTTTCAAGATCGTTGGGCTGCTTATGATGGAATCCATGCAATTAATCGTAAGATATATTCATCAGCGGCATTTTGTGGTTTCTGCAGTGCGAGAAGTTTCCCGTTTTTCAGTTAGAGGAGAGTGTGAAAGAGACGATTTTGAGGTGTATTCAGTCTGGAAACCACATTGTTTCAGATCGTCGGGCTGCTTATGCTGGAATCTATGTAATGAATGTTGGGATATATTCATCAGCAGCATTTTGTGGATCCTGCTGTGCAAGAAGTGTCCGCGTTTTCTGCTGGAGGAGAGTCTGAAAGAGGCGATTATGAGATGTATTCTGCCCAGAAAACACATTGTTTAAGATTTTTGGCCTCCTTATACTAGAACCCATGCAATCAGTGTCGCGATATATTCATCAGCAGCATTTTGTGGATTCTGCTGTGCAAGAAGTGTCCAGATTTTTCAGCTGGAGGTGAGTCTGAAAGATGCGATTTGGAGGTGTATGCAGCCTGGAAACCACATTGTTTCATATTGTTGGTCGGCTTATGCTGGAATCCATGCAATGAATCTCGGGATATATTCATCAGCAGCATTTTGTGGATATTGCAGTGCATGAAGTCTCCCGCGTTTTCAGCTGGGGGAGAGTCTGAAAGAGGCGATTTTGCTAGATCAGCTGCTAGGAAAGTTGGTTCACTGTGTCGTGCTAGACAATTTTTCTCTCTAATATTATGGGTCCTGATTTAGCCTCTAGATTTAAGTCGCATTTCCACTGCCGAAATGTTGCCTCCCTATGTTTTTCCTATAAATACTTTCATGGCGACTGTTCAGATGAGCTCTTCGCCATTGTGGTTAGATTTTTAAATTTGTTGTTTTATCCCCCCATCACCACAGGCAATGAATTGTACATATGGGGACTAGTTAGGTTTTTCATAGAGACAATGTGGTATTATGGTGGTTGAAGTAAGAAATGTGTTGTTTTGGTGTTAAGAATATTGTTTCTATGTTTGGCCCAGTGTTTGTGGCTAGCTAAGTTTAATATTAATAAGACCGCCCTTTTCCCCAATCTCCATTTTTGGCCTTACATTTTCTGTTTTAAAACGGAAATAAATACCGCTCTCCGCCATTGGGATTAGATTTTTAAATTTGTTGTTTTATTCCCCTCCCTACTCCCAGACAACGAATTGTACATATGGGCACTAGTTATGACTTTCATAGAGACCAGAGGTATTATGGTGAATGTAGTAAAAGGTAAATAAGAATGCGTTGTTGCTGTGTAAGGAATATTGTTGTATGTTTAGGTCAGTATTTATGGCTAGCTAGGTTTAACGTTAAGACAGAAGAAGACCGTCCTTTTCCCTATTCCCCTTTGTGGCCTTGTGCCACATTTTTATACATAGCCGAATAAATATCGCTCTTCCCCATGATTACCTACACTTTATGAATTTAAGTGTGGCACTATACTGGCGACGAGGTCTCATCGATATTCATTTGAATTGGTTAGATGTAACCGTATGTTCTATGCAAACAGTTTATTTTCTCACACTTCTCGATTGTGGACCTCTCTTCCGGCTACATGCGTTCCAAACAAGTTTAGCTTCAAAATTTTTAATGCAATGTCAATCGTCATCTACTGTCCTCCTGATTACTCCTTCTTTTCTAGCTCTTTAGTAATGTTTTCTGTTTTCTAATTCTTCCACGCCCAGTAAATCACTTGTGTCTTAGTGGCTTTACTGCATTGTTTGGGGTGAACACGATAAAAAAAAGTTGCAAAATGTGTTGTGTATATTTTACAAGATTATCCTAACGTGATGCGGACCCACTTATACGTGGCGACCAACTGGAAATAATGGATACAATTTGATTGTGGATGATGCTGGATAGACCCAAAGCGTAATGACAACTTTTCAGAAAGTGTATGTCCTGCAGAAAATTACAAAATTCTAGATGAAAACAAACAAACAAACACACACACAAGAATCTGTAATAGTATCGCTACTAACTTAAAATTGTAGTTTCCTTGTGTTTTTCTACACGTACACAGTGTTCCAAAAGTCTTGAGAACATTTTGACATTGAACATCTCGAAAACTCTTAAGGATATAAAAACGCGCCTGACATATTCTGAAAGAATTTAATCTCAAGTTTTGCCTGGCATGTTCAAAGATGTTCAATGTGAGCACCGTTGGTCACACGGCACACATCAAATCTATCATCTTCCAACTTCTATTGCATTGCAATGCAAAAGTCACGACGAGCTGGTTTATCAGTGTCCTGCAACTGTTGGGTTAACTGTAGCTTGTAAGGTGTCATGTGCAGTCGTCTTTTTAAGACACGCCAAACAGTTGTTATAGAAAGCTGAAGTTCCTTACTGGCTCTTCTGATCGATTTACGGGGGTTCCGCTCGAAAGCACTTCGAACTCGCTCAACCGTATCGTCTGACGTTGAGGGGCGTCCCGTTCTCTTAGCTGGCACAAAAAATCATCCTTCATGAATTTACCGTGCCATCTCAATATGGACTTCCTTTCTGGTGCCTCTTTTCGGAATTTTGTGCGAAATGCACGTTGAACAAGTGTCCATGATTCAGTTTTTGTAAATTCAAGGACGCAAAACGCCTTTTCTGGTTGAGTGAACGCCATTACTGGATGTGGAAAATAAGAAAAATCATTAGCATTACAAAAAACTTAATGAATTTAGATTTAAAATAGTACCAGTTTCATCTTACTATCATTTCGTAGTTCAGCAGATATGAGGACTTGAAATGTGCCCAAGACTTCTGGAACATCATATATTTTCATGGCAATGGTTCTGATGAGCTTTGGTACCTGTGCTTCATGAATTTAAGCGTAGTACTAGATTGACAGTTAGGTCTCATCATTTTATTGTTGAAGTTGTAACAAGTTTATTCTCTCAGACATCTCGCTTACGGCTTCTTACTTTTGGCATTCCTGTCAAGCAAATTCTGGATGAAAAAAAAAAAAACAAACAAACAAGGAACTGTAATATTATCGCTGCTGACGTAAAAATGGATCTTCCTTGTGTTTTTTCTACAAATATTTTTATGGCAATGGTTCTGATAAGCGTTGGTACCCGGGCTTCATGAATTTAAGCATAGTACTAGATTGGCAGTTAGGTCTCATCTTTTTTATTGTTGAAATTACAAGAAGTAACCATAAGTTCTATTCTAATAGTTTATTCTTTCAGACATCACGCTTGCGGCTTTTTCCTTTTGGCATTCCTGTCAACTACGATCTTTAAAAAAGTAAATGCAATATTTGTCCTCATCTTCACCCTCCTTGAACCATGTTCCTTTTTATTGCCCTTTCTTCTCAGTAAAGTATTCTCAATTTCCTTCACGCTGCTGTCTTTCATCCCCAGTACCTACTAGCGTCTTAGTGGCTTTATCGCCTTGCTTAGGGTGAAATCATTTTAAAAAAGCAAACAAACAAAAAATAAAAATGTGCATGAGATGCTATCGAAAAATATGCAGATTTAGACCTCGTGGATGATTTCAGATTCCCATTTTATGAGAGACGAGTGGAAGTGACTGGTGTGACATTCCTCAGGGGCGAGTTTACCAGTTTATGGTGTTGTGCTTGCAGCATGTCGCTTTCAACGCTCATCATCTTGAACCGACATTCGACAGACCTTGAAATGTGCGTTCACTGAAAAAACCTTTGTTCGACCTAGAGAACGTTTACCAGAAGCATAACAAGGTATTTCGAGAGTTTCGGTTGCTTAACGAAAATCTTGATCCAGGCAGGTTACTCGAATTTATCAACCATCGTAAAGAACGAATTATAATTTAGCACAAGCAGGTAGCACAAAGCGTGTTGGCAGACTGACTCAGTCGGTTGGGTGGTAATGGGTGTTACCTGCGCCCGATTTTCCATTGAATGACTCAGTCGGAGCATTTTTAGACTGGAAACGTTCCGATACCACTTCGGTGATTATGCGTTTTATTGTAGCGTTTTATTGTAGGGTTTTGTTGAAGCTTTTTATTGTAGGGTTTTATTGTAGAGTTTTGTTGTAGCTTTTTATTGTAGGGTTTTATTGTAGAGTTTTGTTGTAGCTTTTTATTGTAGCGTTTTATTGTAGAGTTTTGTTGTAGCTTTTTATTGTATCATTTTATTGTAGAGTTTTGTTGTAGCGTTTTATTGTAGCGTTTTATTGTAGAGTTTTATTGTAGCGTTTTATTGTAGCGTTTTATTGTAGAGTTTTATTGTAGCGTTTTATTGTAGAGTTTTATTGTAGCGTTGCAACTAGTTGGACTTTAGATGCCGCTTTTTTGGTGATCGCTGTGGATGAATGCAGAAAGGTGGCGCGATCGTTGAAAGTGACCCGTTGTCGAAAAAGTATGGACAACAAAAATCACTTAAAGGAACCATTCTGGTTTATTCATGTACTTCAATAGCGAGGCGGGATGGGCGATACTATGCACTGATCGGGACGGAATGCCACTAACTGGCAAAACGTTTCCTCTTTTATGGAGCTCAAACTCCTCCTTTTTGTCATCCTTTATTCGAATAGTCATAAATCACAGCTATCAACCCACACGCGTCCCAGACCAACATATTTTGGTCGTGGCAAATAAAAGTGTCGCTCCAAGTGCTTAGAACTATCATATCCAATTAAAAAAATCATTCTTTCATTAGTTTAATGAGCATAATCATATACTAATACTAACAGTTCAACGTCTGCTTGCTTTAGGGAAATGCTGCTTCTTTTTCGTTGCAGAGTACAACAGTGCAAATATCTTAAGATAGACTAAAATAGATTCTGAGCAGAGATTTTTGTTTGATAACGTCGGTGGATCTTTTATTTGCTTGATAGTGACATGGTGAAGGCAGATGCCATAATCACTTTACGCGTTGGGAAATGAACGCAAGAACAAGAAAGGTGTGATGAATATTTTGACATTGAGAAAATTAGTTTCAATCATGACTACAGGTTAAGGACACTGTCTTTCACTCACTTTACATATCTATCTATCTATCTATCTATCTATCTATCTATCTATCTATCTATCTATCTATCTATCTATCTATTTACTCATATCTATCTATCTATCTATCTATCTATCTATCTATCTATCTATCTGTCTATCTATCTATCTCAGTATAATCATATCTATAATCATATCTCTCTTTCAATATAATCATATCTATCTATCTATCTATCTATTCTGCTAATATCTATCTATCTATCTATCTATCTATCTATCTATCTCAGTATAATCATATATATAATCATATCTCTCTCTCTCAATATAATCATATCTATCTATCTATCTATCTATCTATCTATCTATTCTGCTCACATCTATCTATCTATCGATCTATCTATCTATCTCAGTATAATCATATCTATAATCATATCTCTCTCTCTCAATATAATCATATCTATCTATCTATCTATCTATCTATCTATCTATCTATCTATCTATCTATCCTTCTCAGTATAATAATATCTATATATCTATAATCATATTTATCTATCTATCTATCTATCTATCTATCTATCTATCTATCTATCTATCTATCTATCTACTATCTATCTATCTATCTACTCATATCTATCTATCTATCTACTCATATCTATCTATCTATCTATCTATCTATCTATCTATCTATCTATCTACTCATATCTATCTATCTATCTATCTATCTATCTATCTATCTATCTACTAATTTCTATCTATCTATCTATCTATCTATCTATCTATCTATCTATCTATCTATCTATCTATCTATCTATCTATCTCCGTATAATAATATCTATATCTATAATCATAACTATCTATCTATCTATCTATCTATCTATCTATCTATCTATCTATCTATCTATCTATCTATCTTCTGTTCGCCTTTATCTATCTATTCATATTCAAGACTAAATAACATCCATTTGAAGTACTAACTCATCACGATATCACTTTAGTTAAATTATCTATAAATTTAGTAAATACCACTATGATAATTGACTAAAATGTGTTTAGTATTGTATAAATCCCCACGTGTCCCCAATGAAGATCACACTCAAGACAGCAGAAAGTTTCTTCCCCGGGACTAACCTGCCAAATATCGCTCGACGATAGGCGCTCAGAAATTCACTAAACATAGTTTGTCTCAAAGCTAGAAGAGGGAGAATTCCATGTCGAGGATTGAAACCAGTACCAGTAGGCTAGCGGACCACTCTGTTGACAGTTTCTCTGCGACAAGCGCCCTTTAAAATCCTACACGTGTTTTTTTTCTTCAAAGCATTTAAAGCGCGTAGTAGAAACATTTCTAAAGATGAAACGATAAAAAGCTAAATACATTTATCGCTTGTCTTATCTCAATACCCCATTAGCGTAATGGAACAAAGACTTGATGCAAATTGTTCATGCTAGATTAGGCTTACTGCAAACATTTTTGAGGTATGGGTCATCATAAGACTGGTCTCCTAATTAAAGTTTTCAAAGTAATTATTCGTTGTAGGTAGTTTAGCCATTATCACTACGTGCGCATAAGTTTGACTCTGGTTCATTTTCTCTAATCAAAAATTGGTCTAATGTTATCACTGATGACAGTGTAATTGACACACTACTGCGTGTGATTTATTTTGAATTTATTCATTTGACTACACACATTTAGTCTCAAAAAAGAAAAATGATGAACGTTTTCTGTTTCTAAAACAAAAGATTTTTTTTACCCGTATGATCTTCCTTATGTAAAATCCGTCAGTGATGAAAACGTTACCGTCAATGAAAAGTTACAAAACATTGTTTCTGTATGTGGTTATGTATGAGAGGTTGTGTGTGAAGAAGTGAAAACGAAATGAAAGAAAACTATTTATGAATTTAAGTTCGGTACTAGACTTGCAGCAAGGTCAACTCATTTTACGGTTTAAATGGCTAGATTTAACCGTAAGTTCTATGCTAACAGTTTCTTCTGTCGCACTTCTCGCTTGTGGAACTCTCTTCAAGCCTCTTCTTTTTCAGTCAAGCTCAAGTGCAGTACAAGACTGGCAGCACGTCCTCCTTATTTTACGCTTTAAATGGGTAGATTTAACCGTAAGTTCTATGCTAACAGTTTCTTCTATCGCACTTCTCGCTTGTTTACCCATGACTGTGTCAGACATTACACTGTAAAACTGTAAGCACAACAGTTGAATAAGACACCAAAAAGACGTCTCCGACATAATTCAGTTCATTAACCATTTGAAACACAGATACACAGGATAGTTGCTCTTCGCAGACACACTTGTCTGGTCGTGAGTCACCGAATGGACGCAAAGTGGAAAGGGGCTGACTGAAGACCAGCTGGATTCATGACGTAGTTCGTCATATAGGTCCATCCAAGAATAAACATCGTCAGATAAGAGTTACAAAATGTCTGACGATGCTAATGAATATCGTAGTGAAAATCCCTTTGGATAAAAAATGATTTAAATTGCGGCTGATAGAGACGGACAAACAGACAAATCAAATAACTTATTGATTGCATAGTTGTAAGATGGCGCATATGTGGACATTGCGGGTCCATTTTAATATGTCGCTGACGTCAGAGCATTTCTGGAGTAGGTAGCTCCTATTTTTAAACGAAAACTGGTTTTGTTTTTGGTTGGGGAGGGTTTTTTATTTTTCTTCATTTTTTCTATGGTTTTTCTTTTCTTTTTCTTGATTTTATTCTTTGTTTTTTCTTTCGTTTTTCGTTTTCTTTTTTTTCATTTTTTGTTTTCTTTCGTTTTCTTCTTTTTCGTTTTTCGTTTTCTCTTTTCTTTCATTTTCCTTTGCATGATTTCTGCTTTTAGCTTTTTTCAGCATTCGCTAACTTTATTTTTCCATTTCTTTTTCTTTACTGCTGTTTCTTTCTTTCGTTTTCCTTTACTGTTTTACGCTTTCTTTTCTTTCTTTTTTCATTTCGTTTTTTCTTTTCTTCTTCTATGTTTCTTTCTTTCGTTTTCCTTTATTGTTTTACGCTTTTCTTTTCTGTTCTTATTTTTTTTGTTTTCTTTTATTCGTTCTTCTTTCTTTGTTGTTTTTTCTATTTTTTATTTTCTTTATCATCTCCATTTTTTATTTTTCTTTCATCTTCATCTGCATTTTTTCTCGTTTTTTAGTCATCTTTTTCTTAACTTGGAATTACTAATTGAAAACTTTGCCTTTTCTTTTGCTAAAAAGAAAAACGAAAACAACAAAAAATAAAATTTAAGAGAAAACAATTTTTATTAACCCTAACAAAAGCAGTAACGTTTTAATGATGTATTTTTAATTATTTCATCCAAGCAAGGCGATAAGACCATTAAGATGAAATGGCTGCTACGTTTAATAATTCTGCGCCATTATCCATTCTACCACCCACATATTCATGCTTACGGCACTTGTTATTCCCAAGCGGTCACCAATTTTTTACTGGCCAAGCACGACGTTGCTTAGCTTCGGTGATCGTACTGGAACCGATCTTTCAAAAGGATGTGGTCTTAAGTTCGATGTGTGACGTTTGATATGAAAGTAATTATTTCCACGACAGTAACAGTTGAGCCTTTTTAGTTTTTCTTTTAACTTTGTTACAAAGAGTTATGGCGTCCGCTACGAAAGTGAATGTGATACAAATATATATCATCTCCATAAGGGACAATCCATTGATATTATTTACAGGTTTTTTTAATATTTACAGCAAACAAACAGTGGATTTGAGCACAGTCAGGATGTAGTTAATACGTTTCAGCTGTGTCACGTTTCGGGAGGCCCTGCACAGCTGTTAATGTTGGTGAAAATGCATAGTGTTTTGTAGGCGAAAACTTGCTCTATCCATGGCGTTGTTGTGCTCTCTGGATCTTTTAGAATTTCCGGACAAATAAATAGAAGGCATTACGAAGATTATTCTTTATTTATAAACAATAGTAAAAATGTTGTTAGTTTTTCAAAATATTCAAATTTAAGAGACGCTCATAAATATTCATGGGGTTAACGGTAAAGTTTAGGGAAAATAAAAATACTTGCTGAAAAATAAACTGTTCTCATTTGCCTTGACGAAGAGACGGAGAGAGAATTAATGATAAATAAATAGGAACAGGCATAGATAGATATATAGATTGAAAGGAAATGAACGATATATATATATATATATATATATATATATATATATATATATATATATATATATATATATATATATATATATATATAAATAAATAGACGAAGAAAGATAGAGAAAAAGAAACAGAAATATATGAATATGTATTAATTTTAACTTCCTGCTTGAGTTTTTATTTATCATGAAAATACATTGAAATTATTTTTAAATGTGTAAATGTCAGGTTGGTAGCTAGCTATATATGAAAAGACTGATAGATGGATGGATGGATAGATAGATAGATAGATAGATAGATAGATAGATAGATAGATAGATAGATAGGAAGAGAATGGCAGAGATAGATAGATAGATAGATAGATAGATAGATAGATTCATTGAAAGGAAAGGAATGAAATAGATAGATAGATAGATAGATAGGAAGAGAATGGCAGAGATAGATAGATAGATAGATAGATTAATTGAAAGGAAAGGAATGAAATAGATAGATAGATAGATAGATAGATAGATAGATAGATAGATAGATAGATAGATAGATAGGAAGAGAATGGCAGAGATAGATAGATAGATAGATAGATAGATAGATAGATAGATAGATAGATAGATAGATAGATATATAGATAGATAGATAGATTCATTGAAAGGAAAGGAATGAAATAGATAGATAGATAGATAGGAAGAGAATGGCAGAGATAGATAGATAGATAGATTCATTGAAAGGAAAGGAATGAAATAGATAGATAGATAGATATTAACAGCCCAAATTAGATTGATAGATAGATTTGAACAGACTAAAATAGATAGATACATAGATAAATATATAGATATGAAGAGACTAAAATAGATAGATAGATAGATAGATAGATAGAAAGATAGATAGATAGATTCATTGAAAGGAAAGGAATGAAATAGATAGATAGATAGATAGATTGATTGATTGAAAGGAAAGGAATGAAATAGGTAGATAGATAGATAGATAGATAGATAGATAGATAGATAGATAGATATTAACAGCCCAAATTAGATTGATAGATAGATTTGAACAGACTAAAATAGATACATAGATAGATAGATAGATATGAACAGACTAAGATAGATAGATAGATAGATAGATAGATAGATAGATAGATAGATAGATCATACAAAAGTCAGCTTCACACAACAAACTTTATGAAAGTGCCTGAAACCCAACCCACGGGAAATTAGCAAAAGCCCATCTTCTATAGACGCCTGAAACTACATCGATGGAAGGATAAAGAAACTGACAAACATAGAACAATGGCTGAGAGATATAACTAGATGCTTAACAATTGCATACGCGTATTGTGTTGAATGATTATGCAGAGGGGGAGATATTTATTGCCGAAAGTGCATTTACCACTTCTCGAGGTTTCAAATCGTAACATTTCGTTACAAACAAAGAAACAATGTTTTGATTTGCAAGGTAATATCGATCGTCTTAAATGGCGGTGAATTCTGGACAGTATCATTAGAGATGAAACAGAGACTTGGGAAAAAGAGTCGAAAGGGTTAACAGTCAACGATAAGAAGGCAGAATGCTTGGTCGTTAGCAAGGAGGCTGTTCAAGAGGCGAGCCACGAAGGTGGGGCGATAAAATTAAGCAATTACGAACATTTAACTCTCAGTGATGTGTTATAATAGACGACGAAATAGCGGAAGATGCCTTCAAAAGCGTAGCAAATTATTCAGATACCGGAAATTTCCGTTAGAAAGGAATGAAGGAACGGCTGTATAATATCGACCCTCCTATATGGCAGTGGATGCTGGGCAATTTCCTCGCAGACAAAGAGAAGACTGTGGGCAATTGAAATGTGTTCATATACATGGGCGCTGAGAATACCATTGATGGTGCATGTGATTAACGAGGAAGTTTTAAATACAATGGAATAAAAATGGACGCCTGTACTAAGAATCAGAAGAGGAAAAGTGGTTCTAAGAAAGACGCCGAGAATAGCATGGACGGTGTATGTGATCAACGAGGAAGTTTTAAATAAAATGGAATAAAAAAGGACATTGTACTTAGAATATGAAGAGGAAAAGCATCAGCTATGTTGTCTACAGAAGGACGCTGAGAATACCATGTGATCAGCGAGCAAGTTTTTAGTAACACTGAATAAAAAAGAACACTTGTATTTAAAATGAGAAGGGGAAAAGCATCAGTGATGTGGTTCTACAGAAGGACGCTGAGAATACCATAAACGGTGCATATGATCAACAAGGAAGTTTCAAGGAAAGTGCAGGCGAAAAAGTCACTTGCGCATAGAATCGGAAAGAGATAATATTTCTGTGAAACACATTTAGGAAAGAAGGTTTGGAGAATTGAACGCATACAGCGTATAATAAAGGCATGTGTGGCACAGAGAAACAGCGAGTAAGCTCCCCAAAAGAGAGCTATCGACAAACTGGGAAGGATGGTCAAATATTACATAGATCTATGAGGGAGTAGATAGGTCCGCTTATCGCCAGGTTCGCACTCCTCCCCAGTCTTTTGAACAGGAGTAGTGCTTTATCCTTTGTTTGCTTTTTAGGATTGGATTTCCGGTCCATTTTCATAATGACTTCTCATTCTCTCTCACTCCCAGCAATCTCTTGCGTCTTAGCAGTATTATCACCTTGTTTGGGGTGAAATGATGACCAAAATGATAGGATGTTGTTGCCTACAATAACATGGCATGTAGATATACACGACACATGCCTCAGATCCAGTGCGCGATAGTGTCAACGGCATTCGACTGGAATCATCGATCGTGTTTTTAAATCTATCGTGTTTTTGTTTTACAGAACAACGTAAGGTATGCAGATGACAGAGTGTTGATTGCTAGAAGGAAAGCTACAAAAACTCCTACAAAAGATAGTGAAGGAAAGCGGGAAGAGAGGATTAAACATCGACCACAAGAAAAACAGATTGAATGGTTGTTAGCAAAAGGACGAGCCCGAAGTGCGAATTGTAAATCGGGGATACCAAAATCAAACAAATGCAGAAATTTAAATATCTGGGAAGTGTTTTAACAGAGGACGGAAAGTGTGATATGGAAATCCGAAGGCGTATTGGGATAGCGAAAGATACCTCCCAAAAGCCAAGCACAGTACTAAGAAATAGGAAAATTTCACTAGAAACAAGTAAAAGAGTACTAAACCACTTCGTGATATCTGTCCTCTCTTATAGCAGTGAATGCTGAGCAATCTCTTCAAGATGAAAAGGAGACATGAAGCAACAAAAATATTGTTCTCTACAGAAGGATGATGAGGATAATGTGGACAGAACATGTGAACAACGACGATGTTTTGAAGAAAATGGAAACAAAAAGAAAACTAATATTTAACATCAGGAAGAGACAGTTGAGGTATCTGGGGCGCATAATGAGGAAGAAGAGCTTGGAAAATCTGATACTCACAGGACAGACACTGGACAGAGGAAAACAATGCATAACATACTTAATGAGCGTGAATAAATGGATGGCGGAACAGGACTTAGGAGAAAAACAGACAAGACAAAGTTTATTAAGAGCTACAAGGGACAGGAAGTTGTGGAGAGTCGTAGCGTTGTAGGTGGCTGAGTTTTGAATTCAGAGATCTTCTAGATCGAGTGCCAACTCTGGTTAGAGAGCCCAGTCTACTCTGCTATTTAACTCATTTTTTTAGGATTGGGGGTGGTGGCAGAACCGTTAGATTCTATACCTGTCCCAATGGTATTTCCGTACCGCTAATCATTACATTGCCAACATGTTAATGTTACACTAACTTTAGTAAAAGACCTCACTTGATGGAACATCTGATGAAGCTGACAAACTCAACATTTATATTATTAGAGATTCAGACTGTTTTGCCTAACTAGTTTTATAAACAAAACAAAAAAAGAAGCGCTTTCCTTTCTCCCTAGGAGGCCAAGATTTCGATGTTAAATAAATAAAAGGCTAGATAATCTTTTATCGGAGGTCGCAGATTGACATTCGTTTAACGGCGGAGCGTAACAGATATCAAATAAAACCTTGGATATGAATAGATAGAACTAGCAGTCATACCCAGCTGGTCGATCAGAAAAAGCGTTCAATCAGAATGGAGCAAAAACAGTATCATGTTTAGATGTAACAGAGTCTACCTTCGATTAATTTAAAATACTTTCATTAAAAACATTTTGAATTAATGCAGTCACTGATATAACAGAAGTAGTTTGTATTTATTCAATCGAAGTTAGCCGAGGACATGGAGGGGTAAAACAGGTAACATGAAGACCCACTTCACACCACAATTATTTTGGAGTTTTTTTAAATTCAACTTTTCAGGGATGTAAAAGAGGATACATTTATAAAGCAAGTTCGATGGAAGTTGGTTGAAAGATCAACGAAAAATAAGTTTAAAAAATCGTCATTTTTCACTATTTACACGGGTTTTCACTATATTAGCGAACTTAATTATCAAGTTAAATGGCTGTTAAACAATTTACTTATTGTTGGCTCTAATTCAGTGAAGTTTGTATTAGATTACTTGAAAATTGAGGGAGTTTTTAGTTTAGAATTTCTGTTGAAATCGATTTTTCGTTTTCCGTGTTTTTTTTGCTAATCGCAGTGGAGTGGAAATAAAAATGATGTATCGTTGAGCTTGTCATGATGTAAGTAACCTACATACCGAGTCTGAACAAAATCGGAGGAAAAAAGTTGAATTTATCGATTTTGATCGGCATTATGGATTATTGATTTTTTTAAAATTATCGATTTTTTTACGCTAAGATCCTATCTCTTACATTGTACAATGTATGTGCCTAGTTTGGTCAAAATCAGTTGGATGGATCTCGAGTGAAAAGGTATCACACAGACAGACACAAAGACAGAGACACAGACATTCTCTGTTTTATACATATAGATAAAGAACAGCTAAAAAATGTTCTATTGTCTTATCGCAAAACTCTTCCTAAAAAAGAAGGTGGAGGTGTGAAGGTATTTAATAGATTAATACGAAAAAGGAAAAGAATAAAGAAAGAAAACGGAGAGAGATAACGGAGAGAAAGGAAAAGGCAAAAAAGGTGGTAAGAGAAAAGAGAATTCTATTCCATGAAAGTATTTCTAGATAAGGCATAGGAAAGCTACATTACGGCAGTAGGAAAGTGACTGAATCCTAGAAAGCAGGTCAGGACCAACAGCATTGCAAATTCTTCTTTGGATTTTATTAATTATCTGTAAATACATAGCAGGAAATTTTTTTTTTTAAGCTTATCACCCCAAGCAAGGCTGAAAGCCACTAGCACGCAAGGGGTTACAGAAGGTTTGGAGGAAGAGCAGATAGGAGTGGTAAAGGAGAGGATGTAGAGAAAGATAGTGGATCGATCAAGGCAAGGGGGTTACAGAAGATTTGGAGCGAGAGCAGATAGGAATGAAAGGTGAAAGGATGTGGAGAAGGGAAGTGGATAGATCAAGGCAACTGGAGATGTCGATTGACGTTACACTTAAATAGTTGGAGATTGTATTTGTCAGGGAAACAGGAATAAGGAAGGGAGTTCCACAGGCGAGATATGCGAGACATGAAGCTATTGGAGTAGAAGAGACGTCTACATCTAACAGTTTCAACGGTGAAGGGGTGGGAACGGGACGCCAGCCTCGTAGGACGTTTAAATTCAGGAGGCCGAGGAACCAGCGAAAGCAGCTCCTCGGAGCAATTACCGTGAAAGTATTTGTAAAAAACGTCAGAGCGAGCGAATGTGGTAGCAATGTCTAAATCCTGAACAAATGGTAGACTTATAAATATATAAGATAGATTCTGGCGAGACACAGTGAAATCAACCTTCCAAGCAGCAGATCTAAGAATCGATTCGATATGGCCTTCCCATTTCAACTCAGTGGAAAACGTTAGCCCGAGAAGGTGCAAGGGTCCACTCTCCTGGAGGCCAGCACCAGCCATTTTGCTGGAAGGTAGAAAGTCGTCTCTCAGACGATTAATAACAGGCAGTTTTGTTTTGGGGGCGTTAAAAGTAACAAGCCATTCCTTGTCCCCCCCCCCGGGTAAACATGGAAATACTCTTCCACCGTTGAATGCAGGACGATTATCAAAGATTGAGAATCAAGCGGTTGAAATGTTCTGCTTGTAAAATCTGCTTGCATAAAAAAAAGAAAAGAAAGAAGGAAGAGAGACACGTGACAGAAATAGAAAGTAAATTATCTCTAAATTTCGCGAAATGAGAGACAAACGAGAAAAAGAAAAAGGAAAAATAAGGGACTGTCGAGATGTCGGCAGGCAGGCATTAAAAAATTAAAATTATAGTGATTTATTTTTTAAGGCTTATCAACCTTTGCAGGTTATTTAAAGATAGAACATATTTTAGGTTGTGAGATTTCTTTTTAGATAATTATTTAGCGATAAAAATCTTACTAATTAACCCATAAGTTGGGACCAGAAGAGAGGGTTCCATACCTTTTCTAAAGGCATTTGTGCGTAAGGGAATATAACGAACCCAACTGGAACTGGAACTCGGCTCTCCAATTAACAATTCCGAGCCATTATCCATTACACCATCCGCACATCCAAGCTTACATCACTTGGTATTTCCAAGCGGTCACCCATCTAAGTGCTGATCAGGTTCGGCTTTGCTTAACTTCGGTGATTTCTTCAAATTGGAACTCGGCTCTCCAACTAACAATTCCGAGCCATTATCCATTACATCATCCGAACATCCAAGCTTACAGCACTTGGAATTTCCAAGCGGTCACCCATCTAGGTGCTGATCAGGTTCGGCTTTGCTTAACTTCGGTGATTTCTTCAAATTGGAACTCGGCTCTCCAATTAACAATTCCGAGCCATTATCCATTACATCATCCGAACATCCAAGCTTACAGCACTTGGTATTTCCAAGCGGTCACCCATCTAGGTGCTGATCAGGTTCGGCTTTGCTTAACTTCGGTGATTTCTTCAAATTGGAACTCGGCTCTCCAATTAACAATTCCGAGCCATTATCCATTACACCACCAGCACATTCAACCTTACAGCACCTGGTATTCCCAATCGGTCACCCAAACTAGGCCCTGACTAGTTTTCGACATTGCTTAACTCCGGTGCTTCAACGAGATATGGCCGTAATTATAAAAGAAACATAAAAAAGAATTAAGAGAGAAAACTGAATAGAAAGATAGAAAAAAGAGAGGGATAAGAGAGAAAGAGAAGCAGAAAAAGAAGGCATGAAAGAAGAAATAGCGATGAGGAGCAGAGTAGAAAGAAGAAAAGAAAAGGAAAGAAAAACTGAGTACAATCTAGAGAATAAATAAAGGGTATGAGGGCGAGAGAAAGAGAGAGAGAGAGAGAAAAAGTTGAAGAAAAAGATCTGTAAAAATGAATGAAAAAAGATAGATTCAAGAAAGAGAGGAAAGTAACAAATCGAAATGGAAGGAAGGATGAAAGGTTGGAAGAAAGAAATGAAGGAAAGATGAAAGAAAAAAGAAAGGAATGAAAGAAAGAAAGAAGAAAAAGAAAGAAGGAAGGAAGGAAAAGAGGAAAGAAAAAAACGAAATGGAAGGAGAAATGAAAGGAAGAAGGAAATGATGAAACGAAGGATGAAATGAAGAAATAAAAAGAAAAAAGAAAGAAGCAGAAGGAAGTAATAAAACCGGAAAGAAAAGGAAAGATAGGAAGAAACAAACAAACAAAGAAATGGAAAGAAAAAAGGAAGAAAAGGATAAAGAAAGGAAAGAAAAAAGATAAATGAATTGGATAAATGAAGGAAGGGATGAAGGAAAGAAGGAAGGAACGAACGAACGAACGAAAAAAGAAAGAACAAAGAAAGACAAGAGGAAGAGGGTGATTGTATCAAAAGATTGAGAACGCAGAAGGAAACAAAAAAGTGAGGCATTAAGAAAGAAAGAAAGAAAGAAAGAAAGAAAGGAAGGCAGGAAGGAAGGAAGGAAGGAAGGAAGGAAGGAAGGAAGGAAGGAAAGTACAAAGAAAGAAATAGAAGTGATGAAAGATGAAAGAAAGAAAGAAAGGCATGTTCGGAAGAAAATAAATTAAAAATGAAAAAAGAAATTAAGGGAAAAAAAAAATGAAAGAAAATATCAAATAAGTAAAAGAGGATAAAATAAATAGCTAAAGAATGAAACAAAGAAAGAAATTAAAATCTCAGGAAGAAGCCAGCTAGCGGCGTCTATGAATCGGCTTATTAATCATCAAAACCAAACCGAAACGCCATGTCTGAATGTAGACATTCTTGCAGTGAGAATCCACTCAAATGTGCGATCCTTTGTCGAATATTCATTGGACAGACTCCAGGTCAGGTCAAAGGCGACGCGATTGAAATGTTATTAGCGTTCACGAATACATGGCTTCAGCACAGCTCGACCATGTTCTCCGTGGAGTGACGTCATCAGTGGCGACTCATTGTACCTTGGAGATTTTCCACGCCAACCATCATCATTTTATATGACAGCGATACTTTTCTCTTTGATTCTATCCTCATTTCGCGATTTTCTTTATTATTCAAATATTAATCACATTTTAACCTTTTATTTTTGTCGTTTGTTTTAGTTCTCTAATTTTTATTCATTAATTCTATAATACAATGATTAAGATATGAATGCTGATAAAATTGCTGCTACATATGGTCCAGTGCTCCTGTAATTTACCTTGGGAGCCTTGATAAAATCCAAAGAAGAATCAGAAATATTATTGGTCCTGATCTGGCGGCTTGACTTCAGTCACATTCCTAACGCCGTAAGGTTGCCTCTCTGTAACTTTTCCTAACGTCATAAGGTTGCCACTCTGTGTCTTTTCTTAACGCCGTAAGGTTGCCTCTCTGTGTCTTTTCCTAACGCCATAAGATTGCCTCTCTGTGTCTATTCCTAACGCCATAAGGTTGTCTCACTGTGTCTTTTCCTAACGCCGTAATGTTGCTTCTCTGTGTCCTTTCCTAACGCCGTAAAGTTGCCTTTGTGTGTCTTTCTCTAACGCCGTGAGGTTGTCTCTATGTGTCTTTTCCTAACGCCATAAGGATGCCTCTCTGTGTCTTTTCCTAACGCCATCAGGTTGCCTCTCATGTGTCTTTCCCTAACGCCGTAAGGTTGCTTCACTGTTTCTTTTCCTAACGCCGTAAGGATGCCTATCTGTGTCTTTTCCTAACGCCATAAGGATGCCTCTCTGTGTCCTTTCCTAACGCCATAAGGTTGCCTCTCCGTGTCTTTTCCTAACGCCATCAGGTTGCCTCTCATGTGTCTTTCCCTAACGCCGTAAGGTTGCCTCTCTGTGTCATTTCTTAACGCCATAAGGATGCCTCTCTGTGTCTTTTCCTAACGCCATAAGGATGCCTCTGTGTGTCTTTTCCTAACGCCATAAGGTTGCCTATTTGTGTATTTTCCTAACGCCATAAGGTTGCCGCTCTGTCTTTTCCTAACGCCATAAGGTTGCCTCTCTGTGTCTTTTCCTAACTCCGTAAGGTTGCCTCTCTGTGTCCTTTACTAACGCGGTAAGGTTGCCTCTCTCTCTTTTTCTCGAGCCATAAGTTTGCCTCTCTGTGTTTTTTCGTAGAGCCATAAGGTTGCCTCTCTGTGCCTTTCCCTAACACCATAAGTTCGCCTCTCTGTGTCTATTCCTAACGCCGTAAGGTTGCCTCTCTCTGTGTTTTCCTAACGCCGTAAGGTTGCCTCTCTGTATCTTTTCCTAGAGCCATAAGGTTGCCTCTCTGTCTTTTTCTAACGCTGTAAGCTTGCCTCTCTGTGCCTTTTCCTAGCGCTATGATGTTGCTTCTTTGTGTCTTTTCTATAAATACTTTCATGGTAATTGTACGGATGAGCTCTTCGCTGTGCCATGGTAAATAATCAGTGTGGCTATTTTTTAAATTGTTGTTTTATTCCCCTCCCAACACAGACAATCAATTGTACATATGGGAACTAGTTAGGACCTTCATGGAGACATGAGGTATTATGGTGGATGAGGTATTATGGTGGATGAAGTAAGAATGTTAAGTAAGAATGCGTTGTTTTGGTGTTAGGAATATTGTGGTATGTTTTGGTCTGTGTTTGTGGCTAGCTACGTTTAACGTTAAGACAGATGAAGACCGTCCAATGTCAACTGCTATCTACTGCCCTCCTGATTACTCTTTTCTCTTTCTGCTCATCATTATTGTTTCTGTTCCTAATTCTTCCACACCTTGTAACCCCCTTGTGTTTTAGTGGCATTACTGCCATCCTTGGGGTGATACCGATTTTTAAAAAATCCGCCCTTCTATGCTAACAGTTTCTTTTCTCGTACTCCTCGCTTGTTGATCTTCCTTCTGGTTCCTTGCTTTCCAACCTATGTATCTTAATGGCTTTACTGCTTTGTATGGGGTGATACCGATTTAATAAAAAAAAATCATTGTTGCATTGGTTTTGGCTTTAATATTTTTCTACTTTCATTCTTTTATTGTTTCTTTTTCTAATTCTTTTCTTTATTTTATTCTTTTGTTCTTTCTTTTTATAATTCTTTTTTGCTTCTTTTATCATCTTTCTTTCCTTCTTTCTTATTTTTTATTCATTTTATTCTTTCTAATTATAATTGTTCTATTCTTTCTTTTATGTCGTTCTTTGTCTTTTCTTTTTATTATTCTTCATATATTCTTTCTTTAAGAATGTTCTTTTATTCTTGCTTTCTTTATTCTTCTTTGGTTCTTTATTTTTATAATTGTCTTTTCTTTCATTTCATCATCCATCTTTCATTTCTTTCTAATCCTACTTTTTATAGCGTCCTGGGTAAGACGACAAACTACATCCCCGTCCTGGGCATGACGATAAACTACATCCCTGTACTGGGTATGACGTTAAACTACATCCGACAGCAAAGCCTCTGATCAGGAGGCTTTGAGGAGCGTGGAACCACCTCTTAATTGCTGGTGTTCCCAGGTCCACACTGACTCGGAGTGGTAGCACCTGTTAAAGCCACAGCTATGGGCAAATAGTTAACCCCCAAACTGGGGTCAAAGCACTATGTAAGTGTAAAAGTAGGTTTTAATACCAGCAATACATTTTTGTAAAATATTATTAAAAAATTATTACCAGCAATACTTTTTGGAAAAATTATTACCAGCAATACTTTTTGGAAAAAATTATTACCAGCAATACTCTTTGTAAAAAATTATTACCAGCAATACTCTTTGTAAAAAATTATTACCAGCAATACTCTTTGTAAAAAATTATTACCAGCAATACTCTTTGTAAAAAATTATTACCAGCAATACTTTTCGGAAAAATTATTACCAGCAATACTTTTTGTAAAAAATTATTACCAGCAATACTCTTTGTAAAAAATTATTACCAGCAATACTCTTTGTAAAAAATTATTACCAGCAATACTCTTTGTAAAAAATTATTACCAGCAATACTCTTTGTAAAAATTATTACCAGCAATACTTTTTGGTAAAATTATTACCAGCAATACTTTTTGGAAAAAATTATTACCAGCAATACTCTTTGTAAAAAATTATTACCAGCAATACTCTTTGTAAAAAATTATTACCAGCAATACTCTTTGTAAAAAATTATTACCAGCAATACTCTTTGTAAAAAATTATTACCAGCAATACTTTTTGGAAAAATTATTACCAGCAATACTTTTTGGAAAAATTATTACCAGCAATACTTTTTGTAAAAAATTATTACCAGCAATACTCTTTGTAAAAAATTATTACCAGCAATACTCTTTGTAAAAAATTATTACCAGCAATACTTTTTGTAAAAAATTATTACCAGCAATACTTTTTGGAAAAAATATTGCCAGCAATAGGTTTTTGAAAAAATAAATACCAGTAATGCATTTTCGAAAAGAAATATTACCAGTAATACTTTTGAAAAAAATATTACCAACAATAAAAATCTTGTTGGCATTAAATAACCTATTGAGGTTGATATGCCGTAAAACAAAACAAAACAAACATTCTTTTTATAATTCCTCATTTATTCTTTCTTTTATAATCTCCTTCTTTAATTCTTTTCTTTTACCATTCTTCGTTTGTTTTCTTCTTTATAAACTTCTTTTATTCATTCTATTCATAATTCATTCCTTCCTGCATTATAATCCTTTTATTCTTTCTATTCATAATTCATTTTCATTCCTTCATTTTATCATCCTACTTTCTTATTTTTCATTCTTTTTATTGTTTTAATTTTTTTTCTATTATTATTTTCTTTTATCATCTATTTTTTAATTTATTTTTCTTATTTTTCATTCTTTTTTGATAATTTTTCTTTTATTCTTTCTTTTATATTCTTCTTTTTCCTTCTAGCATCCGTCTTTTTTTACTATTCTCTTTTATTCTTTCTTTTTGTATTTTTGTGGCGTTCTTCTTTCATTCATTCATATTACTCTACTTTTTTCTTTCTTTTTATCATTCCTGTTTTATTCTTTGTTATTTCTATTTTTAAAACTTATTTTCTTTCCTTAGTTCTTTTTTTACGTCATGCTCTTATTCTTTTCCAATATACAATAGATTTCTCATCAAATTTATTCTACCTCAATAATGTCCTTTCTTGTTACTTTTATTTCGTATATTTATCTCTCCTTTCTTCCTTCCTTTTCTTTCCTTTTCTTACTCTTTCTTTCTTTCTTTCTTTCTTTCTTTCTTTCTTTCTTTCTTTCTTTCTTTCTTTCTCACCTTTTCATTATTTTATTCTCCGCGCTCAAACTTTTACTATCATTCACTGTCTCCTTCCTTCCTTCCTTCCTTCCTTCCTTCCTTCCTTCCTTCCTTCCTTCCTTCCTTCCCTTTTCTTTCTTTCTTTCTTTCTTTCTTTCTTTCTTTCTTTCTTTCTTTCTTTCTTTCTTTCTTTCTCACCTTTTCATTATTTTATTCTCCGCGCTCAAACTTTTACTATCATTCACTGTCTTCTTTCTTCCTTCCTTCCTTCCTTCCCTTTTCTTTCTTTCTTTCTTTCTTTCTTTCTTTCTTTCTTTCTTTCTTTCTTTCTTTCTTTCTTACCTGTTCTTTATTTTCTTCGATCTCAACCTTTTACTATCATTCACCGTCTTCTTCCTTCCTTCCTTCATTTTCTTTCTTTCTTTCTTTCTTTCTTTCTTTCTTTCTTTCTTTCTTTCTTTCTTTCTTTCTTTCTCACCTTTTCATTATTTTATTCTCCGCGCTCAAACTTTTATCATCATTCGCCGTCTCCTTCCTTCCTTCCTTCCTTCCTTCCTTCCTTCCTTCCTTCCTTCTCTTCCCTTTTCTTTCTTTCTTTCTTTCTCACCTTTTCTTTATTTTCTTCGATCTCAACCTTTTACTATCATTCACCGTCTTCTTCCTTCCTTCCTTCATTTTCTTTCTTTCTTTCTTTCTTTCTTTCTTTCTTTCTTTCTTTCTTTCTTTCTTTCTTTCTTTCTTTCTTTCAGTCTCACCTTTTTATTATTTTCTTCTCCGCTCTCAACCTTTTATCATCATTCGCCGTCTCGTTCGTTCCTTCCTTCCTTTCTTCCTTCCTTCCTTCCTTCCTTCCTTCCTTCCTTCCAGCACTTTTCTCCACCCTTATTGTTGTTTCTGGATATATTCCTCTCTTCCATATTCCATCAATCTCGCCCTTGATAGTATGCCAACCTACTTCGATTCGAACTCTTTAAATATCGATCTCTTTTTCCTTAATGAGTCTATGTCATAGAAGCGCACTGACATGCCCAGGCGTACAGAGTCCTTCAAAGAGACACAATAGAAGAAGAAGAAGAAGAAGAAGAAAAAAATGAATTCTCTGGGAGGAAGTGTGTAAGCTTAAGCTGGAAGGCAAATAGTTCAGTGTATGAACGCATGCTGCAGATCAATGACGTATTTCAGACTTCCTACGCACAGAACTTTGACACGCACTTATGTATATATATATATATATATATATATATATATATATATATATATATATATATATATATATATTGAACAATAAAAAATTAAAATCTTCAGACACACTGGTTTCTATATTAATATTCTTTCGTTTTTATTATTATTTAATTTAGATTCCTCGACTAGTTTCGGCCAACATGGCCATCATCAGGAGAAAAAGATTTTTCTGCTTGCTGGTAGCAGTGAACTACAGAAATGAATGTCTTGATGGAGAAAATGAACTTTTGTCTGTAGTTTCCATTTGTTTTTTTATTTTTTTAACATGAATTTTGGTCAGTCCTTGTGTTGGTCAAACAGTCTCTTTTAAGTTGTTATTTGAGATAAGAGCTGGATGGATTCATACTGCTCTGAATCCCCTGAAATAAATATATATATATATATATATATATATATATATATATATATATATATATTATAAATGACTATAAAATAGAAATTATAAAACGCCTAATAAACCAGGCAAAAAATAATTCATTGACAAAACAGATTTTTCTACAGCGAAATAAAAAAATATAAAACAAATTGTTATTAATAATAACTTCCATAATTATATTACTGATGAACGAATAAGATGTTCTATCAGAAATTTTAATACTAAGTAAATAGAATATAATACTACTTCAACTAACCCCAAACATATTAATCTTTTATATTGCAACCAAACACATTCTAATTATAAACAAGACGAAAATATCCTAAAAATAATATAAATATGAATATATCCACCATATGCTAGTAAAAAAAAAAAAAAAAAAATAAAATTAATTATATACTACAATAAATCTAGTATATCTAATTCAATCATTCGTAATGACTTTTCCCCACTTATTAACGTGTTGCAGAAAACCAACATTGTCTATAAATTTAAATGTCCCCTGGGAGATTGTATCTCAAACGGTAAAAATGATATTATTTTGGACACACTACGACAACTCTGTCTCTCCGGCTGAGTTTTCATTTGAATGACATGCCCAACATTTCTCCAGACTGACACCCGTTTGATTAATATGTGTATTTGAGTGAGAGACCAAAGAAATTCTTGTATCACGAAAAATGAACTGAAGAAAAGGATTATGGCAGCATTCAAAAATGTAAACAAGGAGACCGTCCAGAAGAGTTGCAGGAGATTCCATAGTCGTCTGGAGGCCATGGTTAAAGGCAATGACAATTTTATTGAAGAAATTTACTCTTTAGTATTTCAAAAATTCAGTTGTGTTGTTGAAAATAACGGAAATTTTCCGCTTGATGATCGTTTTTGGTTTCTCGCAAGTTATTTAATGTTTGAAAGCATCCAATTGAAAATAAGAAAAAAAAAACTTGTCTAAATTATTCAATGAAACATATCTCAAGAAATTCTTTGAAATAATCAATATTTGATTAATCAAAACTGATTGGTTTCATTTACTAGCATCAGAACATTAACCAATCGATCTGTTATAATGCACACACACGGGGATAGATATATACGAACACTTAAGCGGATACATACACAGACAGACGCACACAAACAATCACACACACACACAAACATACATGACTTTCAACAAAAGTTTTTAACTGCGATATTTTTCTACAAGTCGAAACAATTTTCTCTTTTCTGGGCGGAGTTCAAATGTCAAAGCTGGAAACACCCAGAAGATCTTGGACAATATTTGTTTAAATTCTGCTCACAAACATGAAGCTTTTTTACATAAAAAAGTTAACTGTCGCAAATATTTCTTCAATCAAATGTGAATGAGTGAGAAATAAATGCGCAAGCTACCCCCTCTCTCTATCTCTGTCTGTCTGTCTGTCTGTCTCTCTCTCCATATATATATATATATATATATATATATATATATATATATTTGTCTCTCTATCTCTCTCTCCATATATATATATATATATATATATATATATATATATATATATATATATATATATATATATATATATATACGAGGGTCATTCAATAAATAAGGTGAATTTTCGGTATAAGGACTTCTAATGCAGAGAGAAGCTTACTCACTTTTATTTTTTTTTGTTTTACTTCTTTTTCACGTGGATTTAATTTCTTTTGCAGATTAAAGAAAAACTTTGAGAGTTTTGGCGATTGACAAAGATGGCCGACCAAGAAGCAATCTCCAGGATTGAACAGCGGTCAGTTATCAAGTTTTTGGTCGCTGAAGGATGCAAACCAGTTGAAATTCATAGGAGAATGTCAACTGTGTATGGTGCCATATGTTTCAGCCAAAAGATGTCTACAAGTGGGCTAAATTGTTTAAAGAAGGACGGAACAGTGTTGAGGATGAAGACAGGCCTGGGAGGCCTACAGAAGTGAGGTCTCCTGAGGTGATCGAATCGGTCAATGACCTCATTCAGTCTGACAGAAGGGTGACAGTGGATGACATTGCAAGGACTTTGAGCTTATCCGTTGGGACAAACGCAGAGGTCATCAGTCAGAAGGAGTCATCTTGCATCATGACAACGCAAGGCCTCACACAGCAGCCCAAACGGTGCAGACCATCAACGAGCTGGGCTGGGAACTGCTCCCTCATCCCCCTTACAGCCCAGACCTTGCCCCTTCAGACTTTCATCTGTTTGGTCCCTTGAAAGTGTTCATCAGAGGCACGAAGTTTAAAAGTGACGATGAAGTCAAAAGTGTTGTGAGCGACTGGATTTTTACGCTGAGGGAATACGGAAGCTTGTGCACAGATATGGAAAGTGTGTGACAGTGCTGGGAGACTACGTTGAAAAATAAAATAAAAAGTAAGCTTCTATCTGTATTAGAAGTCCTTATACCGAAAGATTTACCTTATTTATTGAATGACCCTTGTATATTGTGTGTTATAGGCAGCATTTTTTATTCAATGTTAATTATTCAATGATAATGTTATTAAGCTTATCCGTCACTTTTCTCGTTCAAATGTGAAAGCTGGAAACGCCCAGAATATCTTGGACAATGTATGTTTAAATTCTGCTCACAAACAAACAAGAAGCTTTTTAACGAAAAAAGTTTCCTTAAAGAGCAATCTTTTCTTTAAACAAATGTGAATGAGTGAGAAATTGATGTGCAGAAGTACCGATATTGCATATGGAAGGTATCTTTCATTATCGCAATGCGACTTCTAATTTCGAAATCGTATTTTCCATCGTTTGTCTAAACCAGAGATTTTTTTTTTAGAGCAAATGAAGTTATCTTGAACTCTAACCAACACTTTTAAATGGTATACATTTAAATGTTATGAAATAAAACCATAGATTTAAAAAATATATATACACGAATATGAACTTAATTTATTTCAACGTTTCTTTTCATCTATTTGTGCAGCTTATTTAGTGTGAAATCTGTGCCTGTCTTTTTTTTGCAATTTCTTCAATGTTTGGTCGAATGCGCGATAAGCAGACACCCATTTCTTCTTCAGTTGAGCGTAGTCTTTCTCGCTTCTTATTTTTGATGTTATTTAGAGCTGAGAAGCCTAATTCGCATCAATAAGACGTAGACAATTGCGACAAAACTGATAAAGCCTTTTTCAGCTAATCAAGGGATAAAAAAAAGTTTAATACTTACTCTTTTTTTTATAAAACTAAGCTTGTACCATTACTACTTCCGCCCACACATAGATATATATGCTGTGACAACATCTCGCGGCACACTTAAGAGAATCGCGCGCCACAGTAACGCGGCACGGCACGGCAGTTGAGAAACACTGGTCTGAACACTTTCTAGATATTTAACGCTATAAACATTCGGCCCCGCGCTAGTACAGACATATTGGTATCAATAATTTTATAGATGACACTTGGGTCAGCATTAAAAACGAAAAAAAAAAACACGGTCTTCCTTCACCAGCTGACCAATCAATAGTTTAGATATCCTGTGCGAAGAATGATTTATAGTTGCGTACACACAGAGATACACTGGTATACACGTTACTATCGACAAACGTTTTCGGTTAGGAACACCTGCTCATATTCTGTTTACGTGTGTTGTCGCATTGTGCCAATTAAATACTGTTGTTGATACAGAAACCTTCTACTTACGTCAATAAGTACCTGCATCCTTTGCTTTCCTTCTCTGTTTCCACATCCGTCGAGAAAAGGATAGAGTATCCAGACAGTGGCGCACAATCTTGCGCCTGCGCAATCGTGTCGTCATCTTTGGCAGACGTTCGCCAGCAGACGTTTTAAAAGAGAGGCCGAAGGAAATTAAAAAAAAAAAATCATTCTTTGAAATAATCAATATTTGGTTAATCAAAACTGATTGGTTTCATTTACTAGCATCAGAACATTAACCAATCGATCTGTTATAATGCACACATACGGACATTTAAAGCGGATACATACACAGACAGACGCACACAAACAATCACACACACACACACACACAAACATACATGACGTTCAACAAAAGTTTTTAACTGCGATATTTTTCTACAAGTCGAAACAATTTTCTCTTTTCTGGGCGGAGTTCAAATCTCAAAGCTGGAAACACCCAGAAGATCTTGGACAATATTTGTTTAAATTCTGCTCACAAACATGAAGCTTCTTTTACCGAAAAAAAGTTTACTGTCGCAAATTTTTCTTCAATCAAATGTGAATGAGTGAGAAATAGATGCGCAACCTACCCCCTCTCTCTATCTGTCTGTCTGTCTGTCTCTCTCTCTCTCTCTATATATATATATATATACAGTGCTGTGCGATAAAAGTGACTCACCTGATTTTTTTTTTTACTAAATGTTCTCTTCTCCGATGAAACGAAAGTTGAGCTAAATTCAAAGGATAAGCGATCTAAAATCCGAAGAAGAAGCTTTGAAAGCTCTTTGAATTTAGCAGTAAGTACTGTCAAGCATCCGTTCAGTATAATGTTCTGGGGATGCTTCTCTTTTCATGGAACTGGTTTCTTAAAACCTATTGAAAAGACCCCCAGGAGCGCGCAGTACAAGAGAATTTTAGAGTCTTGTTTGCTCCCTTCTGCTAAAAAGGTGCAAATCGACACCACCAAACTCATTTTTATGTGGGATAATGCTCCCTGTCACAAATCAAAATTGATGAAGGAATACTTTGATGAGAAGCAGGTGAGTGTTATGACATGGCCGCCCCAGTCTCCTGACCACAACCCCATAGAAAACTTATGGAGCATTATAAAGTACAGGGTCTCGAGAAAGCAGTTGAGCAACAAAGAGGATTTGATTGTGAATTTCATATCCGAATAGAATTCAATGCTTGGAGATTAGATTTGCCAGAACCTAATCAAGTCAATGCCAAAAAGTGTTGAAAAGGTTATTCAAAATAAAGGAGGACCCATAGATTATTAAATATTTCGAACTATATTACCGATTATAAATAAATTATACCTCTATTATTCTTTATTTAAATCTGTTCGGTTATGTTTCTATTGATTACTAGTTGCAGGAAATAAGTAAGTCAATTTTTTTGCAGAGTTTTTCCCTAAATCTCATTTATATCCAGAATTATAATTATCAATAGAATACCTTAGGGTGAGTAAACTTGTTTACTAGGTGGTCGGGAAGGGGTCTTTATATTAGTAAGATTAAAAATTAGTTTGACCCCAAAAACAGGTGAAAAATTTTTAAGTAAAAAAAAAACAGGTGAGTCACTTTTATCGAATAGCACTCTCTCTCTCTCTCTCTCTCTATATATATATATATATATATATATATATATATATTGTGTGTGTGTGTTTAGGCAACATTTTTTATTCAATGATAATTATTGAATGATAATGTTATTAAGCTTATTAGACGTTATGACATGATTTTGTTTAAAATAATAGACAAAACTTGTCTCTATTATTTAACGAAACATGTATATATATATATATATATATATATATATATATAGATGAAAGAGAGGAGAGAGTGAGACATATATATATATATATATATATATATATATATATATATATATAGAGAGAGAGAGAGAGAGAGAGAGAGAGATAGATTAGAATCATTAATGTGGCTATTGCCAATTTGTGGGGCGCTATTTCTTAAAATAATGGGGGGAATTGGGATGCCTGTTTTGTAGGCTTTAGGGGGACCTTAAATATATATATATATATATACATATATATATATATATATATATATATATATATATATATATTATATAAATATTGCATTGTGTGTTTGTATATATATATATATATATATATATATATATATATATATATATATATACTCGGACATTCAGGCCGGTAAATGTTAATACTGTTTATTATAAACAGAGCATTTACTTAATAAATTTGTATCTATAAAAAGAATAATTTTACAAAGCAAAGGGTAAATTGTCGCCATTTTATATTTTTTATTTCGCGCATGCGCATTGTTTTTGATGGACTGCACATATAGTAAAGTGAGTTGGGCGCCGTATGTGAGAAAAAGAACACCATGATGCAATTCAATCGAGCAGAAATTTGGAAACATTATGCAGTATTGCTTGGCATTCGCGCCAGAAGCTCCAATACGAACATTTCAGAGCGGTGTCAATCTGCAGAGGATTCAGAAAGAGTTGGATGAGTCTAAGGGTGATTACGAAGGTCTTTAGTGTGATCACTAGTGAGTGCAACGTTATGTCTCCATTCATTTTCCCACAGGGGCTCAGGCTCAACACGTAGGCTTACATCAGGTGCCTTGAGGAGGTAGTGCTGCCCTGGGTCAACAGGGTGTCTGCTAGAAGGCCCTATGTCTGGCAACGGGACTTTGCATCATGCCACACGAGCAGGAGAGCCCAGTTATGGTAACCAGACAATTTCTGCGACCACCTAACTTCCCAGTCTGTCGACCCCCTTGATCATTATGTGTGGGACGTAGTTGAGCGAGAGACCAACAAAACTGCCAAAGATGAACCGAAGACAAGAGTTATGGCAGCATTCACAAACTTAAACAAGGAGACCGCCCAGAAGAGTTGCAGGAGATCCCCGAAGCCGTCTAGCGGCCGTGGTGGAAGCCAATGGCGATTTTATTGAATAAATTTACTGTTATTATTTCAAGATATTTTTGTTTAATTTTCGTAAATATATCCGTTAAAATGAGATGTCAGCGTTATTTTCATTTTTGCGTAATTTAGATAACAATTCGTCCATCGCATCCTATATATATATATATATATATATATATATATATATATATATATATATATATATATATATATATATATATATAGGGAAAAGGTTATAGTTGTTCCAATAAGAGAAATGTGTATATTTTAAAAAGAAGAGAGAATCCGCAAACGTTCTTGGTTGTAATGTGGATTTTTAAAATATATATATTTTCCATAATATATATATTTTTAAGACATTTTTATATTTATACATTCTTTTTATAGATACAAATATTTAAGTAAACAGTATTAATAACATTTACCGGCCTGAATGTCCGAGAAATTTTCATAGAAAATATTCGTCCTCCGAGAGGAATCGAACTGTATCCTATGTGGAACCGTCATATAGCCTGACGTGCTTTAACCGATCGAGCCACGGAGGATCGTTCGATTAGCAGGGTCGATTTTACTGTTTTAAAAATGTTCAATAATATTGATATTTGGAGATTGGGGAGGCCCCTTCATGTGTTCTAGCTCAATTTCATGCTCTTCATACCAATTCTTAACCATTCAAGTGGTATGTATTGGAGCATTATCGCCTTGGAAGATGCAATCACCATCAGGGAACAAAGTCTGGGCCATTGAATAAATATGATTTCCCAAAATGTTCAGGTAATCTTTGCTGTTGATTCTACCATGCAGGGCAACTATTGGACTGAGACATTTCCATGATATGGCGGCCCAAACTATCAATGATCCACTATGCTTCACTGTTGAAAGAAGGCAGTCAGGGTTGTAAGTTCTTTGGGCTGCCTCCACACATAAACTCACCCTGACGTTGGGAAAAGAGAAAAACTGGACTAGTCTGAGAATATGACTTGTTTCCATTGGTCTGCAGAGCAGGCATTGTGATCTCTGCACCACTTCAACCTCTTCTAAATGTTGCGAATGGGGAGAAGAGGTTTCCTTACGGCGGCTCTTCCATGATATGCAGCCTTATGGAGCTCACGACGAACAGTTTTATTAGAAACTGGACTATTCAGATGATTATTCAACTCAGCAGTCACTTTGGCCGCAGTAGTCCGATGATTTTTTGCCACATTGTGTTTCAATGCATGTCGGTCCCTGTCAGTAAGTTTGCAAGTCCGGTCCGAATTGCTACGGTTGCTAGGGGTTTTGCCCTGTTTCTCAAATGGCATCATAGTTCTTGATATGGTAGCTCTTGAAAAACCAAACAGTTCAGCAACCTTAGGGATCAAGACTCCTACCATGCGAGCTCCAACAATTTCCCCTTTTTCTAACTCGGAGAGGTCACGCATTTAGCTTCAATTTGACTAAATTCTAAAAATAAATAAGAAAAAGACAGTAAATTAGATAAATAAACATATTTACAATAGATATAACCACCAATTACGATGTTTTAGTTAAAGTTCTTAATAGAATAGGTCTTTGAAATATAGGAGTGGAATTTGCACCAGTTCCAATTATTTTGTCAAAATCCTGTATATATATATATATATATATATATATATATATATATATATATATATATATATATATATATATATGAAGAAATATAGTCTTAAAGTGTGCTATATTTATGGGATAAAGTGTGCTATATTTATGGGATAAAGTGCTCAATATCAGAGATAGAGCGTGTGTAAATATAAAAGAGAACATAGAATCAGCACTTAGAGCCGACAGTCTGTTTCATCCTTGATAAATACCATCAGTGGGCGAAACGCATCAGCTAAATTTTCGTTTTGACTTTATTCCTATATATATATATATATATATATATATATATATATATATATATATATATATATATATATATATATATATAAGTGAACATAGAAGTCAGCACTTAGAGGCGACAGTCTGCTAGTGCAATCGTCAGGCAACTCGTCTGAAAAGTTGCCTGACGATTGCACTAGCATGAAACAGACTGTCGCCTCTAAGTGCTGACTTCTATGTTCACTTATATATATATATATATATATATATATATATATATATATATATATATATATATATATATACATATATATATATATATATATATATATATATATATGAATAAAGTCAAAACGAAAATTTAGCTGATGCGTTTCGCCCTCTGATGGTATTCATCAAGGCAAATGCCAGGATTTTATTTTCCAACCATGCACATACATTTTAGTCATACATAGAAATATAGGTTCAACTACAAATTCCATCCAAAGAAAGTCCCACTGATTAAAAAAGAAAGTAACAAATTTCGACGGAAAATTCTTGAGAGTGTCGCTATCGAAACTTACCAAAACCTTCCAACGAAAACAACTGCTTTTTTATATGTCGTGTCCCCTCAGGAAATTTATGATCATGGCTCTCCACAACTTCCTATCATTTGTAGCTCTTAATAAATTTTGTCCTGTTGTTATGTGTCATAGTAATTTCAACTGTCTCTTCTTGATGTTAAGTATACAAGTTTTTTTTTGCTCCAATTTTCTCTAAACCTTCTTCCTGCTCACATATTCGATCCATGATATCCTCAGCATCCTTCTGTATAACGATATTTCTGTTACTTCAAGTCTCTTCTTCATCTTTGAGGAGATTATCCAGCATTCACTGCAACACAAAAGGAGTGGTATCATGTAACAGTTTAGTACTTTTTTCTTGTGTTTAGCGAAGACTTTTTTCTGTTTCTAATACTCTGCTTAGCTTTTGGAAGACATCTTTGGCTATCCCAATGCGACATCGGATTTCAGTGTCACACTTTCTGTTCTCTGTTAGAATATTCCCTAGATATTTACATTTTGTATTTGTTTGATTTTGGCATTATCGATTTGTAATTTGCATATTGGGCTCATGCTTTTGCTAACAAACATGCATTCTGTCTTCTTACAATTGACGTTTAATCCTTTCTTCACGCTTTCCTTCACTACCTTTTGTAGGAGTTCTACTAGTTTCCTTTCTATGTATCCCATCAACACTGTGTCAATACAGGAATATTTATAAACAATAATAAAATGGGGAAATATGAACAAAGGTGTCTGCACAAAAACGTAGTGTCAAAAGGACGTATTTTTCCCATGACAACTTCTATTTTAATTAATTAATTTAACACGATTTATGAGGTACAGAATTAATTTCTACTCGGTATTAATTTCAAATAGGAACTAATTTCAACTCGGAAGTTAGGATTAGGGTTAGGGTTTTTTCTGTTTCCATTTTCTTCAAAACGTCGTCTTTGTTCACATGTTCGGTCCACAGTATCCTCATCATCCTTCTGTAGAGAACAATACTTTTGTTGCTTCAAGTCTCCTTTTCATCTTTGAGGAGATTGCCCAGCACTCACTGCCATACAGGAGGAGAGATATCACATAGTAGTTAAGTACTCTTTTACTTGTTTCTAGTGAAATTTTCCTATTTCTTAGTACTCTGCTTGGCTTTTGGAAGGCATCTTTAGCTATCCCAATACGCCTTCGGATTTCCATATCACACTTTCCGTCCTCTGTTAGAACACTTCCCAGATATTTAAATTTCCGCACTTGTTTGATTTTGGTATCACCCTTTTGTAATTCGCACTTTGGGCTCGTCCTTTTGCTAACAACCATGCAATCTGTCTTTTTGTATTTGATGTTTAATCCTTTCGTCTAGCTTTCTTCAACTACCTTCTTTAAAAAAATGAAGTTTTGTTTCCGTGCCTGCTATCCACATCGTGTCATCTGCATATCTTATCTTGTTAAGATTGTGACCACTTCTGATAGGACTTCTAGTTCTCTCAGAACTCGCTGTATACACCTTTGTGCAAATTAATTGAAACAAAACGGATAATTCTGTTATTATTTACCGTATTTTTTCCAATGAAACATGACCCAGTGCACATGTATGTCCATTCCACGAAGTTTTTCCTTGCAGAATGACCACATATTCTCGATTAGATTTAAATCAGGAGAGTTTCCGAGCCAGTCGATTGTACTTTGATTTGCTCACTGGTAAGGCTTGCCATTGTGTTCATGCAGCGTTACAGTTGCTCGTAATAATCTTTTTTTACACAGTATTTGTATTAAAACCTATTCTTACACATTCATAGTATTATGACACCAGTTTGTGGTTTAACTATTTGTCTGTAGCTGAGACCCTAACAGGTGCTACTACCCCGGTTGATATTTAGGTAAAAGGATAAGTTTAACGACCAGCATTTAGATTTCGAAATGAAGAAAAAGCTAAGTTTTATTACTGACACTTTGCCAACATTAGAACAACGAAGCGGTGTCCAATTAAATTTTAAGAAATCTACCTTGAGTTGATTAAACAGTCCACCACGGAAGATATTTGGCCACGGAAATAGTTTAATTATGCAGAAACCTGGTTGTCTTAAAGATCTGGAAAGCATTAATAAAACACATTTTACGCTGTTATATACAGCATACGGAAACATGAGGAGGAAGGGGTGCTTGGAAAATGTAACACTCACGGGGTATACCGAATCCAAAAGGGGCAGAGGAAAACAATTAGTAACATACTTAAGGAATTTATGTAAGTGGATAAAAAAGTAAGATCTTGGGAAGGTGGTAAGGGGATAAACGCTGCTTATAGCTAGAAGAGAAAGCTGTGGAGAGGCATAATCGCCCATAACCTGAGAGATACGGTGCATAAAAGAAGATAGCATTGTTAAATATTTGAGCTTAACAACTTTTAAAAAAATCTTACAATAAAATTAAAAATTACAATTGCAGGTCATTATTTAAAGTCTAAGGGGGTACAAATGTCGTTAATTGGGTACAAATGTTGTTAAGGGGGTACAAATGAAAAGATTTGAACTTGACAAGATTTTCCATTTCACTGAAGCAGCCTGATAGTGTTATCGCTTCTTTCTTTCTTTCTTTCTTTTTCTTCTTCTTCGTCATCATCATCATTAGGTTGACATCGCCGGAGGTGATAGTGGGACAAGCTCCTCCTGTCTATAAAATGCTTCCGTGGCATGCGTCTCACATAACTTCTGACAACTAAGTCCAGCTCCTAGCGGGAGAATTGGCGAAGGCGGAAAACTGGCACCTCATAACCAGCTGAATTGGGTAGATGGACAGCCCAGGGAGGCACTCCATCTTGGAGGAGGAGGAATATCCTGATTTTAAACCTTCGTTGCCTTACACGGAAAAGTCTATAGAAGTAAATCCAGACAGAAAACCAGGAGTGGAGCCCCTGAGGTGGTTCGAGTGTTAACTTCTCGGCAACTCCTGCATCCCAAAACATATCACCAAATGTAATGCCCTGTATTCCTTTGGATCGTGTCTGTACGGCCGAAACGAGGAAGCGTGTAATCTGGGCAGCACACAGCCTCCATAGGCCGTCGCCGAGGCCTGTGCCTCGGTGAGGTCACTCCAGTTTCACCACCAGATGATGGAATTTCGACCAAACAGGGCGCTACCTTTATCTCACGAGATTAACGGATGCCTCCCTATTACAACACTTCGCGAAGAACGAGAATTAAGAAAAGATAAAAAAAAACACCGTTGTTATCAATATTTAACAATATTTCGATAGTATCTCTGTCTTCTTCAAGTTATGTTTTAAAAAATCATACGAGTATAAAAATATGAAAAAATCTCAGTACAAACATGGGTTCTCTTGAGTAAAAACACGGTTGTAGTGGTAATCAACGCGACAAAAGGAATGAAACGCAGTCAGCGTGATAGTAGGCGCGCGTATTATAAATATGTTTAAACAAAAATATTATTTCGTTATTGATATATAATAATAAATACGTACTTGTTCTAAAATAAGAAAGATATTATCCCAATTTTCATTTTAAATCCAACGGGAATAATTGTAACATTTTTGGTCTATGTATACTCTTTTCCTAATAGATATATCAAACCTCTTCATAAAAAGAAAACAGCAGCTTGCTGAAGCTTTAAATGTGTTTCCAGGATACACGGCTTTCATAAGTTCTCTTGCCTTCATCCTTATTTCCACAGGACTTATGGGGCATCCACTTGATCATCTTTCACAAATTCAACATTTTCTTCCATTTCTGGATATTGTGCTTTTCTTCCTCTGCCTATGGCTTTGTTACTTGATTTACACTTTTTTATTCATTCTCCATAAACCTATGTTAGCCTCATTAAACTCATATTCTCTCGTTGCAGCTCTGTTTCCTATTCTTTCTGCGAATTCTATTACTTTTTGTTTAAAATTTGCACGTTTTGCACTCGTACGTTTTGACGACATTTTGGCGGTAAAATAAAATGTTATATTTATCGGGAAAACCGCCTGGTATTTGCAACATTATTTTAACCGCTTAGTTTCGATTTAATTCCTGATGTCAAGGTCAACAAAATGTTTTGTCAAAAAGAACAAAAAAATAATTACGAAAATTTATAGATGCGTATTATACAAAGGGATAGATATATTTCTTAATTTTTGGATCATTTGTTGGGGTGCGTATTATTTTTGAGAAATTACGGTATCTAAATTGTTGCACCTCAAGACTTACAAACAATTATAGAGACAAGAACATGTACTTGCATTCTAAAATCCACCTGCTGAACTCCCTGGTCATATCGTTCTTCTATATCTTAGATGCTTAATACCAGCAGAGACTTAATAATAATAAGCTTTAAAAGTATTTCCTGGATACATTCACCTCATATTCTCTCGTTGCAGCTCTGTTTCCTATTCTTTCTGCTAATTCTATTACTTTTTGGTTAAAAGTTTCACTATAACTCGCACGTTTTGGCGGTAAAATGAAATGTTATATTTATCGGGAAAACCGCTGGTAATTTGCAACATTATTTTAGCCGCTTCGTTTTGATTTTATTCTTAATGTCAAGGTCGACAAAATGTCTTCATAATTATTACTTTTTTGACAAAATTTATAGATGCGTATTATACATAGGGATATATTTCTTTATTTTTGGATCATTTGTTGGGGCGCGTATTATTTATGGGTGCGCATTATTTTCGAGAAATTATGGTATATTTAAATATGGTATAATCAGTTTGTCAAATTTCTCATTTTTTTAGTTATGTATATTAATCTTTTCTTTTTTTTTTCTATAGAGTACTTCTTGTGGGTGGGAAGTTCTCCACGTCTTCTTTCCTCATTATGTAGTCCAGAAATTTCAAGAGTCTCCTTCTGATTGTAAGTATACGATTGCTTGTTGATCTTTTCCCCTCCTTAAGATTTCCTCATTTCCTACATGTTGAATCCAAGATATTCTCAACCTTCGTCAAGGGAACCTATCGTACCAGTCCTATTTTAAAAAAATAATGTCTCGGCCGTAACTTTTATTAGACTTATTTTAGTAAAGGCTCATGTCTTATGTCGTACAAGTTTTATTTTTAAGTAAGTAGACATGCCATATATCGTACTAATCAGGGTGGGTGCAAGGTTCTCGCGCCACCCCGAATCTTTGATATGGTCCCAACACTATTACCCCTCAATTTTCATAAAGTAGAAATCATACGAAATACAAATCTATCTATCTCAGTCTTTTCGCATCTATCTATCTATCTATCTATCTATCTATCTATCTATCTATCTATCTATCTATCTATCTATCTATCTATCTATGTCTTTTCTCATCTATCTATGTCTTTTCTCATCTATCTATCTATCTATCTATCTATCTATCTATCTATCTATCTATCTATGTCTTTTCTCATCTATCTATCTATCTATCTATATATCTATCTATTTCAGTCTTTACACATCTATCTATCTATCTATCTATCTATCTATCTATCTATCTATCTAAGTCTTTTCGCATCTATCTCTATCTATCTATCTATCTATCTATCTATCTATCTATCTATCTATCTATCTATCTATCTCAGTCTTTTCGCATCTATCTATCTATCTATCTATCTATCTATCTATCTATCTATCTATTTCATCTTTTCGCATCTATCTATCTATCTATCTATCTATCTATCTATCTATCTATCTATCTATCTAAAAATGTTCAGATCTGTCTATCTTAACCTGTTCCTATTTATCTATCTTGTCATCTATTTCAAACTGTTCATATCTATCTATCTATCTATCTATCTATCTATCTATCTATCTATCTATCTATCTCAAACTGTTCAAACCTCTCTGTCTATCTATCTCAACCCGTTCATATTTATCTGTCTGTCCATCTATCTCTCTATCTAGACTTAGACTTGACAAGTACGAAACAAACCGGGTATAACTGTAACCGGCAAAGATCAAAATCAGAATAATTAAGAAACAAAAGTGTACAGTAATCCATCAGTTTAAATAATTTCCTTCAAGAAAACCGGCTTCGAATAAAGATGGAATCTAAACTAAAAACGTCTAAGACACGAAATTGCTCATGATGACTTGAATTTTCTAGCTATGAAGCGAGCTTCAACCGGTTTGTCAAACGAAAAAGATATAAAAAAAACACACTCGTATATACCTAATTATATCTATCTATCTATCTATCTATCTATCTATCTATCTATCTATCTATCTATCTAAGTCTTTTCACATCTATCTCTATCGGTCTATCTCAGTTTTTTCGCATTTATCTCTATCTAACTATCTATCTCAGTCTTTTCGCATCTATCTATCTATCTATCTATCTATCTATCTATCTATCTATCTATCTATCTATCTATCTATCTATCTAACCTATCTATGTCTTTTCGCATCTATCTATCTATCTATCTATCTATCTATCTATCTATCTATCTATCTATCTATCTATCTAACCTATCTATGTCTTTTCGCATCTATCTATCTATCTATCTATCTATCTATCTAACCTATCTCAGTCTTTTCGTATCTATCTCTCTATCTATCTATCTATCTATCTATCTATCACAGACTGTTCACATATGTCGTTTTTCTCTCACCAACTACTAGAAATAGATTCAGTAAAAGGACGTATGCATGGTTAGTGTCGGGGTTTCAGCCACAGAACGCGCAATGCATTTAAACGCCTTTAGTCGCAGAATTATTCTTTGGACTAGGAAGACTGAGTCTTTACTGGTGAGACATATATATATATATATATATATATATATATATATATATATATATATATATATATATATATATATACTCCCTCCGTTCCGAAATAGTTATTCCAAACAAAATTTTCATGTTGTTCCAAAATAATTGTTCCAGTAGATAAAAAAAAACGCCAAAAAGAACAAAAAATATCATTTATTCCCATACTCAACAGTAAATGAGTAATATTAGTGAATTGTCATATAAATAAATGTGAAATATATCGAAACTGATATACAGAAACAGTTAAATTAATAACTAAAATAACTGGGGAAGGTTTACTTTAACAAAAGCTGTTTTTGTTGTAACTCGTCAGAAATAGAAATGGATACTTCAAGTTTTCCTTCTCTTTCAACCTTCTCTTTAGACATGTGCCGGAGTTTATAGTTGTTATCGCCGTCAACTAAAATAACTTGTTCCATTGCTAACTGCAAACTTAGAAAAGTATTGTTTTAAGCTTCGACTTCTGAAATTTATTGAAGCTTTCTTCCACTGCTTCAATGAGCTGGTCAACATTATTTGGAGCTTGCTGGTGCTGAATTGATTGAAATGCATTAAAATAACCCAGATCAAGGACATTGAGATCAGGACTATTTGGAGGATGGCAAATTAATTCAATTTGCAAACCTACGTTTAATTCATCTGCACCCTGTTTTATTGCACCACGCTTCAGGACACGATCTGTGGATCTTTCCAGCAGTGCTTGCAACACAGCACTATGTTCATTATTTGTCAATTCGTGCTTCTTGCAATTTCGTTTAGCATTTCTGCCAATTGGCTTCTTTTCTCCCATCATAATCTCTTGCCAGCGGGTGGTCTGAAAAAAAAATACAATTTTAATGTGGTGAAAAAGTGATACAATTTGCGCTTCAAATTATTCTACCTGAATAAGCTAATATAAATACTTGAGGAACATCAATGCTAACCTGTTCATGTAAACGGCAAACAATTCGACTAAGAATTAGTATATTACACATGAGATTTCCGGCAATGTAACAACTATTTCAGAACAGAGGGAGTATATATATATATATATATATATATATATATATATATATATACAGTGTAACCCGGATATAAGACACCTGGATATAAGAGAAACCCGGATATAAGAGATATTTTCTCTGGTCCCAAATTAGAGCCTGTGTTAATGTATATATAATAGACCAAACCCGGATATAAGAGAAACACGGATATAAGAGACTTCTACTCCGGTCCCGACAACTCTCTTATATCCGGGTTACACTGTACATATATATACACGCACAAATTAGCGACACGTCGTAATAGATTGTCCCAGTTTGAATAGATCACCAATGTTTTGCGGCCATTTTTACATTAATTTAAGATTTTTTCTTCTTTTTAAAACGTTGAATAGTTTTAGCACATTATGGATAAAAAAAAAATGTGAATTTTATATAGTGTTTTTTCGAGACTTAGCAAGAGCAAAAAAAAAAAAAAATTAGCGAATTTGGACGAAAAAAAAAAGACTTTAAGAATGACGTTAAAATTCGAGAAAATTTTTTCATCCTTTAGCAGTAAGTTGTTCTTAGTTTAATTAGTAACGTATATAAATGTAGGTAGAAAAAAAGTCATCAAATGTTGATAAGATAGTGATGGTCACAATGCACTACACGGATCCCCCAGTCAGGCTTGAACGCCCTCCTGGTTAGGGAGCTCGTGTGTAGTACGCGCCTGCCCTGGTACTATTCATATTTCAATCAGGGCCCAGAACTCATGCCGTATTCGACCGATTTCAATCAATGCCCAGTAGTCACGCCGGACCAGCCTAATTTCAATAAACATACAAGCCTAATGACTTACTAGCCTATTTCAATATATGCCAAAATATTTAGCTGTCTTCGTTTCATTTGAATAAGTTCTCGTATTTTATGATTACCAAGTTTTATATCAATAAATAAACAGGTCTTTAGGCATAGTCAAATTATCTCATATTATGCCCAAGCATTACGCTGTGTATATCAATAAACGCACAGTCGACCAGACTTCTCATAACTGTCGAACTCTCTGCCTCGGCAGAGAGGAACCCGGACGAGGCTTTGCAGCAGGGCAAGGTTTCGTCCGGGGAGGTGGACAAACCCTGAACCCGTTTATGCGGCTTCTAAGAGAATATTTTTGGCCGAACCTACGGGCTCGTAGAACCCACGGTAAACTCGGCCTTGTGCCACATACATCCCTCGTGGGGCGGGGCCTGTTAAATATTATCAATAAACGCACAGACCACACAATATACTCGACCTATTTCAATAACTGTCCATGTCAGATTATTTTTCTTTTAAATAAATATCTAGGCAATATATGACAACTCAAGTGAAGCAATTTTTGTTTTCATTCTCGATTTAAATGAACAAAAATACGAACAGTTATGCGTACCACGTTCCAAAGAATTGAAAATAAGTGTAGAAGGGTTGTGGACAAATTAAGCATTAGGGTTGAGACGGATGGAGGAAAGGACGGATGGAAGAAAGGACGAATGTCGGATGGAGATGCCCGCTATCAACATTACATAATGGATACAAAAGGACGCTGTAATCAATTCACTTTTACTGACGGCAGAGTTTTATTGATTTTTATCGGCAAAATTTATGTAGTTCGCTTACATTTGTTCTACTTCAGTCGAGGTGTGTGCGTAGATGGGCACGGAGGCGTGAATGAATAAAAGTGTGTGTATGTGTGTGTGCGTGTGTGTGTGTGCAGGCGTGTGCATGTGTGCATATGTGCGTGAATGTGAGAAAGCAATGAAAACTAGAACAGTGAGTGCAAGAGACAGAGTGAGACGCATAATAAGACAAATAAAACGATACATATATATATATATATATATATATATATATATATATATATATATATATATATATATGTATATATAAAGAGAGAGAGAGAGAGAGAAAGTCTGGTCGAGAGATAAAGAAAAGAAATGGAAGTGAAAGTAAGTAAAAGGCAGGGAGATAAAGAGAAAGAAAGAAGGAAAGAGATATACAGAGCAAGAAAGAAAGAAAGAAAGAAAGAAAGAAAGAAAGAAAGAAAGAAAGAAAGAAAGACTGAACCAAATAGAAAAACATAGTGATCAAAAGAAAAAGCGAAAGAAAAAAAAAGAGAGAGGTAAGGAGGTAAAGAGAAAGAAAGAAAAAGAGAGAGACAAGGAGATAAAGAGAGAGGGAAAGGGAAAAAGAAAGGTCAGGAGATAGAGAGAAAGAAAGAAAAAAAGAAGGCATGAAGATAAAAAGAAATAAAATAGAGAGAGTGAGATAAATAAAGAGAGTGGGATAGAGTCAGACAGATGAGAAAGGAGAGAAGGAAAATAGAGAGGGAAAGAAAGAGAAAAACAGAGAAATAGAAAACGAATAAGAGAAGGGCAGAGAGATAAAGGGAAAGAAGAGGACGGCAGAGATATAAAAAAAGGAAAGAGTGATAGCGAGAAAGAAAATGAGAGAGAGAGAGAGAGGGACAGGGGCAGAGAGACAGAGAGATAAAAAGAGAAAGAGAGCGATAAAGAGAAAGAGAAAGGGAAATAAAGAGATAAAGAGAAACTGAGACAAGGCAAGAGAAAGAGAAGTGAGAGAAAGCAAAGGCACTCTCTTTGGCAGTGAGAAAAGAAAATCTCTGGAGTCACTGAGAAAGAGAGAGCGAGAGGATATATATATATATATATATATATATATATATATATATATATATATATATATATATATATATATATATATAGTAAGATAGCAATAAAGAGTAAGAAAGCAAAACAGAGTAACTGTGAGAAAGTGAGAGAGAAAAATAACAAGAGGGAGAGAGCGATAACAATGGAGACGAGGAGAGAGAGAGAGAGAGAGAGGAAGAAATGTAGTTTCAAATACAGTCATTATTAGTGCACTATTTCTGCATCTTTTCTTTCTTCCTTACTATCCTCTGTGGTCATTTTCACACACACACACACACACACACACACAGAGAGAGAGAGAGAGAGAGAGAGAGAGAGAGAGAGAGAGAGAGAAAGAGAGAGAGAGAAAACGAAACAGATTCAATGACAGAGTGAAAACGAGGAAGAGAGCGAGAGAGAGAGAGAGAGAGAGAGAGAGAGGGGGAGGTGCAGGGAGGGAGAGAGAGAGTAAAAAGAATGAGTGATGAAGAAAGTGGGGGAGAGAGAGTTTCAAATGCAGTCATGATCAGTGCCCTATTTCTGCCCCTTTTCTTTCTTCTTTCTTTCCTCTGTCGTCATTTTCAGTCAGTTCACATGTTCTATTGTACTAACCAACAACAGTTTCAGCGATAACTGATTATACTACTACTACTAGTTTCCTTCGGTCGAACTTACGACTGCATTTTACAGATAATAATATAAGACAAGCATTATTCTAGTTTAAGTCTGGATTAGTGATGCTCGTTATCACAAACCAGCTTCAGAGACAGATAAGAAATGTGCTGAACAAATCAATAAAAGCCTTACAATATTTATCAGTTACTCCAGTACCGAAATATCTACACATTAGTTTTCCGATGTTGGAAATAATGACAGCATATACTATTATATTCATACTATTACACTGACGTGTCAAAAATCATTGGTAGCAGTATGCAAAGTTGATGGAAGATGGCGCCACTATATCATGACATTTATCAAAATGATTAGATCTCTATCAGCTATGTTTTTGTGGCGAACGCATATCAGCACAGACGCAAAAGAGCTCCCGAGTCGCGTGCGGACAGGTCTGTCGAAGACAGTTAATCACATCAGGTTTTTGTTTTCCGTTAGCAGCAGAACAGCTTCGTATATCCAGATACGGGACACTCTGCAAATTGTTCAGATCCGGGTCTTTGTTAACCGTCTTATATCAATAAATGCAACTGGAAAACCAACAATGGAGAATCTGCTTTTAGCGTTTTTGAGTCTGTTTTTTGGCATTCAGTATACGATCTGTCATTTCTAGATGGATTTTTTGCAAACCCAGACTAACCTTTGTTAAAGATTAGACTCTTCTTTTACAGTGAGTTTGACCATTTTTGTTTGTAACATTGTTTTTTTTTTAAACCAATTCTCGGTAAGTTGGCCACTATTTTTAAAAAATTTTTTTTCAATTATTTTCGTTTATTGTGCTGTGTGTTGCACTCTGCCAAAATGGAAAAAAGCTTCCCAGCAAGCGTTTCGTCAGGATCTACATGCGACTCAAAAAAGTAACTTTTTGGGGGTCAGCAAGACCCAGAAAAAAGAACGTCGTGTATTTAGCGAGGCTTCAGTGCCAGTGCTTGTAGTTTATTTTCGGCAATGAGCTCCTGGTAATGCCTTCAGTACTGGAGGCAGTAGCAACAAGAGCTTACTAACAGCTGATGTGAAGAACAGGAAGTTGATCGGAGTTACCAGGGAGCCCATGGAGCAGGCCATGAAAAGTTTTAACATTCCAGTAAGTGTCCTGTGCAAGAGAAACAACACCATTTTGGATATCCTGGTGGGCAAGAAGGAAACTGCTGGGAAGTTGTCCGAGAACCTCCTCACAACAAAATCTGTGTGGTTGCAAACAAAATACATGGGCCCCCGAAAAACAAACATAACATTTCACAGTGTCTATGGGCATAACAGATGAGCATCTGGTGGCTTATTTCAGCCATTTTAAACCGGTCAGAGAGGTTACGTCAATAATAAGTAAGTCGGGAATCGCCACTGGAGAAAGCAGTCCAAATCCTCACCGGAGGAAGGAGGGTGAACAGAGTAAGACAACAAAGCCCGCTATGGTCAAGGAACGGGTCAAAGGCTGTATTATCCCCTGAAGAATGGCACTAGTAAGAAACAACCCTCCAAGAAGAAGTAGCTGCAGAATGAGAGGAAAAAGAAAAAACAGCAGCGACCACAGCAGCAGCAACATCAGAAACAACTACGGCAACAGCAGCCACAAAACAACAGCAGTAGCAACAAGAATAGCATCACCAGCAACAACAACAGCAACAGCTAGAAATGGAGGTTGAGGAGGGAATACGACTCGTTAGATCATCGCCTGTGAAGAGAGAGAGAGAGGTTTGACAAGGTTGAAGTGGAGCAGGCCAGAAAGAAACAGAAAAGGACTGGGCGAAGCAGGACAGAGAAATCACTGGAAATTAAAAGTCTCAATCTGTCCAACTAGACAAGAACGTATGTCAGATCTGTCAGGTAATGAATGAGCTTCCCTTCTTTTTCCTCTAGGGATCCGACTTCTCCCTCTCCCACCCATCACAAAAGGAAAAGGATTTGACAAAGGGAGAAGTCATTTGAAAAGTGGACAGACTTTCGGTTGAGAGGGATTTTTCTTCTCGTTGAAAGGTCCTCTTAAAACCGTTACTGAAATTTACCTCTGTGGACCAAAAGGCAACCGAGGACCCGCAGAAATTCCGGAGGGCACCTAGGATAATAACTCTTGCAGCAGACTCAAGGTAAAGGACATGATATCTGCCGCCAAATAATCTTTTTTGGAGCTCATGATGGCGCGAGTAGCTTCACTTGAGCTGCAAAAGTTTTCAGCACATTGCTTTGGGAAAGCGCCAGCTTTGCAGTTGCCCACGATATATAGGACGATGAAACTAACCTTCCAGACGGACGTTGGCTATATCGTAACTGGCGGACGGATTACATCTAAAATATACTCCGATAGTCTGGGTCGGGGTGCTGAACTCCGTAGATTTTCGTCCATTCTGTGATTAGGCCTTGAAGATGGTGAGTTTAAGTTTGAGAGGCCCGCCTGCTTCGTGAACTCCAGTCCTTCGGATTGGATGTGGCTGCGATCCAGGGTACTCGCTTTGTTTACGAAGCTGATGCTCGTGTGTTGTTTAGCGATTTTGTTCTTTATTTTGCATACAGGGGTCGTTTGGCCACAGGGGTTTCCTTACTGGTGAGGCGTTCCCTGGATGAAAGTGTGGACGTTGTCCATGTCGTTGTTGGGGTGAAGCGGTTGGTCGTGGCCGATATTGCCGTGAAAATCGGTTCGTTTCGGCTTGTTGCAGTTTATTCACCCAAAGATCAGAGGGAACGTTGTTCGTTCTTCTGTCAGTTGAAGCAGTTCCTGGTTGTTCCGGCGCGCCTGGTTTTACCTGGGGGACTGGTATACCATCCTGGAACTCAAGTTAGACAGGGAACAGGTATCTAGCGGGAGGTGGAATGATCGTAACTTGGTTGATATGATCAACGAATTTAGTCTAGTCGATAGATACTGAGTCTACCAACCCCGGCTGGATTTATGGAAGTGGGCTTTTAATAGGTCGTCAATCCAGATTATAATCTACCTCGATAGAATGTTAGTGAGAAGAGTCGATCTAGATTTACTAGATTGTCCCACGTTTCATTGGGTAAGCTATTCTGAACACAAACTTATTTGTGCTCAGATGGCGTTAGAAACTAGGCATAGAATAGTCGGACATTGGAAGTTAAACGAGTCCTTGCTGGACAGAGACGACTTCCGTTTACAGCCGACTAGATTAGTACAAAGGGAATTACTAGGTAGTTGGGAATAGGTGGTGGGAAAAACTTAAGGATAGAATTAGGTCTTTCATCACAGAATATATTTAACGTCTCGCTTCAGATATAGCTAAGAAGGTGAAGACATTAAAATACAATCTGGCCCGGACGGTGGCTGGCGGTGATCTAGAAATAGGATTAGCTAGGCATGTCGTGGAACATTAGGATAGCGAGCGCTATCGAAGCCAGGTAATTAGGGCTAGGTTAACGAAAGTATCTAACGAAGTTTGTGAAAATGGACGCAGAATTGCTCAAAGAGGAAATACGTGGAGCTTAGGATCGTTACATCCTTCAGGTCAACACCCCTGATAGACGTACGCTGTGAGCAACCAACGACATGTGCGAGGTGTCTCAGCAACATTTCCCAAACCGGTTTATCAAGGAATTTCACAGCTATTTAACTGACTTTCATCGGCTCTCGTCGATTGACGCGGCTGGCTGTGAGGGCGAAATTACATGAGAACGAAGTCTGCGATGCATTGAAAAGGGCCGTTATTGGCAATTTCCGGGACTTGGTGGTCTGCCTTACAAATTGTACTTGAGGCTGTCGCACATCTTTGTACAGTGATATTCCACAATTGGTTCCGTCAGGGATGCGGCCCTGGTCGGATCTCCAAGTGGGGTGGTGATCATGCTGATAAAGAAGAACAATTATAGGAGAGACTAGACGAATACAGACCAATGACTCTGCTGAACACAAAGATCTTGGCCAAGGTCCTAACGGAGGATTGAACAGGCTGAAGGACAGATCGGTCCAATATGGAATAGGTCTCCGTGGACTCAAGCCAGGGTTTCCGTTTTAGGTGCAGAAGGCGCTTGAACGGCACGAGAAGGTTACAGGGGCCAAGATTAACCGGGAAACGTCTTCTGGATTGCGGTTGGAGATTTGGAAGGACGTCGTTCTACCGAGCCCCTTCAACTAGGCTGACGGTCCCTTCCGCATTTTTAGAGTGTGGTTTCGGCACGACCTTCAGCTGGAAAAGAATTGGTCGGATGTACAAGCAAAGGTATGCGCTTGGCTCCGAAGACAGTTGTCTTTACATGGTAGTTCTGTGGTGAGCGCCGTGTACATCTTTCCCCATAACCTTTACTGGTTGTCGGTACTTCCTCTCTCTGATGGTCGTCTAAAGGCGCTCAAGCGCCCGCTCTTCCTGTTGTGGGGAGGAGGTAGGTCAGTGCTCCGCAGAGATATCTGTCTCCAGCGTCCTTGGGATTGAGAATGTCACAGTGAGTCACCGACTCACCTTGAGGCTGCTTTTCCTACGCCTTACGTTGATAGAGTATCCTTTGTGGGTAAAGAGTGTTAGGGTTGCCTATCACTCCTTTCTACCCTGGGTCATCATAAGCCCCAGAACCAGAAGTCCTTTCCTGAAAGCGTGTCAGGCCTTACATGTTATTCTTCAGTAACCTAGAAAGGCATTTTATCGGACATTAGTAGAGCGGGTCGCGTCGGACCCTCTCTATGACTGGCTTGGTTTGTCAGTGTATCAATTGTGCTCTTTCGGATCCTTGGCAACAGCGGAGGATTATCTCAGTAACACTGAGTTTTCGCTTAACTGGCTATTGGCCCAGAATGCGTTGCCTCTCAATGACGTGGGCTTCAAGGCATGCTTGGCAGACATGCCCGATTGCCACCGGTGTGATCGTGGGTTGGATAAAACGACCGAGCACGCCTTGTTCCACTGTCCGCTAGTCCGCCTGTTTTGGAACCATGTCGGTGAGTTGACAGCTCGCATCAATCCCGAACATCTTGTGTACATTGATCTCGCATATGTGTGCGACAATGTGTCTGGGGTGAAACGGTTGGTGTTTCCCACGCTAACCGTGGACAAGTTTGGTGATGTGGGCGACGCGAACCGAGGGAATCTTACGATTCGAACGCTGTTTTCATCAGGATCTGATCAGATTCTTTGGGCTTCAACTTAGGATGTAGATCAGAACTGATAGAAAGCGATTGATTTCGGGAGATTTCAGCAAAAGACGGGTGCGATTTGTAAGTGTGGTTCGTTAGATTCTGGACAATATTGATTTTCTTTTTTCGTTCCCTCCCCTTAAGTCACAACGGGAGGGATTCCTAGCGGACCTAACTCCTGATTAGGCTAGTCTCTTTTTTCCTCTTTGTTGACTATCGTTCTTAGCCTCCTCTTTTGTCATGGTCCGTTTCATGATTCCGTAGCGTTCTATTTTTTTGTATTATGACTGGACCAGCCTTTAAAATTTTTCCACGCCCAAAATGTTTTTGTCCCTCTCCCGGCACTAGAGATTGAGCCCTCGTATTCTGTATATCGGCCATTTTCATTTTTATCGGTTGAACGGTTCCTCACTAACGCAGATTGAATTTGTTTTAAATGTTTATTTATTTTTTTTTAATTCAATGTCATTACATATTTTTATATATTTTTGTAAAAAAAAAACAAACAAAAAACCGTTTGTACATATATATCAAGAGATTTTTACCATCGTGAGCGTATTACTAGGTGAACGCAGGTTCGAATCCTACCAGTGGGCATATTTTTCTAATAAGATTTCTCGAATGTTTCAGATGAAAATAAATATGCTGTTGAATAAATAAACAGAGAATCTACTCAAATACGGGATTCCACTAAAAATAACCCTTAAGTAATATATATACGGGGCGTCTATTTCAAGTCCGCGTATCAATTAATAATAACATATATAATAAATATATCTAACGCAGAATGCGTTAAAATAAAAATAATTTACTAAATCTTCGGCTCCATGATAACTTTGTGTAACTCTTAATTTATTCCTCGTGTAAAAAATTCCATTGATTCTATTGTGTCTATTTTCATACTTGAAATTTATTATGAATTGTATATTTATTTTTTCTTCAAATCAAAACAAACATCGAGCCATCTATTATTCTTTTCTACCATTGTGTTTTAATTGTTTTACTTATTTCATTGTCATCACCATGCCAGGAATGTAAGTATATGTTTGATTCCTGCTGAAGTGAGTAAATGTTTTCTTTAATAAGATTTCTCAAAATTTCAGGCCGGTAGGTGAATATAAATAAATATACTGTTTAATATATCGGAATAATACATCCATTTCTCGTAAATTCTCTTTATTTACGTTTGGATACGAAACTGCGTGCAGATATGAAAAACCCCGAGAGATCATTGAAAAGACAAATTTCACTTGAAAGCATACATATACTGTGTCGCAGAATGATTACCGGTGTGCCGCGAAGAGATAATACCTAGAAGCCACTTAATTTCATTTTGTTTCATAAAGACATTCAATTTCTTAATCATGATGACACCGCTCAATTCAAAATGGCCGAATTTCTGGAATCTAAACGTTTCGCGCATACTAATTGGTAAGCGTTATTATGGTTTATATTAGTCATGGGACGATTAATCGGAATATCAGGAGTTTTTCAATGTATCGGGAATCGGCATCGGAGCTGAATAATTCAGACCCGATTTCGATACCAAAACGATTCCTAAATACACAGGTTGTAAGACAAAAACTTGTAACACAGAACTGTACTATGTGAGGTTTTACGTAATGCTCCTAACTCCCAAACATTTTTTTACCTTTTCCTAGCCATCTTTTCAATTAGGAATCGGAATCGTTAAAAGTTTAGGTATTGTTTTATCACCAGTTTATATCGTCTATATATCTCGTTCACAATATTTACAGATTCTTTGTAGATATTTTTATTAAATATTTAGGCGTTGTAAATTAAAATTTTAGTAAAACAAACAAAAAACAAATTAAATATAATAAAAATTCTTTTAGATTTATTTTGATTTTAGATTCAATTTACCCTTAAATATGGACACGTTGTTTTTTATGATATTATTGCAAAAAGGCTTTATGAGTGGAAAATATTTCTTTTTTGTGATAGGTGTGCCGTGAAAATTTAAAGAACTCAATAGTGTGCCGCCATGTAAAAAAGGTTGGGAACTGGAGTAATGAATAGCGGCCAGGATTAAGGAATCGGAGAGCCGAGTTCGAATTCAAGTCGAATCCATTACATTTACTTACGTGCCAATACTCTTGGAGAAGGTATTAATCCTCTTCCTGTCCCTCCAGCTATGGATAAATAGCCTTGAATGGCAACTGTTCTAGGAGAAGGGCAACTCTGAATTCAAAGCCTGCGGAGGGTCGTTTGGGGACCTTGTGGCACGTAGTGAACCAAGTTACTGTATTCGGCCCTTCAAAAAGTGTGGATGGTTCTGCACAAAACCTTCACCACTATAATCAAATCCTATGTGCTGGTGTCTGGGCTGTCGTTTTCTAGGAAAAGGAACTGCTTGACCTTCATACGTCGTATTCATTCCACATTGAATTAAGCTGATGAATAAAATGCCAAAATTTTCTTTTTTTTTGGTCATTGAAAACCCAGACGACTCACTGAATAACAGAAGTATACATTTGTTAGCATGCACCCCCACCCCACCTAAGCTTAACCTGGCGTTGTAAGTAACATATATTGGATGCATAAGATGTCTAGAGAAATTAAAACCCAGCCACCCCTAAATTAAAATAGATTTTCTTTAACCTTAATAACTCATCAATATTTCTTAGAAAGTTATATATATATATATATATATATATATATATATATATATATATATATATATGTATATATATATAGTATCCACAGACAGACTGTTTCGCTGTATCATAGCTCATCAGTGTCGATAGACATCCGGTTGCCTCTAGCTAGGCTCAAGACCCGATTGAATTGGTATCAGTCGGGGATTCTACCACTAAGCCCTTGGCGCACGGCAGGGATGTAGGAGAATTTAAGCGTATTTATTTTTAGATAAAAACACAGTGACTGAGAGAAGTCGATTCGATTTACCGAAGAGTCTTGCATTATTAACCGTAATAGTCACTGTTTACAAACTCACAATTCCTCCCCAGAGAGGTCAACGGAAATAAATTTTTCAGGAGCATATATTGTCATCCACAGACAGACTGCTTCGTTGTATCACAGCTCATCAGTGTGGCTAGACGTCCGGTTGCCTCTAGCTAGGATCGACACCCGACTGAATTGGCATCAGTCGGGGGATTCTATCACTAAGCCGTTGGCTGGCGTACGGCAGGGATGAAGGTGAATTTAAGCGTATTATATATATATATATATATATATATATATATATATATATATATATATATATATATATATATATATATATATATAGTGGGAAACAATTTAGATGTTTTATAGTGTTTCCCGATATTGTGTGTGTGTTTGTGTGGGTCTATGTATGTGTGTGTGCGTGTCTGTGCGTGTGTGAGAGTGTGAGATAGAGAGAGAGAGAGAAAGATATTGCATATTGAATTTTGCTTTGGTTATAAAAAGCCACATGTAGCAAATATCACCAGGTTAATCGAACCGGATGTTAGACTAGAGTTCTATGACCTTCGGTACTCTCTAATTTATTAAATTGCTATAACAATCAACATTAAAAAAGAAAAGAAAAATTGGTCATATTCCTACCCGTCATACAGCCCCACTCCCGACAACTATCAGCCTCGCTTTCAGATGTGCACTCTTAAGCAAGCAGTCAATAAAATCAATTAAATCAATGGCCTTCGAAAATAAAAACTGAGGAGAACATGCGCATGCGTGCTATGACGTCAGTGAATTCACATGTCTCACGCTGTCTCGAGTGTTTCATAATAACGAAGAACGCGCTCATATATGAACAACGGCTTAAAGGGGGAAGAAACAGTAAATTCCTCTTCAGCTTTGCTCTTCCTCAGATTTACCAATGTGCATGCGCGGAGGATTTATAATTTGCGCTTGAAAGAATGTACAAATATATACCAGTCTATCTATCGATATGATTCTCTTTTGCCATCCGTGCATATAGGAATTGCATTTTATGAAAGAATATATGTATCAGTATATTCTATTATGTCCACGGTCTATATCTTTTATACTTCCATAGTATTTTGACTCCAATTGAGAGATTCACTGTTTAGATAACATTTCAGTATTCTTTTCTTTGTTTCTAACCAAATTTGTCTGTCTGTTAATAATTTGCTTAGTCTCTGGAAGGCATCTTTCCCTATTCTAATGTAAAAAATCAGATATTACGCAGCAGTTCAGTACTCTTTTCTTAGTTTCTAACCAAATTTTCCTGTTTGTTAATACTTTGCTTAATTTCTGGAAGGCAACTTTCTCTTACATAATGTGAAAAAATAGATATTACGCAGCAGTTCAGTACTCTTTTCTTTGTTTCTAACTAAATTTTCTTGTTTCTTAATAATTTGCTTAGTTTCTGGAAGACATCTTTCTCTATTGTAATGTAAAACAAATAGTAGTTCAGTACTGCATTCTTTGTTTCTAACGAAATATTCCTGTTTTTTAATACTTTTCCTAGCTTCTGGAAAGCACCTTTTGCTATTCCATTGCCTTTGCGGATTTCAGTGTTACATCTTCCGTCTTCTGATAAAACAGTTATTTACAGCTTCGTATGTGCTTGATTTTGATATCTCTAATTCGTAATCCACGTCTTAGGATAATCCTCTTGTTGATAACCATAAATTCCGTCTTCTTAAAATTGATGGTTAGTCCTTTCTTCTTGCCTTCAATTACTACCCTAGAAGTTCCTACTGTTTCCTTTCTGTGCCTTGTATTAGCACTGTATATCTCGTATTGCTAATATAGCACAAGAGAACATTTGCCATGGAAATAGCGATAGAGTAGCGAAAGACTTGTGACGTTTCGTCTGTGGCAAAAGAGCTGTAGAAAATAATCAATAACCCGCAAGGTCTCGGAGACACTTTTGAACTCTGTCAAGATTGGAAAGTTAAGACTTGACATCTCCAGCCCAGATATGCCAGAGTCAGCTAATTCCTGGGGCGGTACACGGAGAGACCCTTTTCCCAGCATCTCTAGCGATGTATTATATACGATTTCCACTTGAGGTCTGTGGTGATAGTGAGTCTCATTAGGTATTCAACGAAAGGAACTTTCTTGAGAAGTCAACCATTCACCACGAGAGTCGTAGATTTAGGGGTTTTACGGTGATGATGAAGCGTTACTCGTTTGATTTTGGCGGTATTGAATGTTACAAGCCAGTCCAACCACCATTGAGATGTTAAAGCTAGGTCAGAGGTCAGATCAACTGCCAGGTTCTGGTTATGTATATTTTTGGAGGTTTACCTAGTGTTATATAGGAATAAAGTGTCGCTGCCGACACTTGAGTTTGAACATAGATCGCCGGTGAGCAAACACAGGCGATCCCATTATTGAATTAAGTAGACCACGTGACCATAGAGGAAAAGCCTAAGTAGGAGGTTATTTCATACAAAATATGATTTATGTTAAACCACTGATTCTTACTGTTATATAGGAATAAAGTGTCACTGCCGACACTTGAGTTTGAACATAGATCGCCAGTGAGCAAACACAGGCGATCCCATTATTGAATTAAGTAGACCACGTGGCCATAGAGGAAAAGCCTAAGTAGGAGGTTATTTCATACAAAATATGATTTATGTTAAACCACTGATTCTTACTGTTATATAGGAATAAAGTGTCGCTGCCGACACTTGAGTTTGAACATAGATCGCCAGTGAGCAAACACAGGCGATCCCATTACTGAATCAAGTAGACCACGTGGCCATAGAGGAAAAGCCTAAGTAGGAGGTTATTTCATACAAAATATGATTTATGTTAAACCACTGATTCTTACTGTTATATAGGAATAAAGTGTCGCTGCCGACACTTGAGTTTGAACATAGATCGCCAGTGAGCAAACACAGGCGATCCCATTATTGGATTAAGTAGACCACGTGACCATAGAGCAAACGTATATTTGAGAGGTAGCGTGTGTCTAGTAGATCGCGTTTCTATTCTACCCTCTATTAGTATTCGGATCGCTATTCTCTACTCTATTCACTATACTATTTCTCTATTCAGAGCACTATACGGGTTACTTGTCTAGCGAATAATATCGAGCAAGTGCTATTAGTCCGAGATTATTCGAAGGCGTCTGATACCAACATTGTTCAACGGTGTTACTCTAGTTGTATCTGCGATTACAAAGTCTCTACTACAACGAGAATTACGAAAGTGACAACGAGTATTGGTTGGCATCACAAAAGTGTCAACCGAGTGTTCGTTGACATCACAAAACTTTTACACTGTTGTATCATCTGTGTAGATACTTACTAATGATCTGCATATGTTCTTAGGCAGATCATTAATATAAAACAGAAAGATAACAGAAGCGAGAAGAGAGCCTTGAGGAACGCCTGCATTGACCTTATCTGATTCAGTAAACAGGCCCTGAGCAACGCCATTCATGGACCTAACTGTCAGGAAGGACTTCATAACCGAGAAAACTGTTCCATAGCTGGAGTATTTGTATAGCACCCCTATGCTGAAGCCTGTCAACATATTTCTATTTTAATATTCTGAGATGAGGTATTGTAACTATTTACACTATCTACCTCCGGCATGTCAAACTCAGGGGATATGGAGGGCCGCATCAGCCATATCTGCAGCCTGCTTACAGTCTTACATTAATCACAGCTAGTGGTAACTAAACTTTAAATGCAAAATACTTACAATACAAAGTAGTACAATTTAATCATTTTTATGTTGTCCTGATGGTTGACATCGCTTTAGACAAACTATTGTCGATATATCAGGTTGGAACGTCCGTGGAGATCCCACTTTGATTAAAGATAACAAATGTTCATCAGTTAATCTGGTTCTGTGAGAGACGTTTTTGTGGCCTTCATAAACGAAAATAACGGCTGACAGATATATGTGGAACCAAACATCACTATAATCTTTGTGGCAAACTTTCTGAAGTTCTTAAATGTCTGAGTAAGGTATGAAAAAAATCCGGATACCCCTACTTCTAGGTACTTTCCCTTGAGTGTTGAGTCAGTCTGCATCTTCAGTAGTTCCATCTATCGACTTTCCTCTGCCTGAGCAACATCAAAAGTGAATGGTGCTGAAAATAACGCAAACTGATCTTCACAAGATAAAAAAATCACAAAATCTTCTTTGAAATTCCTTTGACAGCAATTCCAGGTAAATGTCGTACTTAGCAAAGATAAATACAGATTCAGTATTGGCAGTGTTTTTAACACCTTGCGCATAGGAAATGAATCAAGTTTTCATGTGACAACTGGGACTTCAATAAAGCTAATTTTGCAATGAAACACTTTATATAATCATATAACTAGGTAATGATATTATTTTTACCTTGTAATTTCAAATTAAGGTCACTTAATTGGGCAGTAATATACACTGAAAAGGCTAGATATTGTAACCAGCTTTCATATTTCAATTCATCTGTGCTTTGACTCTTCATCTTCAGAAACAACAATTTCGTGTCGCAATAAAAAAAGTATTTTCAGTACCTTGTGACATGAAAGCCACCGAACTTCTGTATAGAATGGAACATTTGTAAACTGATTATTCACGTCTTCCAATAACTGGCTAAAATGATGGTGATGCAGAGCACGACCTCTGATATAGTTCATTGGTTTTGTGACAAAACTCAACACATGATCTAATTTTAAAATCTTACAACATAAGTTCTGTTGATGAATTATACAGTGAAAATGCTTGAATGTTGAATCTATTTTTGTACCTAACAGCAACACTATTGCGTCTCCCAATCATACTGGCAGCACCATCAGTAGATAAACACACAGGTTTACTCAAATCAAGGTCATACACATGGAGAAGCTATTCAACTTTCTCAAAAATGTCCTGGCTTGTTGCAGTATCATGCATTGGGACCAGTTCAATTAGTTCTTCGTAAATTTGAAAACAAGCCCCGAGAAAAATGGCGTGCTGTGCTATTCCAGCTATGTCAAGAGCAATAGAAAAATGTTTAAAACCTGATGAAGTCTTCAACTGTTGACTCAAATCACCTGCTATTTCATCAATCTGTTCAGCAACCGTGTTCCTGCTTAATATAATGTCTTGAAATAAGTGTGACTTCTCTGGACATACAATTTCAGCTGTTTTTACAAGACATAGCGTTCTGAAATCTCCTTCACTGTAAACTTTTCCACTGATGGCGATCATTTTGCAGAGTTCAAAGCTTGCAGTAACAGAACTAATGTTGCTTTTCTGAATTTTTGTAAAGCAACTCTGTTGCTGTGTTACCATAACCTTGAATTCCTTCACTTTTGAAACACGCATATCTCGTTCATATTTTTCATGAGATCGATGCTTTGTTTCATAATGCCTTTTCACATTATATTCTTCTGGCGTTGCAATGTAGTGGTAACAAATCAAACTGTTTATCTTTCCATTAACAGTGTTACAAAAGTACTTTAATTCCCACTTTTCTTGAAACACACGTCCTTCAGATAATTTTCGACATTTTTAAGGCAAAATATTAGAAAATTACGAACGTTTTCACTTTACATTTGTTCTTATTTAGTTGTCAAGAATGATCACATGATTAACCGGAAATTAAAAATAGTCACTGACATTCGAAAACAAAAAACTACTGAGATCGAATAAACAATTTTATCATACTAACTGAAAAAAAAAAAAACGTTTTGACATTGGCGTAGGATTCTTGATAGCAACATTTCTTTCTGCACCCCCTTTGGTTTTTAATGTTTTTGATTATCAATTTGATTTGAACTTGGATTTTATTGTACTTTAGTAAACAGTTTGTCTTGCTTTGAACTTGAAATACTCTTTCGAATCAACATGGCTCTAACATTTCTACACGCGTTTGTTTGAGAACATAATTTATGCTCTACTTTTTTATTTAATCCCAAATAGTGACTTCGTTCAAATGGGCCTTACCTTGAATGTTGCCTAGTTTTTCTTTTCTTTTAATTTTACACTAAAATAACAAAGGAGAATTGAATTTATTTTATTTTACGCAATTTTCATGGTTTGCCAGCGGTGTTTTAAGCCTCCATTTTTCGCCCAAAATCCAGATTTCATCTTAAAAAGTTAATCGCAAATCTATATTTCTCCCCAAATTCATATTTCATTCCGAATTTCATCCCAAATACACATTTCACCCCACACCACATTTCATCCCATATCCATATTTTACCCCAAGTTTCACCCTACATCCACATTTCACCCAAAATTAAAATGTCACACAAAATCTGCATTATTGCCATGATTTTCATATTGCATTTTTATAGATTGTTAAAAAATGGACAAGACCTTTCACGTAAAATGGCTCTAACATTTGTATACGTGCGTATTTGAGAACATCGTCTGTGCTTTTAAATAGATCAGTAATAGCTATTTTCTCCATCCATATTTGTTGGTAATGATAATAATATTAACCGTTTCCTTCTATGGAAACATTCGACGTTCATTAACTGCGACACCGATGCTACTCGAGTTACACTTTGCCTCACTCCCTGGTCATTAAGCTAGGATCAAAGTGTATTATATGTTCTTCACATTTCAAATTGCAGTTATAATGGTAATATTACGGCTTCCTTATATGGAAACATTCAGCATTCACTGACCGATCACCCAATGCTATTGTAGGTTGAGATTTATAAAATTTTTCTATTGCAACAATAGTTTTCTGTCTATTCAGTTAATAAATGCTGAATATTTCTTCATAAGGAGGACAGCTAATCAGACCATTATCAATTCGCAAACACGTTACAACTTAATCCCATGTCATGAAGCAATCACCTGAACAGTTTTTCAGGAAAACAGGTTTCTCATATAACCCTTTCTAGTATTGATGGGGACTTTCTTCCGAGCCCTTTGTTTAAGGTAGTGTGGAAATTCAACATCTTGATGTCATTAGTTTTTATTTTAGTTGCTGATTCTTTTGGAAGTCTTCAATTAATGTAGTTTCTGTTATTTGGTAAAGTTGTTTGCTTATGATTGTGTAGCGCCAGTCTACTAGCTACGATGAAGACGATCCTTTATCAAAACCCACAGAGTGGCGCTACACAATCAAAAACGAAGAAATAAACAAAACCCATATTACTTGATGATTCCGACAGCAACAACAACTATAATGGATCCCCTATATAGAAAATAGAAAATAATGACGCAATCAAGATGTTAAATTTCCATACTACCCTAAACAAAAGGCTTGGTAGGAAATTCCCATCAGTATTAAAAAAAGGGAACTATAACATTTAGGTGGCTTGAGAAGTCTAATTTCTCGAAAAATTGTTTCAATAAAAAATATTTTAGAAATTTCAACCTAACTTTTCGGTCAATGAACGCCGAATGTTTCCTTATAAGGAAACGGTTAATTTACCTATTACCAATATTTAGAAAATTAAATCAGTGAATTTCATCCGCACTGGGTGTCCCATATCTGTGACCGTGCATTATTAGACTAATGTAGTAGAGTAACGTGGCATAAGAAAGAGACAGTTGAAATTTCTAGAGCACATCACGAGGAAAGAGTGCTTTGAAAATTTGACACTCACAGGGCATATTGAAGGCCAAAAGGGACAGAGGAAAACCGGGCATCACCTACATAACGAGCTTGTGTAAATGGCGGACAGAACAGGGATTAGGAGAGATAGCAAAAAGGACAAGATTTACGAAGAGCTACAATATGGACAAGAGATTTTGGGATACATTATAACAGAAATAGGTCCTACCCGTCTGTAAGGTAGGATCAAAGCCTTAGCAGGTTGGTATGTATGGGAAGATGTTGCTCATACAGCATGTTACTCTCTCCACGTCCAATGGAGCAGCAAGGCCATTGCAATTTGGCACCAGAACGCGTCTGATACCAGCGACGAAATACCTTAGGTCAGAAAATTTTATTAGTTGGGCTGCATACAGTTTTGAATTCAGAGTTACTCTCTCCTAGACCATTTGCCACCCAAGGCTATAGAACTCGGACTGTCCTGCTATTTAACCACAACTGGGAGGAGAAGAAGATGATTCATACCTTTCCCAAGGATATTAGCACGTAAGTGAATGTAATGGATTCGAACTCGGCTCTCTGATTCCTCAATCCGAGCCGCTATCTATGACTTCCCCGTACATCCATTACAGAGGAAATAGGAATGCAGTAGAGAAAAACAACATCGATTACGAAAGAGTGTGGAAAAGTTCTAGCCCCGAATTCTTCCTCAAAATCAATATTTCAGTGACCAAACAGAATCCTCTTTGTAAAAGGTTAAATACCATTTCTTCGTGAAGGTGCTAAGGTCATCACTTGTCGCCTGAAGCGGACTCTAAAAGGAAAATTCCAAGTGGATTTGAGCAATTTTTAGTCCTTACTCCATGGCCTTCCCGCTTAAAATTCATTCTTTTGCCACGGTGGACGTACAGATTTAAAGCTAAAGAATTTGATTTTGTTATACTAATATCCACTCCATGCAATGCCCAAGAGCCAATCAAAGTAGAGGATTATTGATTGATGTTGCATGGACGTAAGGGGAGAAGGTTTAGAAATGCAGTTTATGAGGATATGTAGGAAGGTTAAGACCTAGCGCTAGACTTGAAGGGAGTGTGTCGAATTGTGGGAGAGTGGGGTTATGTATATTATACGAAACCATGATATTTATTTTGGCCTGGCTCAGAACCTTTGCACATCTTATGCTAAATCAAATGACAGACGAAACTAACCTCAGTAAATACAGCCACCACGACTACCGAAAAAAGAAAGAGGCGGGAAAATTCGACCTAGACAAAAATGACATTCAAAAGCGAGAAAATATCTCGAAGATAATTATTAAAGTTAAAAAATCATTTTATTTTTCGGATAGTGACAAAACCTTCCAAATCCAGCATGGTTACGACAAAAAGGAGAAATGAGTAAAGAGAAATATGTAAAGTTAAAAGGGACGAAACTGAAATCTTTGAAAGACATATTTAATTTGGGAGAGAAACGATGAAAAACAGCATTAGAATTGCATACCACGATAGCTACAGAGATCGGATGATGATTTTGGATATGTTGTAGTAATTTTATATCTATAGTAGTCATCTATCTATCTATCTATCTATCTATCTATCTATCTATCTATCTATCTATCACTGTTTACATAGATAGATAGATAGATAGATAGATAGATAGGAAAGGAGAAATTTAGATAGAAAGGAAGAGATTTAGATAGATAGATAGATAGATACGAATAGACATAGATAGATAGATAGATAGATAGATAGATAGATAGATAGATAGATAGATAGATAGATAGATAGGAAAGGAGAAATTTAGATAGAAAGGAAGAGATTTAGATAGATAGATAGATAGATAGATAGGAATGGATTCAGATAGATAGATATAAAGGAAACGATTTAGATAGATAGATTTGATAGATAGATAGATAGGAATAGAATCGGATAGATATAAAGGAAACGATTTAGATAGATAGACAGACAGATAGATAGATAGATAGATAGATAGATAGATAGATAGATAGATAGATAGAAATGGATTGAGATAGATAAATAGATATAAAGGAAGATATTTAGATAGACAGATTGGTAGATAGATAGAGAGGAAGAGATTGAGATAAACCGATACATAGCTAGCTAGCTAGATAGAGATATAAAGGAAGCAATATAGATAGATAGGAAATGATTGAGATAGAATGAATATTTGGTGTAGCCCTTTTCTTTTGTAAATTGGTCCAACATCTTTTGCCACTGAAAAAGATTTTCAAATCGTTTATATCGCGAAAGCAAATGGTAAATATCAGGCGCTCTGAGAAGCGATAAAAAATGTCCGTTTCACGTCTGAATGTTAAGTTTTATGCCTGAAAATCCAAAAACAAAAGAGGTCAAAACCTTGAAAACAGGAAAATATATCGATTTGTAAATGGATTAATTTTTTTCCGAACTGAACTTGCTTGTTGTAATCTGTTGTTTGCGATCGCTTAATGGCTTTAATCACGCTCGCGTTTAACTGAAGAAATTCAGTGATATCATTCTACTCTAATGACTCCGTAATGGTTACGTCATTTTCTGCACTACAGTGACTGACAACATCTAGATTATTCAAGTCAGTTGGCGCCGAATGTCGTCTGCTTGGAAAAATGAATTTGCATAATTTTCTTTAATCTGTTCCTAGATTTCCTCATTGCGCAAAAATGGTATGTATTCTACCAGATCTGCGCATAAGCGTACGAACAGGGCATTCATGCACTTTCTCCTTGGGCTATTTCACTCTGATTGAATTCAGACTCTGCTTAAGCGAGTCTGGCATACGGACATTACCGTGGCGCTCTCAATCAGGAGTGAACTTATACGATTGCCTCTTGCTGAGAAACACTACTATAGCCTATCTCTCAACTGGTCTGTCACCCTCTCTCTCTCTCTCTCTCTCTCTCTCTCTCTATATATATATATATATATATATCTATCTATCTATCATTCTCACTCACTTCATATATATATATATATATATATATATATATATATATATATATATATATATAACAATATATATATATATATAAAACAACATACACACACACACATATATATATATAAGAAGGATGATAACGTTAATTAGTAGGTTAAGGCATCTTTAAAATTTACTTAGCGAAGAGATTTCGATAAATGATTCATATATATATATATATATATATATATATATATATATATATATATATATATATATATATATATATATATATGTATATATATATGTATATATATATATATTATGAATAGATTAAGTCCGACAATGGTTAGGGTTAGGGTTAGAGACCGCATATTTTCTACGAAATTTCTCGAACATTCAGGCCGGAAAATGCAATTAATGCTCTTTAATTAAAAAACAGAACATTTACATAAATAAAATATATCTATAAAATAACGTATAAACAGAATACACACACACACACACACACACACATACATACATATATATATATATATATATATATATATATATATATATATATATATATATATATACATACATATATATATATAAATATATATATATATATATATATATATATATATATATATATCACACGCTACATATCTGTCTCACTCATTTTAAATCTATCTCAATGACTTCATATCTATCTATCTGTCTATCACTATCTCTCTCTCTCTCTCTCTCTCTCTCTATATATATATATATATATATATATATATATATATATATATATATATCCCTCATTTGATTATCTATCTATCTATCTATCTCAGTCTGCTTTCATCTATCTATCTATCTATCTCAGTCTGTTTTCATCTATCTATCTATCTATCAAATTCTTGCAGCTTCCGTCTTTATATCTTCTACGTCCAACTCTGTGAAATATATTTTCTCGTGGAATAATACAGACAGAAAAATCTGTTTTGATTTCCACAAAGGAACATTTTTCTGAAATAATTGGTCTATTACTATATGCATCAAAGAACATTTATTATTCAAAAGAGAATGAAAAGATGGCAAGATGTATACACACAAACAAATATATATATATATATATATATATATATATATATATATATATATAAAGCAAACATGTGAACAAATGGACTATAATTCCGCTGTACGTAACATTTAGTTTAATAGGGGGCTCAATAAGAGTAGAACAAAAAAGCTATTTTATCCTAAATAAATTATATATATATATATATAAAATTTATTTTACGAATAAAATCAAATATAATATATATATATATATATATATATATATATATATATATATATATACATGTAATTCATTTTAGGATAAAAATCTTTGGGATTAATAGCTTATGTATAATTTATTTTAGGATAAAATAGCGCATATATATATATAGGGAGAGAAAGAGAGAGTGAGAGTGAGAGAAGGAGAGGAAAATAGATGGAAAAGAAAGAGAGAGTGGACGAATGATTTCATGAGGGTAATCTGGGTGTATATATTTTCGTTCCGTAAAAAAACAGTATTAAAAAATACAAAAACAACAAATTTACCTACCATAGTCTTATACGGACCCCCTCTTAAGTAAGGAAAAAGAAAAAAAAAACAAAGACGGATAGAAAGTCTGTGAATGCGAGAAAACATTATTCCGCGAACAAAATAGACGAACGATTTATAAATTTACAACGCCACTTGGAAATTATTTCGCGACACAATTCTAACATTGAATCCAGCGACCAAATACGCACGTATGCACGCAACGACACATGGATGAGCATATATGCTCAGTTCCATAGTTCACACACACACACACACACACACACACACACACACACATACATACATATATATATATATATATATATATATATATATATATATATATATATATATATATATATATATAGGGTGCGTTGGATGAATTGTTGTCTAGATTACGCAAAAATGAAAATAACACTGACATCTCAGTTTAACAGAAATATTTACCAAAATTCCAAAAAAGTATCTTCAAATATTAAAGAGTAAATTTATTCAATAAAATCGTCATTGCCTTCAACCACAGCGTCCAGACGACTTCCGAATCTCCTGCAACTCTTCTGGACCGTTCCCTTGTTGAAGTTGGTGAATGTTGCCATACTCTTTGTCTTCATTTCATCTTAGATGCTACATGGAGTTTTGTTGGACTCTCGCTCAACTGCACCGCACATATCAATGAGGTTGCCGTCTGGGGAGTTATGTGGCTAGATGGGAAGATCGCAGAAATTGTCTGACAGCCATGAATGGGTTCTACTGCTTGTGTGATATAGTGCAGAGTCTTGTTTCTTCCAGTAGACACCCTCTTGATTCAGGGCCGCACTACCTCCTCAAGGCACTTGATGTAGGCCTCCGAATTGAATCTGAGGCCCTGCGGTGACTAGTGATCACTCCATACACCTTCGTAATCACCATTAGACTCATCCAACTCTTACTGAATTCTCTGCACTGCCGTCTGAGTGACAGCAAAACACTATGAAATGTTCATATTGGAACTTCCGGCGTGAATACCAAGCAGTACAGCATGCTGTTTCAAAATTTCTAGCGGAGTGAAAGGTGTTATGGTACATTTTTTAGCACATACGGTGACCAACTGACCCTACTATACTGTGCAGTTGGAAGAACCAAAAACAAACAACGCGTATGTGCAAAATGAAAAATATGAAAGTGCGACAATTTACCCATCGCATCCTTTTCCTGCATATAAAATACAAACTTCATACAGACATATGTACAATACAAACAGTACATGGACATATGTAAAATGTAATACTTCACACAGATATATGCACAATGTTGTTATGGGTCCTTATCTATAACTACAGAATGAACTCTTCCTAACACTATGTATACTACGCCTCTCAAGAGAGAGGGACGAATCGAGTCGAGCCGATAGTAGTTCACTCCAAACCAGACTGACAGTCATACTAACAACTTCCACATCTTGTATTATTATTCCGTGTAATATATCTTCGTTATTTCTACTCTTGTGTTTGTGTTGTTCTTCCTTGGTTCTAACCTGGACCATAACAAATGTAATACTTGATACAAACGTATATGCATTGTAATACTAGATACAAACATATATGCAATGTAATACTTGATACAAACATATATGCACAATGTAATACTTGATACAAACATATATGCAATGTAATACTAGATACAAACATATATGCAATGTAATACTTGATACAAACATATATGCACAATGTGATACTAGATACAAACATATATGCAATGTAATACTTGATACAAACGTATATGCAATGTAATACTTGATACAAACATATAAGCAATGTAATAATTGATACAAACATATATGCAATGTAATACTTGATACAAACATATATGCAATGTGATACTAGATACAAACATATATGCAATGTAATACTTGATACAAACATATATGCACAATGTAATACTTGATACAAACATATATGCAATGTGATACTAGATACAAACATATATGCAATGTAATACTTGATACAAACGTATATGCATTGTAATACTAGATACAAACATATATGCAATGTAATACTAGATACAAACATATATGCACAATGTAATACTTGATACAAACATATATGCAATGTAATACTTGATACAAACATATAAGCAATGTAATAATTGATACAAACATATATGCAATGTAATACTTGATACAAACGTATATGCATTGTAATAATAGATACAAACATATATGCAATGTAATACTTGATACAAACATATATGCACAATGTAATACTTGATACAAACATATATGCAATGTGATACTAGATACAAACATATATGCAATGTAATACTTGATACAAACATATATGCACAATGTAATACTTGATACAAACATATATGCAATGTGATACTAGATACAAACATATATGCAATGTAATACTTGATACAAACGTATATGCATTGTAATACTAGATACAAACATATATGCAATGTAATACTAGATACAAACATATATGCACAATGTAATACTTGATACAAACATATATGCAATGTAATACTTGATACAAACATATAAGCAATGTAATAATTGATACAAACATATATGCAATGTAATACTTGATACAAACGTATATGCATTGTAATACTAGATACAAACATATATGCAATGTAATACTTGATACAAACATATATGCACAATGTAATACTTGATACAAACATATATGCAATGTGATACTAGATACAAACATATATGCAATGTAATACTTGATACAAACATATATGCACAATGTAATACTTGATACAAACATATATGCAATGTGATACTAGATACAAACATATATGCAATGTAATACTTGATACAAACGTATATGCATTGTAATACTAGATACAAACATATATGCAATGTAATACTAGATACAAACATATATGCACAATGTAATACTTGATACAAACATATATGCAATGTAATACTTGATACAAACATATAAGCAATGTAATAATTGATACAAACATATATGCAATGTAATACTTGATACAAACGTATATGCATTGTAATACTAGATACAAACATATATGCAATGTAATACTTGATACAAACATATATGCACAATGTAATACTTGATACAAACATATATGCAATGTGATACTAGATACAAACATATATGCAATGTAATACTTGATACAAACATATATGCACAATGTAATACTTGATACAAACATATATGCAATGTGATACTAGATACAAACATATATGCAATGTAATACTTGATACAAACGTATATGCATTGTAATACTAGATACAAACATATATGCAATGTAATACTAGATACAAACATATATGCACAATGTAATACTTGATACAAACATATGCAATGTAATACTTGATACAAACATATAAGCAATGTAATAATTGATACAAACATATATGCAATGTAATACTTGATACAAACGTATATGCATTGTAATACTAGATACAAACATATATGCAATGTAATACTAGATACAAACATATATGCACAATGTAATACTTGATACAAACATATATGCAATGTAATACTAGATACAAACATATATGCAATGTAATACTTGATACAAACGTATATGCATTGTAATACTAGATACAAACATATATGCAATGTAATACTTGATACAAACATATATGCACAATGTAATACTTGATACAAACATATATGCAATGTAATACTAGATACAAACATATATGCAATGTAATACTTGATACAAACGTATATGCATTGTAATACTAGATACAAACATATATGCAATGTAATACTAGATACAAACATATATGCACAATGTAATACTTGATACAAACATATATGCAATGTAATACTAGATACAAACATATATGCAATGTAATACTTGATACAAACGTATATGCATTGTAATACTAGATACAAACATATATGCAATGTAATACTAGATACAAACATATATGCACAATGTAATACTTGATACAAACATATATGCAATGTAATACTAGATACAAACATATATGCAATGTAATACTTGATACAAACATATATGCACAATGTAATACTTGATACAAACATATATGCAATGTGATACTAGATACAAATATATATGCAATGTAATACTTGATACAAACGTATATGCAATGTAATACTTGATACAAACATATAAGCAATGTAATAATTGATACAAACATATATGCAATGTAATACTTGATACAAACATATATGCAATGTGATACTAGATACAAACATATATGCAATGTAATACTTGATACAAACATATATGCACAATGTAATACTTGATACAAACATATATGCAATGTGATACTAGATACAAACATATATGCAATGTAATACTTGATACAAACGTATATGCATTGTAATACTAGATACAAACATATATGCAATGTAATACTAGATACAAACATATATGCACAATGTAATACTTGATACAAACATATATGCAATGTAATACTAGATACAAACATATATGCAATGTAATACTTGATACAAACGTATATGCATTGTAATACTAGATACAAACATATATGCAATGTAATACTAGATACAAACATATATGCACAATGTAATACTTGATACAAACATATATGCAATGTAATACTAGATACAAACATATATGCAATGTAATACTTGATACAAACGTATATGCATTGTAATACTAGATACAAACATATATGCAATGTAATACTTGATACAAACATATAAGCAATGTAATAATTGATACAAACATATATGCAATGTAATACTTGATACAAACGTATATGCATTGTAATAATAGATACAAACATATATGCAATGTAATACTTGATACAAACATATATGCACAATGTAATACTTGATACAAACATATATGCAATGTGATACTAGATACAAACATATATGCAATGTAATACTTGATACAAACATATAAGCAATGTAATAATTGATACAAACATATATGCAATGTAATACTTGATACAAACGTATATGCATTGTAATACTAGATACAAACATATATGCAATGTAATACTTGATACAAACATATATGCACAATGTAATACTTGATACAAACATATATGCAATGTGATACTAGATACAAACATATATGCAATGTAATACTTGATACAAACATATATGCACAATGTAATACTTGATACAAACATATATGCAATGTAATACTAGATACAAACATATATGCAATGTAATACTTGATACAAACGTATATGCATTGTAATACTAGATACAAACATATATGCAATGTAATACTAGATACAAACATATATGCACAATGTAATACTTGATACAAACATATATGCAATGTAATACTAGATACAAACATATATGCAATGTAATACTTGATACAAACGTATATGCATTGTAATACTAGATACAAACATATATGCAATGTAATACTAGATACAAACATATATGCACAATGTAATACTTGATACAAACATATATGCAATGTAATACTAGATACAAACATATATGCAATGTAATACTTGATACAAACATATATGCACAATGTAATACTTGATACAAACATATATGCAATGTGATACTAGATACAAACATATATGCAATGTAATACTTGATACAAACGTATATGCAATGTAATACTTGATACAAACATATAAGCAATGTAATAATTGATACAAACATATATGCAATGTAATACTTGATACAAACATATATGCAATGTGATACTAGATACAAACATATATGCAATGTAATACTTGATACAAACATATATGCACAATGTAATACTTGATACAAACATATATGCAATGTGATACTAGATACAAACATATATGCAATGTAATACTTGATACAAACGTATATGCATTGTAATACTAGATACAAACATATATGCAATGTAATACTAGATACAAACATATATGCACAATGTAATACTTGATACAAACATATATGCAATGTAATACTAGATACAAACATATATGCAATGTAATACTTGATACAAACGTATATGCATTGTAATACTAGATACAAACATATATGCAATGTAATACTAGATACAAACATATATGCACAATGTAATACTTGATACAAACATATATGCAATGTAATACTAGATACAAACATATATGCAATGTAATACTTGATACAAACGTATATGCATTGTAATACTAGATACAAACATATATGCAATGTAATACTTGATACAAACATATAAGCAATGTAATAATTGATACAAACATATATGCAATGTAATACTTGATACAAACGTATATGCATTGTAATAATAGATACAAACATATATGCAATGTAATACTTGATACAAACATATATGCACAATGTAATACTTGATACAAACATATATGCAATGTGATACTAGATACAAACATATATGCAATGTAATACTTGATACAAACATATATGCACAATGTAATACTTGATACAAACATATATGCAATGTGATACTAGATACAAACATATATGCAATGTAATACTTGATACAAACGTATATGCATTGTAATACTAGATACAAACATATATGCAATGTAATACTAGATACAAACATATATGCACAATGTAATACTTGATACAAACATATATGCAATGTAATACTTGATACAAACATATAAGCAATGTGATACTAGATACAAACATATATGCAATGTAATACTTGATACAAACGTATATGCATTGTAATACTAGATACAAACATATATGCAATGTAATACTAGATACAAACATATATGCACAATGTAATACTTGATACAAACATATATGCAATGTAATACTTGATACAAACATATAAGCAATGTGATACTAGATACAAACATATATGCAATGTAATACTTGATACAAACGTATATGCATTGTAATACTAGATACAAACATATATGCAATGTAATACTAGATACAAACATATATGCACAATGTAATACTTGATACAAACATATATGCAATGTAATACTAGATACAAACATATATGCAATGTAATACTTGATACAAACGTATATGCATTGTAATACTAGATACAAACATATATGCAATGTAATACTTGATACAAACATATAAGCAATGTAATAATTGATACAAACATATATGCAATGTAATACTTGATACAAACGTATATGCATTGTAATACTAGATACAAACATATATGCAATGTAATACTTGATACAAACATATATGCACAATGTAATACTTGATACAAACATATATGCAATGTGATACTAGATACAAACATATATGCAATGTAATACTTGATACAAACATATATGCACAATGTAATACTTGATACAAACATATATGCAATGTGATACTAGATACAAACATATATGCAATGTAATACTTGATACAAACGTATATGCATTGTAATACTAGATACAAACATATATGCAATGTAATACTAGATACAAACATATATGCACAATGTAATACTTGATACAAACATATATGCAATGTAATACTTGATACAAACATATAAGCAATGTAATAATTGATACAAACATATATGCAATGTAATACTTGATACAAACGTATATGCATTGTAATACTAGATACAAACATATATGCAATGTAATACTTGATACAAACATATATGCACAATGTAATACTTGATACAAACATATATGCAATGTGATACTAGATACAAACATATATGCAATGTAATACTTGATACAAACATATATGCACAATGTAATACTTGATACAAACATATATGCAATGTGATACTAGATACAAACATATATGCAATGTAATACTTGATACAAACGTATATGCATTGTAATACTAGATACAAACATATATGCAATGTAATACTAGATACAAACATATATGCACAATGTAATACTTGATACAAACATATATGCAATGTAATACTTGATACAAACATATAAGCAATGTAATAATTGATACAAACATATATGCAATGTAATACTTGATACAAACGTATATGCATTGTAATACTAGATACAAACATATATGCAATGTAATACTAGATACAAACATATATGCACAATGTAATACTTGATACAAACATATATGCAATGTAATACTAGATACAAACATATATGCAATGTAATACTTGATACAAACGTATATGCATTGTAATACTAGATACAAACATATATGCAATGTAATACTTGATACAAACATATATGCACAATGTAATACTTGATACAAACATATATGCAATGTGATACTAGATACAAACATATATGCAATGTAATACTTGATACAAACGTATATGCATTGTAATACTAGATACAAACATATATGCAATGTAATACTAGATACAAACATATATGCACAATGTAATACTTGATACAAACATATATGCAATGTAATACTAGATACAAACATATATGCAATGTAATACTTGATACAAACGTATATGCATTGTAATACTAGATACAAACATATATGCAATGTAATACTAGATACAAACATATATGCACAATGTAATACTTGATACAAACATATATGCAATGTAATACTAGATACAAACATATATGCAATGTAATACTTGATACAAACGTATATGCATTGTAATACTAGATACAAACATATATGCAATGTAATACTAGATACAAACATATATGCACAATGTAATACTTGATACAAACATATATGCAATGTAATACTAGATACAAACATATATGCAATGTAATACTTGATACAAACATATATGCACAATGTAATACTTGATACAAACATATATGCAATGTGATACTAGATACAAACATATATGCAATGTAATACTTGATACAAACGTATATGCAATGTAATACTTGATACAAACATATAAGCAATGTAATAATTGATACAAACATATATGCAATGTAATACTTGATACAAACATATATGCAATGTGATACTAGATACAAACATATATGCAATGTAATACTTGATACAAACATATATGCACAATGTAATACTTGATACAAACATATATGCAATGTGATACTAGATACAAACATATATGCAATGTAATACTTGATACAAACGTATATGCATTGTAATACTAGATACAAACATATATGCAATGTAATACTAGATACAAACATATATGCACAATGTAATACTTGATACAAACATATATGCAATGTAATACTAGATACAAACATATATGCAATGTAATACTTGATACAAACGTATATGCATTGTAATACTAGATACAAACATATATGCAATGTAATACTAGATACAAACATATATGCACAATGTAATACTTGATACAAACATATATGCAATGTAATACTAGATACAAACATATATGCAATGTAATACTTGATACAAACGTATATGCATTGTAATACTAGATACAAACATATATGCAATGTAATACTAGATACAAACATATATGCACAATGTAATACTTGATACAAACATATATGCAATGTAATACTAGATACAAACATATATGCAATGTAATACTTGATACAAACATATATGCACAATGTAATACTTGATACAAACATATATGCAATGTGATACTAGATACAAACATATATGCAATGTAATACTTGATACAAACGTATATGCAATGTAATACTTGATACAAACATATAAGCAATGTAATAATTGATACAAACATATATGCAATGTAATACTTGATACAAACATATATGCAATGTGATACTAGATACAAACATATATGCAATGTAATACTTGATACAAACATATATGCACAATGTAATACTTGTTACAAACATATATGCAATGTGATCCTAGATACAAACATATATGCAATGTAATACTTGATACAAACGTATATGCATTGTAATACTAGATACAAACATATATGCAATGTAATACTAGATACAAACATATATGCACAATGTAATACTTGATACAAACATATATGCAATGTAATACTTGATACAAACATATAAGCAATGTAATAATTGATACAAACATATATGCAATGTAATACTTGATACAAACGTATATGCATTGTAATACTAGATACAAACATATATGCAATGTAATACTTGATACAAACATATATGCACAATGTAATACTTGATACAAACATATATGCAATGTGATACTAGATACAAACATATATGCAATGTAATACTTGATACAAACGTATATGCATTGTAATACTAGATACAAACATATATGCAATGTAATACTAGATACAAACATATATGCACAATGTAATACTTGATACAAACATATATGCAATGTAATACTAGATACAAACATATATGCAATGTAATACTTGATACAAACGTATATGCATTGTAATACTAGATACAAACATATATGCAATGTAATACTTGATACAAACATATATGCACAATGTAATACTTGATACAAACATATATGCAATGTGATACTAGATACAAACATATATGCAATGTAATACTTGATACAAACGTATATGCAATGTAATACTTGATACAAACATATAAGCAATGTAATAATTGATACAAACATATATGCAATGTAATACTTGATACAAACATATATGCAATGTGATACTAGATACAAACATATATGCAATGTAATACTTGATACAAACATATATGCACAATGTAATACTTGATACAAACATATATGCAATGTGATACTAGATACAAACATATATGCAATGTAATACTTGATACAAACGTATATGCATTGTAATACTAGATACAAACATATATGCAATGTAATACTAGATACAAACATATATGCACAATGTAATACTTGATACAAACATATATGCAATGTAATACTAGATACAAACATATATGCAATGTAATACTTGATACAAACGTATATGCATTGTAATACTAGATACAAACATATATGCAATGTAATACTAGATACAAACATATATGCACAATGTAATACTTGATACAAACATATATGCAATGTAATACTAGATACAAACATATATGCAATGTAATACTTGATACAAACGTATATGCATTGTAATACTAGATACAAACATATATGCAATGTAATACTAGATACAAACATATATGCACAATGTAATACTTGATACAAACATATATGCAATGTAATACTAGATACAAACATATATGCAATGTAATACTTGATACAAACATATATGCACAATGTAATACTTGATACAAACATATATGCAATGTGATACTAGATACAAACATATATGCAATGTAATACTTGATACAAACGTATATGCAATGTAATACTTGATACAAACATATAAGCAATGTAATAATTGATACAAACATATATGCAATGTAATACTTGATACAAACATATATGCAATGTGATACTAGATACAAACATATATGCAATGTAATACTTGATACAAACATATATGCACAATGTAATACTTGTTACAAACATATATGCAATGTGATACTAGATACAAACATATATGCAATGTAATACTTGATACAAACGTATATGCATTGTAATACTAGATACAAACATATATGCAATGTAATACTAGATACAAACATATATGCACAATGTAATACTTGATACAAACATATATGCAATGTAATACTTGATACAAACATATAAGCAATGTAATAATTGATACAAACATATATGCAATGTAATACTTGATACAAACGTATATGCATTGTAATACTAGATACAAACATATATGCAATGTAATACTTGATACAAACATATATGCACAATGTAATACTTGATACAAACATATATGCAATGTGATACTAGATACAAACATATATGCAATGTAATACTTGATACAAACGTATATGCATTGTAATACTAGATACAAACATATATGCAATGTAATACTAGATACAAACATATATGCACAATGTAATACTTGATACAAACATATATGCAATGTAATACTAGATACAAACATATATGCAATGTAATACTTGATACAAACGTATATGCATTGTAATACTAGATACAAACATATATGCAATGTAATACTTGATACAAACATATATGCACAATGTAATACTTGATACAAACATATATGCAATGTGATACTAGATACAAACATATATGCAATGTAATACTTGATACAAACATATATGCACAATGTAATACTTGATACAAACATATATGCAATGTGATACTAGATACAAACATATATGCAATGTAATACTTGATACAAACGTATATGCATTGTAATACTAGATACAAACATATATGCAATGTAATACTAGATACAAACATATATGCACAATGTAATACTTGATACAAACATATATGCAATGTAATACTAGATACAAACATATATGCAATGTAATACTTGATACAAACGTATATGCATTGTAATACTAGATACAAACATATATGCAATGTAATACTTGATACAAACATATATGCACAATGTAATACTTGATACAAACATATATGCAATGTGATACTAGATACAAACATATATGCAATGTAATACTTGATACAAACGTATATGCATTGTAATACTAGATACAAACATATATGCAATGTAATACTAGATACAAACATATATGCACAATGTAATACTTGATACAAACATATATGCAATGTAATACTAGATACAAACATATATGCAATGTAATACTTGATACAAACGTATATGCATTGTAATACTAGATACAAACATATATGCAATGTAATACTTGATACAAACATATATGCACAATGTAATACTTGATACAAACATATATGCAATGTAATACTAGATACAAACATATATGCAATGTAATACTTGATACAAACGTATATGCATTGTAATACTAGATACAAACATATATGCAATGTAATACTAGATACAAACATATATGCACAATGTAATACTTGATACAAACATATATGCAATGTAATACTAGATACAAACATATATGCAATGTAATACTTGATACAAACGTATATGCATTGTAATACTAGATACAAACATATATGCAATGTAATACTTGATACAAACATATATGCACAATGTAATACTTGATACAAACATATATGCAATGTGATACTAGATACAAACATATATGCAATGTAATACTTGATACAAACGTATATGCATTGTAATACTAGATACAAACATATATGCAATGTAATACTAGATACAAACATATATGCACAATGTAATACTTGATACAAACATATATGCAATGTAATACTAGATACAAACATATATGCAATGTAATACTTGATACAAACGTATATGCATTGTAATACTAGATACAAACATATATGCAATGTAATACTTGATACAAACATATATGCACAATGTAATACTTGATACAAACATATATGCAATGTAATACTAGATACAAACATATATGCAATGTAATACTTGATACAAACGTATATGCATTGTAATACTAGATACAAACATATATGCAATGTAATACTAGATACAAACATATATGCACAATGTAATACTTGATACAAACATATATGCAATGTAATACTAGATACAAACATATATGCAATGTAATACTTGATACAAACATATATGTACAATGTAATACTTGATACAAACATATATGCACAATGTAATACTTGATACAAACATATATGCACAATGTAATACTTGATACAAACATATATGTACAATGTAATACTTGATACAAACATATATGCAATGTAATACTTCACAAATTGCACACCCTTAATGTATCGAATATCTAATTTTGTAGATTTCCCTCGATAAGTTATGGACAATGTTTTTTTTCCATCTAAATCTCCTAATAAATAATTTAGCAGTCTTTATAACAAATGTCAGTGTGTCACTCTGTCACATTTTTTCAACTTTACTCCTAGAAAGCGTAGCTCAACATATACCATTTTGGAATCAGGTAGACCCCGAGAGAAAATTAAAAACATTCCCGTCCGGATCCGGACCCGCAATCCTGAAATTTTGGATTCCGAAGTTTTCATTACTGCCATTGTTTTCTGATTTCGTCATCTTGGCTTCTACTGATAAAACCAATTAAAGGGACACAACTGTCTAACTTTCAATAGCTCATGTTCAAATAAAAAATACTGTTCTCAGTGTTTCAAAATAAAATTATCCGTGTTTTCAACTTTAATCCTAGTGGCCATAGCCCAACATATCATGCCATATTGGAAACAGGCCGCCTTCGTGACCAAATTAAAAACATTCCAGACCGGATCTGAACCCGCAATCCTGAAATTTTGGATTCTCAAGTTTTCATTTCTGTGATTGTTTTCAGTGATTTTTTACGTGATTTTTTTGCGACAATTTTTTTGTACAATAATAATTTTTATAACTTGGTATTAAATTTGGGAATAATCAAAATTAATTGCGAAATCCGGCGAAAGTCAGCCATGAAATAAAAATAATTGTTTGTTCGCAATGTAAGGACCAACGTGCATCAAATTGTCTTTAAATTAAGTGGCGACAGAAGAATTATCGTTGAACTTTTAAAAGGTAACCTTAAATATTAATGCAATACTTAAATACCGTAATCAATATTTTTGTTTTTCTGTAGTTTATTGTTGTCTATCACATCTATTCCTCCCTACCTATTGTGATGAAGGCCCACTCAAGAGCCCTTCGCAGGAGTTTGCTTAAATGCCGCTTTTAAGCTAGTAAAGAAAATAAGTTTCTTTCCAAATAATGCTGTTATTTTCTAGTATTACACCTTTCGTTTCTGTTAGCATTCCAGGCAAACTACCATTGTCTTCTTTCTTTTTATCTATCTCGTTCTATCACTGTCGCTATTAGACAAGTATAATTAATACTTGCATTTTTCCTAATATGTATAATCAGTGTGGACGTTATCTAGCGACTGTCTTCTAGTATCACTAGAACATCTGTCGATTTTTGTTTCTAAAGCTTTGCCTACAACCATGTTGTACTTGTTCTTAATTATTACATTTTTAAAGAGCGTCGGTGAAAAAAAAATGGCGCTGAACCAACTTGAGGCAGGCAAATCATAAAAAGAAAAAAGAATTGAAATAATATTACTAGCAAAAATGATAAAGAAAAATAATTTTTATCTCAAGATAAAAAGAAGAAAAATCTACAACCAATATAAAATAATAATAATAATAATAATAATAATAATAATAATACATAGAGGAGAGAGCAATTTAAGAAAAGAAAAGACAGTGTTTGATAATATTGATATCTGAACATTGTCAAAAACTTTGACAATGTTATTATGGACATTGTCAAACACCCTATCTTTGTTTTGACAATGTTCATATTTGAATATGGTCAAAAACTATGTCTTTTCTTTGACAATGTTCATTATGAATTCCGTTTTTATCTTTCTTTTAAACACTGTTTACAATGTCTACAAGCCCTCGCAAGGGAGGAAAATTAATAAATAGAATGTCTACAAGCCCTCGCAAGGGAGGGAAATTAATAAATAGAATGTCTACCAGCTCGCGCAAGGGAGGAAAATTAATAAATAGAATGTCTACAAGCTCTCTCAAGGGAGGAAAATTAATAAATAGAATGTCTACCAGTCCTCGCAAGGGAGGGAAATTAATAAATAGAATGTCTACAAGCCCTCGCAAGGGAGGGAAATTAATAAATAGAATTTAAATTTTATTTCTAGTGGATATTCGTATTTGAGTAGACGTCATTTTTTTTTTCTAAACTGTGTTTATTTTCTATTAAGTTAACTCGAGTTCTTAGGGATGTAAGCATAATGAATATTGTTTAAAAAAAGACAAAAAATGGATCGTCTATTTAAATAAGGGTAAAAACAACGTTTGAAATAACAAAAATGTCTCATTTCACTTCAGGCAATGGGCGATTAAGGCCCTCCACAGCTTCCTGTCGTTTGTTGCTCTCAGTAGTACACTTATAAAACACATCTTTATCTGAGGTACTTGTTCCTTCATCTAATTGTCAAGTAGGTTACTCTATGTCAGGTATGGGCAAATTAAGGCCCGCGGGCCACATCCGGCCAACTAAGGCTTTCAATGTGTCCCGCTATTACTTTTATAATATTCACAAACTCAATAAAAAACATTCCGGGTATTTAAAAATTCTATATAAACTTCTTGGAAGAAACATTTGTAATAATTCTGCTTTGATTCGAATTTTAGTTTAAGTGTAATTTTTCAGAATATTTGTAAACGAAATCTAGTGAGAGTCGCCATTTTATGGTGTTTTTAAAATTTGATTTTGTTTTTTAGTAAGTTAGATCCTAAAACAGTGAAAAAGCAGTTACCCATAATGAGTTCTAAAAGACGGAATCTTGACTTTGAAGGCCATATTTTTAAGAAGGAATGGACTGAAAAGTATTTTTTCATAGAAAATCGTACAAAGGCTGTGTGCCTGATTTGCCACGATACTTGTGCAGTATTCAAGGATTAAATTTGAAAAAAACATTTTCAGTCAAAACATGGCACCTTTGGCCACAACTTTTCCACACATGAACTACAAAACAAAGCAACGCACAGGGTTAAAAAGCTGAAACGCGAAAAATGCATACTTTTAAATGTACATCTACACAAGAGCTTGCAACAAAGACAAGTTTTATATTAGCAAATAAGATCTCAAAACATAACTGTTGAGGGGTCTCCCCTTTTTACACAAATAGACTCACCCAAGGTATACATATACTACTACCAGTGAATACCCCGACAGTCGGCAGCAGGTTAAGTACTGGACGGTCGAACTCTCTGCCTCTGAGCAGAGAGGAACCCGGACGAGGTTCCGCCGAACGCCAGAGCCTCGTTCGGGGAGGTTGATCTACGGGTATTTTTTGGCCGAGCCTACGGACTCGGGAAACCCCACTTTAAACCCGGCCTTGTGCCACATCTGTCCCTCGTGGGGAGGACACTAAATACCGTCGGCAGCACGTTAAGTGTTAGACGGTCGAACTGTTTACCACTGAGCAGAGAGGAACCCGGACGCGGCTACGCCGAAGGGCAGAGCCTCGTTCGGGGAGGTTGACCAACCGGATCCCGTTTATACGAGAATTACGGGCATTTTTTGGCCGAGCCTACGGGCTCGGGAATACCCCACTTTAAACCCGGCCTTGTGCCACATCTATCCCTCCTGGGGGGGGGGGGCAGTAAATACTGTCGGCAGTACGTTAAGTAAAGTAACAGTAGTAGTGGAACGTAGAGTCGGTCGAATAGTAATAGAAGAGGGTATTGCTAGAGTCACAGTAACGAGACCGTAGACCCAGTAAGAAGTCATACAGCGATACGTCGATATCAAAGACTATATATATATATATATATATTTGTCTACTAACCCCGCATTCCTGGAACTACTAACCTGTATTACCAGTTTGCATTATTACGTTAATACATTTATTTTCCTATATTCATTCTTGACGTTTGTTATTATTTGATACCGGATTTCATCCCGGAATGCACAACAATGACAAGCCATTTTCTGACGCAGAATTTGTGAAAGAATGTATGATTCATGTAATTGGGGAAGGCATGAATCCTCTTTTTTCCACCAGCTATGGTTAATTAGCAAGACAGACTTGATTCTATAGCCTTATGAGGCAACCGGTCTAGGAGAAGGTAACTCTGAATTCAAAACCGGCCTGGAGAGGGTTGGGCTTCGTCGGGCTATCCTGCCCAAGAAACATCACTTCTATTGCGGCTGCAGTATATGTGGAGCTTCTACGACCTTGATGGATCACGAGATTCGCAATCGCGTGCGACTGAGTGATAATGGTTAGTTCTATTCTGATTCTTGGTAGGACGGCGTCTTCCTTCTGAGAAAGTCTGAGACCATGGTGACATTCTCCTAGAATGGGTTTAATTTTATGAAGTTTGTTGTTTGGGTGATAGTTCCATAACTCTTGCCACTTGTTTAGAATGTAAATAATTTAACAATTACGGGATTGTTGGTGTTTTTATTTCTCAGTGATGGCGAATCTGAGAAAACTTTGTAATTATCTGGTTCATTGTCTACGTTGATTGTTGTAGATTTGTTTTATCGGCATATCAACTCCTTATGGGCAATTTAATGCCGAAATTTAATTTTGTTGGGAACTTTGAAGTAATAAAAATATGATATGTTATTCTACTTTCACAATTGAATACATGGTAGATAATACTCACCTTTTGTGCATATATAAGTGTGGACATAATTACGAGAGGTGGTGATTGTGTTTAATGTTTTTAAGTTATATTTTGGAATTCAGGCTGATTTAAGAAATTGTAAGATAAAGTTCATGTTGGTTGGTTGGTTTAGCGGCACGTCAACACATCTATGTGTTATTTAATGCCGAAATCTAAATATTTTGAACACTATTTTATTACTTCAACAAAATATATTTGGAATACAATTGTATGCCTTCAACTACAGATAAAATGTATTGCTGATTATGTATTACCGGTCTTTTTATATAAATATGTATCGCTGGTATTTTTACTATTAAAATATATTTTATACTTTCATGATGTATTTGTTGGGGGGGGACTATTTGTCCATGGATGCGACCCTAACTGCTGGTCAGGGTGGACCTGGGAATAACAGCAAATAATTAGTGGCTCCAGACTACTCAAAAACTCCAATCTCCAGATCAGAGGCCTTGCTGCCGGATGTAGTTTATCGTCATTGTCTGTTATGATTTGGGACCCTAACTCCTGCTCAGGGTGGACCTGGGAATAACAGCAAATAATTAGTGGCTCCAGACTACTCAAAAACTCCAATCTCCAGATCAGAGGCCTTGCTGCCGGATGTAGTTTATCGTCATTGTCTGTTATGATTTGGGACCCTAACTCCTGCTCAGGGTGGACCTGGGAATAACAGCAAATAATTAGTGGCTCCAGACTACTCAAAAACTCCAATCTCCAGATCAGAGGCCTTGCTGCCGGATGTAGTTTATCGTCATTGTCTGTTATGATTTGGGACCCTAACTCCTGCTCAGGGTGGACCTGGGAATAACAGCAAATAATTAGTGGCTCCAGACTACTCAAAAACTCCAATCTCCAGATCAGAGGCCTTGCTGCCGGATGTAGTTTATCGTCATTGTCTGTTATGATATGAGACCCTAACCCCTGCTCAGAGTGGACCTGGGAACAACAGTAATTAATTGGTGGTTCCAGGCTACTCAAAAACTCTAATCGCCTAATCAGATGCCTTGCTGCCGGATGTAGTTCATCGTCTTTGTCTGTTATGATATCTGAAGCTAAGTCTATGGCGATAGCTTCAACACTATTAGTAAAAATGCAATCATGTTGAAGAATACAGAGCAGTATAAAACTGTTATTAAATTTTAATCCTATAAAAAAATCCACCTGTGTAGATTTTGATATTCATGAATAGTCTGAGATAGCTGACAAGCTTGGCAGATATAAAAACGAACACGAGGCTTGTATTACAAATAGATTTATGGTCGCTATTACTAGAGGTAGGTAAACGAATCATTATGAATTGGTATAAATCTTTTTGAACAGACATGGATGTAGGGATTGATAAAGAGGAAAACGAAAGGACAGGAGATAAAAAATATGGGTAGATTCAATAATACCAGTGGAGACCAATGAATGATCCAAATCATTTTTTTTCAATTTCTTTTTGATCGTTCTGAAGTTCTGAAATTCATTGTAAAGTTAAGTTACATAATCTTTCTGTTTGGAGTGTTCTTAGATCCTTTGGTAGGAGACTTCATACCTGAACTAAAAAAAAAATAGATCTGCTATCAAATTATATTTTACGAGAGGTAAAAAAAAACCCTAAAAAAATACGTCTAGATCTCATCTATTTACGTTTAGGCTGGCTAGATGTCACCGTAAGTTCTACGCTAACAGCCTCTTTCCAGATTAAAGTTGGCTGTAAAACCACAAACCGGAAGAGAGTTCCACAAGCGATAATTTTGATAAAAGAAACTTTTAGCAAAGAATGTACGGTTTCATTTAGCCAATCCAACCTTGAAATAATGACAGCTTGCAAAATGAAATGATTTCTGGGTGTTCCTCTTTTTTGATCGGGAGTGTAGATTCATAAACAATCTGAGATAGCTGACAAGCTAGCTTATCAGATATAAAAAAAACCCGAGACATATATTAAAAATAGATTTACGGTCGTTTTTTAGCAGAGGTAGGTATAGGAATCTTTGTAAATTGGGTTGAATCTGAAGTTATGACATCCATTGTAACGTTAAGTTACATAATCTTTCTTTTTGGAGTGTAACAGTTGCTTGGTTCCTTTGGCAGGAGATTTCATGCTTAAATTTTTTTAAATAGATCTACAGTGTAACCCGGATATAAGAGAGTTGTCGGGACCGGAGACGAATTCTCTTATATCCGGGTTTCGCTTTTATCCGGGTTTGGTCTATTTTGTTTTATTAACACAGGCTCTAATTTGGGACCAGAGGAAATCTCTCTTATATCCGGGTTTCTCTTATATCAGGGTCTCTTATATCAGGGTTAAACTGTACTATCTAATATTTTAAGAGAGTTAAAAAAAAATCTAAGCGTGCTAATGCGTACTGAACTGGCGTCTAGATCTCATCTACTTACGGTTAATCTGGCTAGGTGTCGCCTTAAGTTCTACACTAACAGCCTCTTTCCTGATTAAAGCTGGCTGTAAAGCAAGGAACCGGAAGAGAGTTCCACAAGCGATAATTTCGATAAAAGAAACTTTTAGCAAAGAACGTACGGTTTCATTTAGTCAATCCAACCTTGAAATGAGGACACCTTGTAAAATGAAAGGATTTCTGGGTATTCCGTTTATTTGTTTTGCGGAGATATATTAATAAAGTATTATCAATATATTGGAAATAGTTCTCTTCTCATATTTGAACTGGAACTGCCCAGACCTCACTCTCGAGCCTTGACTAAGTTCAAAAGCGCCACCATACCATTGTGAGTGACAATCGTTCTTTTTTGGAGTGTGACAGTTGCTTAGTTCCTTTGGCAGGAGATTTCATGCCTAAACTTAAATAAATAGATCTGCTATCAAATTATATTTTAAGAGAAAAAAATCTTAGCGTGCTAATGCGTACTAAACTGGCGTTTAGATCTCATCTATTTACGGTTAAGCTGGCTAGATGTCGCCGTAAGTTCTACGCTAACGGCTTCTTTGCAGATTAAAGCTGGCTCTAAAGCAAGGAACCGGAAGAGAGTTCCACAAGCGATAATTTCGATAAAAGAAACTTTTAGCAAAGGACGTACGGTTTCATTTAGCCAATCCAACCTTGAAATGATGACACCTTGCAGCTAATCTAGTAATGAACTTAAATTCATGAAGTCTCGGTACCATACCGAAGAGAATACCGTCCGGACCACATGTGGCAGCAATATTCAAGGCATGAACTCATAAATATGTAAGCAATGGATTCTATAAAATCTTTCTACTTCATGTCAACTGAGTATGTTAGTCCGAGAAGGCGCAACGAGTCTTTCACATGGAGGTTAGCATCAGCCATGCTGAGGGGAGGCAGGAAGGAGTCGTTCAGGGGAGTGATAGAGAGAAATTTCGTTTTGGAGGCATTAAAATCAACAGGGCATTCTGTTGTGGATTCCGGGATGAATCCGATATCAGCGAATAACAAACGCCAGGAATGGATAAGGAAAATAAATGTATTAACGTAATAATACAAACTGGTAATACAGGTTAGTAGATCCAGGAATGAGGGTTAGTAGCACTAATATATATACAGTCTTGGTATTGAAGTATCGCGGTATGACTCCTTACTGAGTCTACGTGCTCGCTAACTGTGACGCTTGCCGCCGCCTGTGTGTGTGACTTACTCTACTACTACTGAACTCTACTACTCTTCTGTCGTTACGTCTCGACTCTTCGGGTATTCACTGGCAGTAGTATATGTATACGCTGGGTGAGTCCATTTGTGTAAAAAGGGGAGACCTCTTAACACATTCCTTGCCACAATAAACAACATACTGTTAGTCATTTTTTAGATCAGCTTCTAATTTTACCTTATCCAACTGAGCAGACTTACCGTCAAGACAAGAGTATATAGTTGTTTCATCAACATAGACGTCAAGTTGAGAACTGTTGTCACCAGGAAGGTCATTGATGAAAATTAAGAACAAAGTAGGTCCTAGGATAGAGCCATTCATACATAAAATAGGGAGAAACGTAAATCATCATCATCCTCGAGACAGCTGTTTCAAATTGAAGGCGTATAATAATAAACGATTTATCATCGTTGTGGGGCTCTCCCCCTTTTACACAAGATGGACTCGTCTAAAGTATACTTATTCTGACAGAGTGGTGATACGTCGAGCACACCTGGTGTTCACAAAGAGATACGTTGAGATAAGGTTGAGTGAGATACGTAGAGTCCACAGAGAGAGAGAGAGAGAGAGAGAGAGAGAGAGAGAGAGAGAGAGAGAGAGAGAATTACGGCTTCACTTACAGATACTTGTACATATACTTTCTACTAAACCGTATTCCTGGACTACTAATCTTCATTTCAAGTTTGTATTCTTACGTTCAATACACTTATTTTTCTATTTCAATTACTGGCGTTGTTTATTTATTTGTGCAGGATTCCATACCCGGAATCCGCAACAATCATCTTCAGCAAATTCGTAAATTGTCCACTCCAAACTTTCCTGTCTTATGCTAACTCATGAAAGTGTTGCAGGTCTTCCGAGCTCTTTTAAGACTTTTACGGTGAATGATGGAATTTTGGTGAATGTTCTTTTAATGTTGTTGTTAACGAGCTAGATGCAACCGTCTATTCTATTTTCCTTTCTCGCACTCTTCGCCTGTCGAACTCCTTTCCGATTTCTTGCTTCCCTGATAACTACAATATTCAATATATTAAAAGCAACGTCAATGACATCTGTCTTCCTGAACACTGTTCCTTTGGCCTTTCCTCGCTAAAGCCTTCTCTTTAACTCCATGTAACTCCTTGCGTCCTAGTGGCATTATCGCCTTGCATGGGGTGAAATGATTTAAAAAAAATAATAATAATATACAGGGGACAGTACAAAAGGATCTCGAAGAGTGGCCGTCCAGGATAACATTTTTATTAAACTTTATTAAATAAAAGAGCTAAGATCAGACCCGAAAATAGAGTACTGCTTCTCATATTTGGGTGGGAGATGCCCAGTTCACACATTCCAATCTTGATAGAGTTCAAAAGCGTCTCCGTGTTCTTTTGGCGAAGAATTATTTTCCACTCTCCAACTTGTCTGTCACAAGCGGGATGTGGCCGGCCTCTCAGTGCTTTATTTTGGAAATATCTACTACCACGGAAAGTGCTCGGACGAACAACATTCCTTGGTTCCGCCAAGACTGACCTTCACGGTTAAGACCCGCCATGCCACTTTTAACACCCCCCCCCGTTTTACATTGGTAAAAACAGATTCTTCCCGCGAACCTCTGTCCTGTGGAATCGACTCCCAAGGAGTTGTTTTCCTGATCACTACAATCTTAACACGTTCAACTTACGAGTTAACCGTTATCTTCCCCTCCTATCCATATAAACTACTCATTAACACAACCCTCTACCTCGAGTGGCCACCGGGCCTTGTGCAGAGTGAACCTTATTTTACCCACCTCCAAAAAATAAACGCACAAAGGTAAAAAAATTGTTGTACTATCAATTTGACAAGTGAAGGAAAAATTAAGAACTTTCTAGAAGTTAGGTTCGTCTATCGCCAGGTTCACACTCCTCCCCAGTCTTTTGATCAGAAGTAGATATGTCTTCGTTGTTTTCTGTTTAGGATTGGGCTTCCAATTCCTTCTAATATTTTTTTATTCTCTTTTATTCCTCTTAACCCCTTGTGTCTTAGTGGCATTATTTTTTTTTTTAAAAGAGTTACATTTTTTGACCGAAAGTGTAGATTGGGATATAAATGATTAGTTTGAGAAAGCTGACCCGCTACCTCGGTAGATAAAACACATTGAGACATTTATTATGAATGGATTACAGTCGCTATAAGCAAAGATGCGTTCATGGGTAATTATCGACTGACTGACATAAATCTTTGGCCAAATGACATAGATATGGACATAGATGAAGAAAAAAATGGAAGAAAAAAAGAATAAAAGAAGATGAAATCAAAAAAGGTGAAGAAAAAAAAGGAAGAAGAAAGGAAGATGGGAGAAGTTAAGAAAAGAGAAGACGGAGAGAAAGAGAGAGAAAGAGACAGAGATTGGGATGACGCCACAAAAGGAAGATAAAATGGAACGTCTGGGAGAATAAAGAAGTGTAACCTAAGGATGAAAATGAAAGAAAGAAAAAATGGAATTGAAGGAAATTGATTGAGCAACAGAAAGAAAGAAAGAGGAGAAAGTAAGTAAGAAAGAAAGAAAGAAAGAAAGAAATCAAAATCATAAATCGAAGGAGATAGATCAACTAAAAGAAAGACAGAAATCAAAAGAGATTGAGCAATCGAAAGAAAGAAATCAAGTAAAAATCGAAGGAGATAGATCAACTGAATGAAAGAAAGGAATCAGATTGAGTAATCGAACGAAATAAAGAAATAAATAAATAAAGAAAGAAAGACTGATATCGAAAGAGATTGAGCAACAGAAAGAAAGAAAGAAAGAAAGAAAGAAAAATCAAGAAAAAATCGAAGGAGATAGATCAACTGAAAGAAAGAAAGAAATCAAAGGAGATTGAGCAATAGAACGAACGAACGAAATAAATAAATATATAAAGAAAGACATCGAAAGAGATTGAGCAACAGAAAGAAAGAAAGAAAGAAAGAAAAAAAGAAAGAAAGAAATCGAAGGCGATTAAGCAACCGGAAGAAAGAAAGAAAGAAAGAAAGACAGAAAGTATAGAAAGAAAGAAAGAACAGAAAGAAAGAAAGAAATCAAAATCATAAATCGAAGGAGATAGATCAACTGAAAGAAAGAAAGAAAGAAAGAAATTGAAGAAGATTGAACAGTTGAAAGAGAGAAATGATTGAATCCAAGATTGAGTAATTGAAAAGAAAAGAATGTTTAAATCGTATGAAATTAATTAAATGAAAAAACAAATGAGGAAATCGGAGGACATTGGGAAATGGAAAGAATGAAAGAAAGAAAGAATAACGAGTGAAGGAATGAAATGAAAAATGAAAGAAATGAGGTAACCAAAGGAGTTTGACCAACTGAATGATGAAATTAATAATTATGGAAATCAAAGGACAGGGAGTAATTCAAGGAAACAATGTGAGATAAGAAAGAAAGAAAGAATGAAAAAGAAAGGCAAAAAAATAAAGAAAAATACAGAAAGAAAAAGAAATATATAAAGAATAAAATAACACAAGAAAAAATAATGAAAATAGAAAGCAATAAATAACTAAATAAAAAACAAAGAAATAAATAAAACAATAAATAAAGAAATAAAGAAACAAAGAAAGAAAGAAATCGAAAGAGATTGTGTGAAAGAAAGCAATAAATTGAATGAATACAAGCAATTATGAAATAGAGAATGAAAGAAAGAAAAAAGAAAGAAAGAAAAAAGAAAGAAAGAAAAAAGAGATAAAGAAAAAGAAAGAAAAAGAATAAATAAATCAAGAAAGAAATACAGAAAAAAGAAAGCAATAAATAACTCATTCAAAAAACAAAGCAATAAATAAAGAAAGAAATAAAGAAAAAAGAAAGAAAAAGAAATAAAGAAATAAAGGAAGAAAATAAATAAAGAAAGAAAGAATCAAAGACGGAAATAAACAAAGAAAGAAAGAATCAAAGAAGGAAATAAAGAAAGAAAGAAATCGAAGGAGATTGGGTGAAAGAAAGCTATAAAGTGAATGAAAACAAGCAATTATGAAATACAGAAAGAAAGAAAAAAGAAAGAAAGAAAGAAAGGAAGAAAGAAAAAAGAAAGAAAGGAAGAAAGAAAAAAGAAAAAAGAAAGAAAGAAAGAAAAAAGAAAGAAAGAAAGGAAGAAAAGTAGGAAGGAATGATGAAAACGGAAACTGGGCAGTTGAAGAAAGAACGCATAAAAATTGAGTGAGAATGGGTTGAAAGGAAGAAAACCACGAAATAATAATAATATACATTTTTTTTTTATTCAATGAATCCCGAATGTTTCCATATGAAGAAACGGTTAGCGGTGTTAGCATTTCAAAGCTGGTGCCCCAAAAAACAAATGTAAAATAAGGTTTAAAGTAAATCCTAAAGTAATCCTTTTATCTAAAGTCAATTTAAAAAATGTGAACAACTGTCATATATAGGCGCGAAGTGCAAAGGCAAACAAAAAAATAGTAGAAAATTCAAATATACAGGGTGGATCAAAAGTAGGTAGACAGTTGTTTAATTATATATATTCTAAAGTGACCTTTTACAGTGACAGTTACTTAAACATGCTTCGCGTCGCGGTAGTGTCACAATTCAGAACCAGAGTTAACTTCGCCGAAATTGTTTTTTTTCAACAAGATGCGGCACTTCTTCGTCATGGTTCATCAGTAAGGGACTACCTTGGCCAAACCTTGCCACTACATTGGATCGGACAACGTTACATCACTGAATGACCATCACGTTCACCGGACCTAACACCAATGGAATTCTTTTTTCGTGGTGGGAGCATAATAAAAATAAGGTTTATGAAAAATTCTCACACAGTAGACGAGTTAAAAGAGTTCAAAATGGAAGCATTTATTGACATTGATGTTGATCGGAATTTGTGTCCTATTGTGTATAACGGTGTTCTGGAGAGGTTGGAGGAATGTTGCAAAGTTGAAGGAGGACATTTCAACTACGAGATAAACAATATTAATGAAATGCAATTGGAATAAATAAATGTAAATGTAATAAAATGTAAAAAACACTAAAAACTGTAAAGTGTAGACCTAATTAAAGTCCCACCCTGTGTGTGTGTATATATATATATATATATATATATATATATATATATATATATATATATATATATATATATGTATATCAACTGGTCAACGGGCCTCGGTGACGAAGAGATAGCAAATCAGACTCAATATAGCGCCGCTCGCTCGGATATTCCGTGGTGGAACTCAACTGAAGTTCTCTGTAACCATAGGACTGTGCCCCCGGGAGCCACGACTACTATCACCAAGCCGCTCAAACTGAAGCATTAGAAGCCGGATCAAGCAATACAAATGATAGAAATTATTAGGAGGATTTGATAATTATAATTAAGTAATTCATTGCGTCTAAAAGAAACCTTAACAGAATGCAGAAAGCATGTTGATATATATATATATATATATATATATATATATATATATATATATATATATATATATATATATATATATATATATATAAAACCTTATGCTAAATAAAAAATGTATTTAATAAATAAATGACAAGTATTTTAAAATTAAATATATATATATATATATATATATATATATATATATATATATATATATACAGGGTGGGATAAAAGTAGATATAGACTTATTTAATTATTTATATACTGGCGTGACTTTTGAGACTAACGGTTACTTAAATATGCTTCGCGACATGTTAGGGCCATAATTCAGAACCAGACCTAAATTCGCCGAATTTTCTTTTCAATAAGATGAGACACCTCCTCATTATGCTTCATTAGCAGTCTACCTTGACCACACCTTGCCACGACATTCGATCGGACGAAGTTGTCCCGTTGAATGACCCACACGTTCACCGGACCTAACACCAATGGACTTCTTTTTTTCCTGGTGAGAGCGTAGTAAAAAATAAGGTTTATGTTTGTTTGTTTGTTTGGGGTTTTATGGCATATCAACCACTATGCGTTATTTAATGCCAGATCCAGTATTTACTAGATATATCAAAAACGTATAGTTGGCAACATCATTGTTTCAAAAACGTATAGCTGGCAACTGTTTCAAAAAAATGTATCCCTGGCAACATCATTGTTTCAAAAACGTATAGCTGGCAACGTCATTGTTTCAAAAACGTATAGCTGGCAACATCATTGTTTCAAAAAAATGTATCCCTGGCAACATCATTGTTTCAAAAACGTATAGCTGGCAACATCATTGTTTCAAAAACGTATAGCCGGCAACATCATTGTTTCAAAAAAATGTATCCCTGGCAACATCATTGTTTCAAAAACGTGTAGTTGGCAACATCATTGTTTCAAAAACGTATAGCTGGCAACATCATTGTTTCCCATCACATTTTAGGGGTAAGGTGTTAGTATATTTAGTGTAGGGTTTGGGAGGGAAAGTTAATTGTAAGTTGTAGTTGTTTTGGGATGGGTTAGATGTGATGGGGCATGACATGACCAGCCGATTGATCAGATCGACGGCCTTTTGGTTGGACGTAGTTTATCGTCATACCCAGGACGCTGATGTAGTTTATCGTCGTACCCAGGACGTAAAGGTTTATGAGAAAAATCCACACACAGTAGACGAGTTAAAAGAGTTCCAATTGGAAGCATTTATTGACATTGATGTTGATTGGAATAATGTGTCGTACTGTGTATCACGGTGTTCTGGAGAGGTTGGAGGAATTTTGCTAAGTTGAAGGAGGACATTTCTATTACGAGATAAACAAGGTTAATGAAATGCAATTGTAATAAATAAATGTAAATGTAAAAGAAATTGTAAAGTGTAGACCTACTTTTGGTCCAGAATGATTGCTCACTTGCTGCGCGAAGCGGCCGCAAAACAGACCGTAGCAAATAAGGTGTTTCCCTCATCTAATACGCTGAAACCCGGGGGCAGGCCCGTGCGTTTATAATCACAGCTCAGCATCGGACAGACTTGATCCAGTGAACAAGAGCCAATCAAGATAATTGCATGTAATGTTAATATTCCGTTTCTTTGAAGATTTTTGTCTATTTTTCTTCTTTTTTTTTTGGCAGATTGATCTTAAACTTTTGGCTAGGACTGTAGATCGGATCAAGTATCGTTTAAAAGTCTAGAACATTCTTGCATGAATTTTACAGCGAACCATTTTTTCTCCTTATGCCCATTTTTAAAGTGTAGTATCGTATGCGAATTACATAGACAAGTATAACTAGAGAACAACTGGCAACAACATGAGGAACAGCTATACCTAGCAAACCTGGTTGCTATTCAGGACACGGAGAACTGTATTACGACTACTACTACGCAGAGAGTAATGCAAAACATAACAAAGATATAATGAAATGTACGCAAACCCCTACAGATAATTTAAACTGTACCAGTTACTTTCTCGCACTTCATTCCATTTAGTTACTTCCCCTGTTAACTACAATCTTCAAAAATCTAAATGCAACATTGTTAGAAAAAGCTAATTTTCTTTCTCTTATAAACGACGATAACTCAATTTGCATTGTCTTTGAAGACGAGCGTGGCACTTCTAAGATGAACGAGGGGACAAGCTGACACCCACGCGGAATTTATGGTTTCAGTCCAAAGAATTCCTTGCTCTTCTCAGACAGTAAATGAATAAAAGTTGTTTTATTACGTGTTAAAATACATTAGTCTTTTATTTTCGTTTTTGGAATATAACAGTAACAGACAGCCGAAAGCGTAATATAGAAATCTGAAGCCGCATAGGAATGATGAAAGAGGCTTTTCAGAAAATAAGCAAAGTATTAAGAGTTAGAAAGACATAATTAGAAACAAGGAAAAGCATGCTTAACTATTATGTAATAGCAACTCTTCTATAGGGTTGCCGTTGAACCTAGTTATGATCGTCCTAGGTATGACGATAAACTACGTCGGCGTTCTGGGTATGACGATAAACTACATCCGCATCCTGGGTAAGACGATAAACTACGTCCAACAGCAAGGCCTCTCATCAGGAGGTTTTGAGGAGCGTGGAACCATCTCTTAATAGCTGGTGTCCCCAGATGCACTCTGACCCGGGGTGATAGTACCTGTTAGGGTCCCAGCTATGGGCAAATAGTTAATCCCCGAACTGGGGTCAAAACACTAGGAAAGTGTAAAAATAGGTTTTAATAACAGCAATAAAGTTTTTGAAGAAAAATTCTTACCAGCAATACACTATTACCAGCAATACATTTTTGAAGAAAATAAATATTACTAGCAATGAAAGTCTCGTCGGCATTAAACAACCCATTGAAGTCGAAATACCGTAAAACAAAACAAACCTAAGCACCTAGTTATGACGATTCTGGGTTCAATTTCTTCAATGTTCATGAGCCCTTAATAGTCTAGTGTAGTGATTACATGACGAATTCAAATATAAAATTCATATCTATTTTTGCACTCGTAAAAATTTCTCAGGACACCCGACCCCCCAAAAAACAAATAGTTCCATCAGTATTAAAACGCCAACTATGTTTTAAAATGGTTAACTTGCTCTACCGAAAAAATGCTGAGAATATCATGGAGGGGACAAGTGAGCAATTAGGAAGTTCTAAGGGGAACAGGAACTACAAGTAAATTGCTGATCACAGTCAGAAAAAAAGTCACCGCAAGTTTCGAATGACGTATTCGAGACATCAAAAACAAGCGGGTATAGAAAATTAACTTTGTATTTCAGTAACTGTTAGGGGAAGCTAATTTCTTTCCCCTATAAAGGACGATAGCTCAAAATACAACCGAGTTACTTCGTTTGTCTTTAAAGACGAGCGCGGCACTTCTAAATTGAACCTGTGGACCGGCGTACAAGCGTGTCGATTTCATGGTTTCAATCCAAACAAATATAAAATAAAAGTTGTTTTATTACGTTTTAAAATACACTTGTCTTTTATTTTCATTCGTTTTTGTTCATGCTGGGATATAACAAACCTCAATCGCCATCTTTTGACATCTACTCCAACAGTTTCTTTCCTCGCACTTTCCACCTGTGGAACTCACTTCCGTTTCCTTGTTTCCCTTATAACTACAATCTTCAAAAATGTAAATGCGAACCCAATCGCCATCTTCTGACTTCTTGAATCCCGTTCATCTTTTGTCCTTTCCTCAATCCTCCCTATTCCCAGTTTTCTCTTTCACGTTCACGCACTGTAAACTCCTACGTACTCGTGGCATTCCCACCTTGCCTGGGATGAAAAAACAAATAAACAAACAAAAAAAAACACTTCTAGTACCGCGGTGTACGGATCAGTTATAAGAAATCTCATATATGAAATTGAATATGGAGAGTACTCGAGGTTGTTCCATCCAAACTGCAAGCTGCTATAGAATCAGAATATTAACCAAAGAATTCGAATAATGTTTTAATTAACCGAGATTTCACGCTCAGAGTACTCTCCTTCGTTTAATGTCAATATTGAATCTATCTGAAAATGACGGTTTTTTTCCCCATTTATTACGTATAAATACCTACTGAAAGCTATTCTTTAGAATAACTTCACAGCTTTCAAACTACCCTAAACTCTGTGTTACATTGTTTCAAATTTGTGGATGATATATGATTACTTCTGTTTGCAGTTTGATTAAATTAACTAAAAGTGAACGATGCACTATCCTACAATAATAGAAATAATTGTGTCAGGTGGTCTTTTCAAATTATGGCCAAGACTGTAAGTTAGACCCAAATCCTTTCAACACCGCCTTGTATATATTGCATATATGTTATTCGACGCGGGATACTGGCTAGGATAATTACGACTGAGAGGCGAGTACGATCCTCACTGGAGGCTCCAGGCTATTCGCCCTTTGTCTCATCTAAGCCACGCTTAGCAAATCACAGTTTAGGTACTTGGACGTGGAGTAATGGTTACCAAGCCAGATCAATTGCGAGTGAGCCCGATTGAGCCTCACACACAAACACAAACAAACACATACACTCACACGTACATACACACGCAGAGAACATGGAACCCACCAAGCAGAAACCTTCGACATTACAAGATCATTTTGCCGAATCTACTCAACACTCTCACGGGATATACGAATAACATTGGCTATTTGATTTATAGCCATACGGCTGTCATCCATCACCATGTGACGAACACGATCAATGTTTTCTTCGATGGTGGTAGGTTGCAGGACTTCCAGACCCCCTGGGTCAACTTCAAAATCCCCATCTTCGCCTACTAAATTCAGCTGCCCACTTTTGCGCTGTTGATGAAGCCGGGGCGTCACACCTTAATGTAGAAAGTATGTCAGCTTGAATGTCTTTGGGAACTGAACCCCTTTTTTCTGCAGGTACTTGATAACACCACGATGCGTAATTTCTAATTTCAAGAGAAGTCTCTACTTGTTACTTTCAAAGTTTTTTGATGTCAGTTTAACTGGAAATAAACAATGCAGTTATCAATAAGAAGAGTTGAAATAACTGCCTGCAGTTATTAATAATTCAAGGTTATATGATATGAAGGTTATATAAGGTGACGCTTATGAAATATGAAGGTTACATAATGTGAATTCTATTCCCGCCATAAATATTAAAGCTAATCAATCTAAATGAATTCTGGAGAATGTTAAAATACCACAAATTTTTATTTTAAGCGAATTAAAAATTGTTTTACTTGTAAAAATAACTTACAAGGGAAGAGGGATACAGACATGGAGATATAAACGCACAATTTCAACAAATGCTTCATCTCCGATTTTGAGCACAATTCTTCCATAAATACAGGAAATGTGTGTGTGTGTGTGTGTGTGTGTGTGTGTGTGTGTGTGTGTGTGTGTGTGTGTGTGTATTGTCACCAGTTGACAATAGCAAAAAAATTAGATTAATTATTTATTATAAAAAATTTAAAACTTCTAAACTTATAGTTAAAAATAACAATTCACCTCCAAGAAAAAAAATTAAATAGAGCAAATATTATTTACGAATTCAAATGCCCATTAAGGAATTGTATTTCTCAAGAATCAACTTTTGTAAATAATTATATAGGCCACACTACAAATTGTTTAACACGCAGACTAACTCTACACCTTTCTGACAATAGCTCAATTAGATCTCATTTAAATATTAATGGAGACCTACTGGACATTATTCGGAACATACTTGTCGACAACACTAATATAATAGCATCACCCACATGCAAAAAAGGCTAAAAATAATGGAAGCCTTATTTATAAAAACAAACAAACCAACACTTAATAATATTAATTTTGAACATGGACATAATATCTTGACCATGTTTTAAAACAAAAAAATGAAACATTTTATAAAACATACATATAACGAACTATTTCTAATTCTAAAAGTTGAAATATAATCCTTGAAAATGGCTAAATGTATAGCCGAAAGCGCTCGGATAAAAAGAACATTCGGACAGTTTTTATATAATTTATCATCTGAAAAGAAAAACATTATTAGATCTCACGAGAAATTATATAAAAAACTAAATAAAAGCACCTTGTCAGACGTTTTTAATGAAATGTGCATATATATATATATATATATATATATATATATATATATATATATATATATATATATATATATACACACACATATATATATATATATATATATATATATATAACTGAAATAACTGTCTGCAGTTATTAATAAGAAGAGTTGAAATAAATACATACAAGATTTCACAGTTCTAGCATCACTCCATCATAGTCTGCCTATGAACTATTCAGCCCACTCTCGTACATACACAATCACACACATTCACACACGCACATACACAATTATACACGCATAAACATTCAAACACACACGTAAACTTACACACATATGCACAGACACACAAACACAGATTCACACAAACACACACGCAAACACCCCTCACACATACACACAAACACATACACTTAGTCATATATACACACGCGCAGATATTCCTAAAATTATCACTGATTTGTTTTTACGGTTTATCAACCCTTTGAGCGTTTCTTAAAGGCGAATCATATTTTAAATTGTAAGAAAAATTCATTGCTTGCGAGTGAATATTGTATTAACAATGATTTTTACCGATGCAATTTCTAGTATTTTATCAATAGCAGGGGGAATTGATTCATGCATTGACGCGTAATTGAATGGAACGAACCCGACCGGAATTCGAACTCAGATCTTCGGTTTCTAATTTCGAGTCGCCAGAATTCATTTAATTCATTAAAATCATTTTTAATATTTTTATTTTCATTGCTTTTATTATAATACATATATTAGAATTTCTATTTTTTGAGAAATAAATGTTTAGCAGGTAAAGAGGAGTGTGTGAATAGGGAGGGGGGCAAACAGTTTGAACATTTGAGCGATTAAGGAGTTTACTATTGATATTTTATTACTGATATGTTTGTATAATCAATATAATACATTTTCTGTTCACACTTTGTTTCCAATTACTGTATACCTACTTTTGCACCCCTTTGTCCGAGGATCATGTTTTCGAAAATACGATCTACAGAATGCTCATCTTTTATAAAAATTATTATTATGTCTCATAGAATGTGAAGCATATATATGAAGATTATATGATGTGAAGTTTATGTAATATGAAAGTGTTGTGGATTCCGGGATGAAATCCGGTATCAAATAATAACAAACGCCAAAAGTGAATATAGGAAATAAATGTATTAGCGTAATAATACAAACTGGTAATACAGGTTAGTAGTTCCAGGAATGCGGGGTTAGTTGACAAATATATATAAAGTCTTTGGTATCGACGTATCACTGTATGACTTCTTAGTGAGTCTAAGTGCTCGTGACTGTGACTCTTACCGCTACGTTATTCTACCGACCGACTCAACGTTCCACTACTACTCCTTGACTACTGACGACTTGACTACTACCATCCGGGTATTCACTGGTAGTAGTATATGTATACCTTGGGTGAGTCCATTTGTGTAAAAAGGGGAGACCCCTCAATAGAAAGGTATATAGTATGTAGGTTATATAATGTGAATATTTTATAATATATTGAGATTAAATAATCTGAAGGTTATATACTATGAAGGTTATATAATATGAAGTTTGTATAATGTGAAGGTTATATAATATGATGATTATTTAATATGAAATTTATATAATGTGAAGGCTATATAATATGAAAGTTACATAATGTGAAGATTGCATAACATAAAGGTTATATAATATGAAGACTACATAATGCGAATGTTATATAATATAAAGGTTATATAATCTGAAGGTTATATAATATAAACGCTATATAATCTGAAGGTTATATAAGGTGGAAGTTTTATAATGTAAAGTTTATATAATGTGAAGGTTATATAATGTGACGCTTATGAAATATGAAGGTTACATAATGTGAATTCTATTCCCTCCATAAATATTAAAGCTAATCAATCTAAATGAATTATGGAAAATGTTAAAATGCTTCAAATTTTTATTTTAAGCGAATTAAAATTGTTTTACTTGTAAAAATAACTCACAGGGGAAGAGGAATACAGACAGGGAGATATATACGCCGCGTTGGTTCCACACAATTTCAACAAATGCTTCATCTCCGATTTTGAGCACAATTCTTCCATAAATACAGGAAACAATATATAAATATATATGTATGTGTGTTTATATATATATATATATATATATATATATATATATATATATATATATATATATATATATATATATATATATACACTTTAAAAATCAAGTGGTCAATTAAAGTACGCGACTATGGTTTCGACCTGACGGTCTCTTCGGGCGATACTTTTAAAATGACGACTTTAGTGTTTTATTGCAAAGAACCACAAAGAACGCTACAAAAAAACAAAACACAAAAAAAAACTGGGTCTCTCATGATGATTGAAAGACAGGACATTGAGTATAATGCAAAAGAAGCGAAAAAGAAGATTGAATAAAAGAAAAGAATGGGAAGGAACGGGAATGTAAGTGTATTTTAATTGACCTCCTCATTTTTAAAGATAAAAGCTCTACATGTTTTTCTTACTTATATATTTTTTGCTCACGTGTATTGAGCTCCTTTTAATACTACTGTTTCCTGGTTTGATTCAACCCTAACCATTAACCTTTATATATATATATATATATATATATATATATATATATATATATATATATATATATATATATATATGTCTTACTGTACGCTTCGGTTGACAATGTTTCATGTTTCCAAACCAACCCCTGAATCAGTTTCATTTGCAGAAAAGTTGAAACCTTTTTTTAGCGAGGTATACTGATTTATAAACATTTTATTTTGCCATATTTCGGTGCTGGTCCGCCGTCATCAGAAAAAAAATTATTTCACGAGAAAAAAAATCTACATTAGTGAAACGAATTGTGATTTACATTTTAACTCTGATCACTTAGTTTTTATTTTAACTAACATTATAAAAATTCAACTTGAACTAATTTTAACTTAGTTATTTTTTTTCTTTTTCGTTTTTATCATTTCACCCCAAGCAAAGTGATAATGCCACTAAGACACAAGTGGGGCCGTCTATTGGGAGTTGAAAAGAATAAGAAAACTGTAATGAGGAGAAAGGACAATAAAAGATCAAATAAAATTCATGAGGGTAAAAGATTTTGATTGCTGTTGCATTTAACATTTTGAAAACTTTAGGTAGCAGAGAAACAAGAAATCACACAAGTGAGGAGCGCCATCTACATCTATTTGAACCGTTAAACGATGAGACCTAATTGCCAATCTAGTAGTACGTTTAAATTCATATTGTCCAGATATCAGGAAGGATATCACATTAGAAAATATTTATAGAAAAGACAGAGGGAATCCACATCACGGCGGTGGGAAAATGACTGAAACCGAAATGCCAGATCAGGACCGATAACATTACAAATCCTTCTTTGGATTTTGTCTAGAATTTCGAGATATATAGCCGGAACACCAGAACAGATATGGCAGCAATATTCAATGTATGATCTGGGCAATTTTTATCCTCAGCCCATATGTACGCGTATGGGCACCCACATAAAAATGACCTTGTACAACATCCTACCTCAGTGGAGAGGTTAGGTAAATATAACCTCTTTTCGGTCTTTTTGTTTTCAATGTGAGGTATCTGATCTCCTCTTTAAACAATCAAAAAGACTGTATATTCCAAATCTGCTGCAGTACTATCCTCATCTCATTAAAGAGGGTCGGTCGATACCTGAGAGACATGCAACCTCCTTTTTCATTTATGTCCTGGATTTATCGACTTCCAGGGAAGTCTACTTCAAAGTTCAGCACAGATATATTTAAATTAAAAAAAATAATACTTATTGGTTACTTATTTGCTGGTGCCAGACACAATTTATGCATGGGAACCCTGCGGAAAAAAAATATCGGAAAATTGCCGATCACTTTGCAACCATGATTCACACACGAAACCCACCCACGCATACACACAGAGACACACTTACTATACTCGCTCATTCATATGCACACATTCAGATTAACACATTTATGCATTTAGAGATTCTTGATAAAATCCAAAGAAGAATCTGCAATGTTATTGCTTCAGTCATTATCACCGACGTAACGTCACTTACCTCTGGCTTTTCTATAAATATTTGCCTGGTAATTTTTCTGATGAACTTTCCTTTATGGTATCTAGACTTTATTAATTTTTAAAAGTTGTTATTTTTATCTCAGCAACAGACAAATTGTACGTATGGGAACTAGTCAGGACTACATAGAGACACTGAGGTATTATGGTGGCTGTAGTAAGAATTTTAACTAAGAATGTGTCGTTTCGGCGCAAAGAATACTGTAGTTTGTTTGGGTCAATGATTGTGGCTAGCTAAGTTTAAGATGAGTCAGACTGAAGACCAACCTTCCCCATCCCCGCATTTTGGCCTTGTGCCACATACTTTTATCTTACACAAAATAAATATTACTTTCGTCTATGGCATCTAGCCTTTATGAATTTAAGTGCAGTACTAGATTGGCGCCAAGGTTTCATCAATGTACAGTTGAATTGGTTAGATGCAACCGGAAGTTCTATGCTCATCTATGCTCAATTGCGCTTCTCACTTGTGGGACTCCCTTCTGGCTCCTTGCTTCCCGCTCAACTTTGATATTCAAAATTTAAATGCAATGTCAATCGTTATCTTTTTAATTCCTATTCATTTATTTTTCTCTTTCATTAATAATCTTTTTCTTCATATTCTCAGTAAGCCTTTGTGTCTTAGTGGCTTTATTACCTTGATTGAGGGTGAAATTAAAATAAAAACATAGATAAATATTCATGGAAGGAGTGACAGAGACATTCCAAAAGCCAAGCAAGGTGCTGAGAAACGTAAAATTTTCGTTAGAAAGAAAGAAAAGAGGCAGCAGAAAATGTCCTACAGAAGGATAATGAAAATTCCATGGACGGAGAGCGTAAGCAACGAGCGGGTCTTGAAGAAAAATGGTAACAAAAAACACTTCTACTCAGAATCGGGAAAAGCCGAAATTCCTGGGGCACAAATGAGGAAGGCGGTCTTGGAAAGCGTTTCCCTCACGGACCAGGCAAGAGAGATAGGGAAAAGCAGCGAGCTAATTATCTGACGGGCTTGGGATGGCAGAACTGGTGGGCGGGGGCCTAAGTAAAGGGAGACAATCTGCTAAGAGCCACACGAAATAGAAAGTTGTGTGCTTATGGCCATACTATGTAGAAACACCGGTTCTCATTTGATCACCGAAGTTAAACAACGTTGAGCCATATCAATACCTACATGGGTGACTACGAGGAATATTAGGCGCTGTAAGCTTGGATGTGTGCGTGATGCAATTGATAATGAATCGGAAGGAGAAATCATAGAGCCGAGTTCGAATTCTAGTCGGGTTCTTTATATTCACTTAGGTGCAAATAACCCATCTTCCCCGAACTATGGGTTAAATAGTAAGACGGGTATCAAAGAATTATTATCATCTCCAAAAACATCTTAAAGTTTAAAAGATAATCCGTAAAAAGACAAATCAATCAGAAAGTTGTGGAGAGCCATGATCACCTATTTCATAAAGGAACAGGACACATAGGAGGAGGATCATAAATGTAATTTCTTTTATCTACAGCAATATCGAGAGTTGTCGTCCATTTTTCTAATAATAGGGTGCATTCGAAATTAATTTTATAGCTTCTCGACATACATATTAACACAATTAATTTTGTTACTGTCATATATGAAGAAAATTAGTAACTACCGACACCGAGGTTCGAACGCGACTCTCTGGACTTATGAACATATGTTTTCCGCCAGGTGTATAAATAGCGGTGTCAGGCTACTGACTGGTGTGATTATTGATTGACTATTGAGTGGAACTATCCAGTCGAATTAGTGTGAACTATTGTGCGTCGATGATTTGGGTTTAAGACTTAATGATTTGGACGTTAATTCAAGCCGCGCTACTAACAAGGTATTCACTGAAATGGTTAATAAACTTTGGTTGACTTTTACTTCTTTGTTCTTGTTAAGTATTTATTGAAGGTTGTAATTAAATACTGTTTTATTTTAACATTGATATCTTAATTGTTAACGGCCACCGTACGTCACAAAACAATCCAAGCAAGGCAATGAATCCACTAAAACGCGATGGGTTACTGAGTGTAAGAGAATTAAAAACTGCGATATTATTCCGTTAAGGTTGTAGACACAAAGGACAATGCAAATTGAGTTCCCATAATGTTAATAGACTTCCAGAAGGAGTTGATGATAGTTGATACTGAGGGGCCTTCAGGCGCTGTACAACTTGAATAGCATCAATTAATAAAGTCTAGGTACCAATGAGGGAAGCTCATCAGAACAGTTACCCCGAAAATATAGAAAAGACACAGGAAAGCTACATTACAGCGGCGGAAATGTGACTGAAGCCGAGATGCCAGGTCAGGACAAATGATATTGCAGATTTGTCATAAAGGAAGTAACTACCGACACCGATGTTCGAGCGTGACACTCTGGACATATGAATATATATATTCCGCCAGGTGTATAAATAGCGGTGTCAGGCTACTGACTGGTGTGATTATTGAGTGACTATTGAGTGCAACTATCCAGTCGAATTAGTGTGAATCATTGTGCGTCGATTTTTGGGGGCTTTGATTTAGGATTTACCGGACGTTAAGCCGAGCTGCGCTGCTAACCAGGTATTCACTAAAATGGTTAATTATCTTTGGTTGACTTTTACTTTGTTCTTCTTAAGTATTTATTTACAGTTGTAATTACAGTATTTGACGGCATATAAAACGCACAGGTGTATAAGATGCACCATAATTTTAGCAGGGCAAATAAGGAAAAAATTAGTAATTCGTAACATTAGTAAAATTATTAGTAAATGGTATAGCCTAGGCTTTATGAGGTATTATTTTGGTTAAACAAGCCATGATTCCAATTAAACGAAAAATAATAGGAAAAAAGAATACGAGCCTGTAAAAACTTTATTATATCCAAAGGTAAGAAAACAAAATAAAAATCAAGCAATTATTACAATTGAGCAAAACAGTACAGTTACCATTAAAATTCAGTCAAAAATTTCCTTTACATGATCTGCACAACCTGTCTTGAAAACATCTTACTGGAATAATTAGGATATAAAAATTGTGATTGTATTTATACCAATACAACCGGAAGTTATCGCAAGAAAAATATTAACGAAACAAATATATTTTACAAATATATAATTTGAATTTATTGCATATAATTTTAGTGAAACAAAGTACTAATATTAAACGTGTTGAAATTAATATAATGAATATTATCAATGATAACACTTTTAACTCTGCATAGTCTTTTAAATAATGGCAATAGATATATGAATGTTACTCTAAAGTCTAAGCTAATAGGAGTTGCAAGGTAGCTAATTTCGGCCGGCTACCGCGAAGTTTAAGCATACATATGGCATATAAGACGCAGGGGAATTTTAAAAGATATTTTTAGTAAAAAAAAAAGTGCGCCTTATATGCCGTCAAATACTGGTTCGTTTTAAGATTGAAGTTTTGAGTTATACTCAATCATTAACGTCCATCATACGTCACAAAATTACATAATACATCCTTCGAAAACACAAGAAGACAAATAGAAGAGATGAAGAGAGCCCCCCCCCCCCATCTCCATCCCCTGAACTATTCTACCCTACGTTGCGGTGGTTGCGTACGTCTCTTCAGGTCCAACATAGGACTCATTTCACACGGAAGGAAAATGTCGATGAGTGCACAAATATTCGGCAATGAGTTCCGCCAACGACGATTACATAATATATTCAGTATTGTAAGAACGGGAAAAGTGTGAATCGTTAATTAGAAAGAGAAAAATATGCTACTTGAGAATTTAATATTTTTTGTATTGAAAGAACGACAAAAATGGATTATTTAATACTTTTCGTTTCAATTTCTTCAAGTTTCTTCTAATATTCTTAAAGCCACCTTTTCCTGATTCCTATTTTACCAATATTTTCAAATTGTGCTCCCATAGCTCAATATCTTGTGTCTTTTTCATGGTTATATTTTTTTTTCATTTTTCTTATTTTGTTTTGGGTGGGGGGGGGGACAATGATATTCAAAATACGTTATTCTTTTAACCCTATACGAGTATTGGAAGAAGGAACACATTGTAAAGCGTCAATATTTTTTTAAAATCGCTTCACTCCAAATAAGGCATTAAAGCCACTAAGATGCAAGGTTAAAGTGTTAGAGAATATGAGAAAAAACACTATTAAGGAAAGAAAACAAAAGAACAGGAATTAAGAAGTAAAAATGATAACGATTGACATTGCATTCCCCCTATCCCTTGTAGCTCTTAACAAGTTTCGTCCCTCTGTCACCTCCCGCACACCAGATTCTGTCATCCACTTGCTTAAGCCCGCCAGGTATGTCATGCGTTACTTTCCCTTGTCTCTCTCTCTCTATTCGACCTGTGAGTGTCTCTTTCAGGGTGATGTCTTTTTTTCTTTTTTCATTTTTTTTTCTGACAATGTTATTCAAAATACGTTATTCTTTTAACCCTATTTAATAACTTTCGTATCGGAAGAAAGAACACATTGTGAAGCGTCAATATTTTCTTTAATCGCTTCACTCCAAGCAAGGCATTAAAGCCACTAAGACGCAAAGTGAAGGTGTCAGAGAATATGAGAAAAAAAACACTATTAAGGAAAGAAAACAATAAACGAGCAGGAATTAAGAAGAAAAAAAATAACGACTGACATTGCATTTAAATTTTTGGAGATCAAAGTTGACGGGGACACAAGAAACCGGAAGAGAGTTCCACAAGCGAGAAGTGCGACAGAAGAAACTATCAGCATAGAACTTACGGTTACATCTAGCCATTGCAATTGTAAAATGATGAAACCTTGCCGCCAATCTAGTACTACGCTTAAATTCATAGCCTAAGTACCATAGATTAAAGAAAAATATATACACACAAAAAAACATGCTATTCTTTTTAGATTCTTCCGGCAAATGTGGTCAAGATGTCTAAACGTCTTATTTGAAAATCTGGAAAAAAGAAACTCAGTTTAATGCTTTTTTTTTTTTTTTTAGATATTATACATTTTGGAGGATGGACAATTAAGCTGTAACACCATTTGGACAATTTTGCTGTTACACACAGTAAATATATATATATATATATATATATATATATATATATATATATATATATATATATATATATATATGTACACACACACTAAACATAGCTTGTGTTTTATAAGACCACAGGTGCAAGTTACCCTGTGATTATTGAACTCATTAGTCAGTATTTATGATCGTGAAAATTACCCAGTTAATACAGAACGTCCTTGCCACACTGAGAAGAGGGAGGGTTTGATCTTAATCGCAAGTGTTTCTATTTTATGGTTGACAGATGGAGTCTTTGAAATCGGGTCTTCTAAGTGGTACCAACTTAACTGAAGAAGATTTACAAGAGAACAAATAAGTAAAAGTAAGCATTTGAGGTCAAACGATAACAAACTGGACATTGGTGATTTCCGGTTGCTAGTCTATAATAAAAGTCATGTTTGTGAACAAAGAAGTCAGTTCTGCTCTGTCTCTGGTGAAAAAAAAAGAAGTCTAGCATGACACTGTGAACCCACTTTCCTAGCTGCAGATATAGCAATTGATCCAATATACTTTCCACTTCATGTCAATGAAGTCCGAGAAGGTGCAATGAGTCACTTACTTGGAGGTTAGCATCAGCCATGCTGATGAAAAGTAAAAAGGGCTATCTCAGATGATTAAAAGAGAGGAGTTTTTTTTAGATATTAAACATTTTGATGCACAATTATCCCCTGCTGTTACACAATTTAGACAATTTTACTGTTACACCCAATATATATATATATATATATATATATATATATATATATATATATATATAGCATGATGAGAAGCCACGTATACTTTCTTGATATATATATATAATATGGAGAAAACAAGTGAAAAGTTGCAAATTAAATTCAATTTTTTTTAATTTGCAACTTTTCAGTTGTTTTCTCCATATATATATATATATATATATATATATATATATATATATATATATATATATATATATATATGCACACACACACTAAACATAGGTTGTATTTTACAAGGCCGCAAGTACAAGTTACCCTGTGATTAATGAACTCATTAGTCAATATTTATGACCGTGAAAATTACCCAGCTAATACAGTACATACTTATCTACCTTGAGAACAGGAGGGTTTGATCTTATCTCAATCCCAAGTGTTTATATTTTATGGTTGACAGATGGAGTCTTTGAAGTTGGATCTTCTAAATGACGCACACTCGACTGAAGAAAGACAAGAGAACAAATAAGTAATAGGAAGCATTTGAGGTCAAGTGATAACAAACAGAACATTGATGATTTACGGTTGCTAGTCTATATTAAAATTCATGTTTGCGATCAAAGCACTCAGTTCTGCACTGTCTTCGGTGAAAAAAAAGACATTGCAAGGTTATTGAGTGTTAGAGAATTATGAGAAAATGTAATATTAAGGAAAGAAGACAATAAAAGAACAAGAATTAAGAAAACAAAAGATAATGATTGACATTGCATTTAAATTTTTGAAGATCAAAGTTGACGGGGAAACAGGAATCTGGAGGAGAGTTCCACAAGCAAGAAGTGCGATAGAAGAAACTATTAGCATAGAACTTACGGTTACGTCTAGCCATATCAACTGTAATGAAACTTTGCTGTCAATCTAGTAATACGCTGAAATTCATAAAGTCTAGGTACCAAAGTAAAGAAAAATATATACACAAAAATAATATGCTACTCTTTTTAACTTTAAATAACACGAGAGTTGAGAGGAAAACAACGTTTCTGAATATAAGCCGTATATTGAAACTATTCCCAATATGGAAGCCTAAAGTTTAAATCAAATCGTTTGTTGTTCTTTTTGGTTACTGTAGAAATATTTTTGTCAGACGCACAATCTTTTATCAATCGTTTGTTGGTCTTTTTGGTTACCGTAGAAATATTTTCGTCAGACGACCAATCTTTTATCAATCGAGCGCAATTTCTATTTGCTTAAAGGATTCTTCGATATGAAATATTTATTTTTGTTTGTATCGTTTTGCTCTTGGATATTTTTTAATATTAATCTGACTGGTATATGTTAATATGGCAAGACGCATTGCATCAACAACGGAAGAAAAATAAAATCAATATTACGTCATCGTCTCGTTTCTAATCTCGTGCTGCCGCCATTTTTCTCTTCTGGATGTCACATCAATGTCAGTCCACCATCTTCAAACAAATATTCGAGTCCATCCCACTACTACCACAGCACTGCTCGCTAAGAGCTTATTTTTTGTCTTCTTAACAAAAGAAATAAACGTAAGAATTTTTGTAATCCTATGGCCGATTCTGTTATTTACTATAAACATTTTCATTAATATTCTTCCTGGTAAAATCATTTCGTTGCATGTCAAAGAAATGAATTAATTGTGATTTTAGAAAAAAATATAAAATTGATATTCATATTGAAGTAAAGTATATTTTAAAAATTCCGGCAGAAATATTATTTTTTTCAATTTCATCCGTCCTGGGTATGACGATAAACTACATCCGCGTCCTGGGTAAGACAATAAACTACGTCCAATAGTAAAGCCTTTGCTCAGCAGGTTTTGAGGAGCGTGGAACCACCTCTTAATTGCTGATGTTCCCAAGTCCACCCTCACCCAGGGTGGTAGAACCTGTTAGGTTCCCAGATATGGGCAAATAGTTAACGCCCAAACTGGGGTCAAAACACTAGGAAAGTGTAAAAATAGGTTTTAATACAAGAAATCCTTTGTAAAAAAATTATTAACAGCAACACATTTTTTAAAAAAAAAAATATTACCAGCAATACATATTTAAAAAAAAAAAAATATTACCAGCTATATATTTTTGAAAAACAAATATTACCAGCGTAGGAAAATTATTACCAGAAGTAGATTTTTGAAGGAAAAAATATTACCAGAAAGATTTTTTGTAGAAAAAAATATTATCAGAAATAGATTTTTGAAGGAAAATATATTACCAGAAAGATTTTTTGAAGAAAAAAATATTACCAGAAATAGATTTTTGAAGAAAAAAATATTACCAGAAAGATTTTTTGAAGAAAAAAATATTACCAGAAATAGATTTTTGGAAAAAAATATATTACCAACAATGAAAATTTTGTCGGCATTAAATAACCCATTGATGTTGTTATACCGTAAAGCAAAACAAACCAAACCAATCAATTTATCTTCCGTTTGTTATTATCGCTATTAAAATGCGGTTATACGTTATTATTATTTTTGAAAAATAAAACAGAAATGCAAATAATCCTTAGTCGTTGAAATCCTATTAAGACAAAGAAAAATCTCAAAGACAACAAAGAAATGGATCGTGTGTATTTGGACGGCAGAGATCCCGAATGCAGAGAAACATAGTGTGTGATAATTAATTTCGTCTACTTAGACTCGAGAGTAACAGCAACAGAAAAGCTCTCACTGCTCATTGAGAGACAATTTTTATACTTCTTTTCATGTGCCGTGTCCTTTTAGGATGTAGGCGATCATGGTTCTTCACTTGCCCCTATCCCTTGTAGCTCTCAATAAATTTCGTCCCTTTGCCACCTCCCCCAGGCCGCATTCTGTCATCAAGCCCGCCAGGTATGTAATGCGTTGTTTTCCTTCGTCTCTCTTTCCCTCTACTCGACCCGTGAGTATCAGATTCTCCAGGCCCACCTTTCTCACTTCTTGTACCAGAAACTTCGGCTGCCTCTTCCTGATGTTAAGTATATGCCTTCTCTTCGTTTTCATCCTCTCCAAGACCTCATCGTTGCTCACACGCTCGGTTCATGATATCCTCAGCATCCTTCAATAGAAACATATCTACGTCGCCTCAAGTTTCTTCTTCATCGTTGAGGAGACCGTCCAACATTCGCTGTCGTAAAGGAGGACATATGTCACGTAACACCTCAGTACTCTTTTCTTTGTTACCAAAGAAATCCGTCTGTCTCGCAATACTCTGCCCAGCTTTTGGAATGCGTCCTTGGCCATTCAAATACGTCTACGGATATCAGTGTCGCACTTGCCGTCCTCTGTCAAAATACAGTTTATTTAATACAAGGCTCGAGAACCAGAGTTAAAGAGCTGCTGTTAAAATGGTTATGATGAATGAAGGGCGTGATATGAGAGAGACAAGAGGTCAAAGGAAGTACAGATTATGAAGATAGTTAGGACTGATGAAGTTTAACCCAAAACTTGAAGAGGTCAAGATTCTCGTGTAGAGATTGATTGATAGATTCGTTCTTTACGGTTTATCAACCCATTGCAGGTTATTTAAAGCAAGAAAATATTTTTTACTTTGCAAGACTTTTTGAGAGGATAATGATTTGCTTATATAAGTCTTATTAATTAACCCATAGCTGGAGGAGGTGAATTCATACGTTTCACAAGGGTATTTGCGCGTAAGTGAATATAACGAACTCAGCTGGAATTAGAACCCGGCACTCCGGTTAACAATTCCGAGCCATTACCCATAAGACTACCCTACTGCAAAGCATAGAGCACATGATATTACCCAGTGATCAAATATTTAGGTAATAAACAGGCTTGACGTTGCGTAATTTTGGTGATTGTACGAGTTATTATTATTGAGTTGTGTGATATGAAGGGAAGAGGAGGTGGCAGAAAATGAACGTTATGAAAATAAGGAGGATATATAAACATTGACCTTTGAGTTGAAGAGGTCAAGAATGTAGTGTAAAAGGTTACTGTTATAATGGTTATTATTATTGAGGGGTGTCATATGAAAAGAAGAGGAGGTGGTAGGAATTGAGGGTTATGAGAATAAGGAGGATAGATAAACATTGACCTTTGACATGAAGAGGTGAAGATTGTAGTGCAAAGGGTTACTTATATAATGGTTATTATTATTGAGGTGTGTGATATGAAATGATGAGGAGGTGGTAGGAAATGAAAGATTATAAGAATGAGGAGGATATATGAATATTGACCTTTGACTTGAAGAGGTCAAAATTGTAGTGTAAAGGGTTACTGTTATAATGGTTATTATTATTGAGGTGTGTGACATGAAAGGAAGAGGAGGTGGTAGGAAATGAAGGTTATGAGATTGAGGAGGAGTCCCCTGTCAAAGACTTCCAATTACTTCCTAACTTTGGACATCCACCCGACGCTAAAGAAATTCCACTAAAATTGTACGACATATAAGGCTACAAGATTCAGTTTTATGATATTATAAACCTGTCGATATATTGATTTTCTAAGCATAGCTAGATGTGGCACAAGGCCGAAAGTAGAGGGCACCCAGTGAGAATCGAACTAGTCAGTAGTAATTTTTATAGCGAGACAAGCTTGCTAACCATTACTCGAGGTGCCCATAAACCTGTCCATGTAAGGGAAATGAGCAAAACTCATTTTGTGTAATAAATTATATATTTATTCTTTGTGAAAACTTTAATGAAATTTTCCTCTTGCGCGATTAAAATAATTTGCTATCAAATTATTTCTGACAATCCAATTAAAATGGCTTCGAAGAATTGAATTCCTGAATTTTCGCGTAACACTAAATCGACAGCTCGGTATAATCTTTTTACTGTTGTAATTACGAGATGCAACTGTAAGTTCTATCCTAATAGTCTCTTCCCTCTTACTTCTTGCCTGTGGAACATTTTTCCGAATTATTGCTTTCCTGTCAAATACACTCTATAAAATTTTAAATGCAACATCAATCTGTCTTTTTTAATCTGTTCTTTTATTGTCCTCTCTCTTATTTTTTAAATTTCTTTCACGCCCAATAACCCCTTACGTCTTAGTGACTTTATCGCCTTGTCTGTGATGCAATGATTAAAGAAAATGTCCAAAATCTGTTTCGAAATTAACTGAAATCTCGCTTGAAATCTCTTTTAGTTCTCACGTATTTGGTTTATGTTCAGAAAATAAGTCCAATTGTTAAAAATGTTTTTTCCCGAGTGAAGCCTGTGGATCTTAAGGAAGACCATCCTTCGTCAAAAATTGTGGACTGGCGCTACACAATCAAAAACAACGAACTTTACCAAATAACATAGACTACATCATTTTGAAGACTACCAACAGCAGCAACAACTAAAATGGATAGCACGTGTAACTCGAAGAGAAATTAATGGCATTATCAAGATTTTGGTATTACACTCTACTTCAACTAAAAGTATCACAGCGTTTCGCAGCTGACAAAACAAGAAATTTATACAAACTAAGCCCTCCTACGCACAATAAATTACTCAAGAACAACCTAAACAAAACATACAAAAAGGCACCAAAAACAATAGAACACAATATCAATAAGTAAGCTAAAGCAATTGCCCAAAAATTAGACCTAGATGACCGAATAAGTTGCATCAGCAAGGCGCAGGCCTTTATCATACTAAAAGACCACAAAGAAAATTTCAAAACCAACCCTGCATGCAGACTCATAAACCCAGCCAAAAGCGAACTAGGTAAAATAAGTAAAACGATACTAGAAAGAATTAATTCTGAACTTAGGAAGAAGTTAGGAGTAAACCAGTGGAAAAACACAAAAGCAACTATTGACTGGTTCCACAGCATAAATAACAAACAAAATTGCCACTTCCTACAATTAGACATAAAAGAATTTTATCTATCCATAACAGAACGCATGCTAGATAAGGCCATCGACTTAGCTCAGGAACAAATAATAATAAAACCAAACGAAATCGACATCATTAAGCACTCCCGTAAATCATTATTATTTCACCATGAAGAAGCATGGCTAAAGAAAGATGGGATATTTGACACTACAATGGGAATCTTTGACGGTGCAGAGACATGCGAATCGTAGGTATTTACTTACTACACGAACTAAGCAAAATAAAAGATAGAAATGACACAGGGCTCTACAGGGACGACGATCTCGTAATCTTAAGAAACTGTAACAAGCAAAACACAGACCAAACTAGAAAAGCGATAATAAAGATTTTCAAAAATAACGGATTCGACATAGATATAAAAACTAACATAAACTATGTAGATTTTCTAGATGTTACCTTCAACCTAAGAAAAGGCACATACAAACCATACAGAAAACCCAATGATAAGCCACTCTATATACATACATCTTCCAACCCCCCGCCTTCTATAATCAAACAGATACCAAAGTCGATTAACCGCAGGCTTTCCGACAATTCCTTCAATGAATCTATATTTAACAAAGCTAAGAAAGAATACGAAACAGCCCTAAAAGATAGTTGATTCCCAGCAACACTCACATACTCAACACAGAACACCAAAAGGCCAACAGGAAAAGAAATATCATATAGTTCAACCCGCCGTACAGCAAAAACGTAAAAACAAACGTAGGAAAAATATTCTTCAAACTTTTACACAAACACTTCCCGGAATCAAGCACCCTACGCAAAATATTCAACAAAAACACAGTAAAAATCAGCTACAGTTACACCGAGAACATGGCACAAATAATAAAAAAGCACAACAGGAAAATTATCAACAAGCCACACGAACAAATTAAACCCACGTGCAACTGCAGAATAAAGAACGAATGTCCCTTAAACGGTAATTGTTTACAAAACAACGTAAAATACCAAGCCACGATAAAATCACCAGATAATGAAGAAAAAGTATACATAGGAGTAACTGAAGGACCCTGGAAACAAAGAAATTATGTACACAAAACATCTTTCACAAATAGTAAATATGCGAACAACACAATGCTTTCTAAGTATATCTGGGAAATTAAAAACAAAACGCACACCACACCAAAAATATCTTGGAAAATAAGGAAATGATCTTCAGCCTGCAACAACCAATCAAAAACTTGCAAACTTTGCTTGGAGGAAAAAATAGCTATCATTACCTTCCCAGACCAAAATAAATTATTAAATAAAAGATCCGAGCTAATCTCAAAATGCAGACATGAAAACAAATTTTTACTACGTTACTTAAAAATCGAAAACGGAAAAACTAAATAAATACATAAATAAACAAAATGACAATAAAATAAGCAAAATGAATTAATCCAAACAAATTACAAAATCTTACCTGTTAAAACAGACGAAACAAAATAAAAAATAAGAAGCAAAATCAATAAATAATGTAAATAATAAACAAATTAGCAAACTATTATGACCAAAATATTAGTTAGACTAAAAAAAATCAAAACAAAACATCGGACGAAAAAAAACTGCTATAACTGTTATAAAAAATGATAAAAAATATACTGCGTTACTTAAAAATCGAAAACCAAAAAGAGAAAATATACAGTGTAACAAATAAATAACAACAAGTATAATAAATTGACCTAAATACATCCAAATACATAAATAAACTAACAACCGATAACCTAGCCGTTAGAAAAAATAAATAAAGATAATCAATCCAAATAAATACATGAAGTAATAAACAAATTATAAAATAATAGTTAGAACAAACTACAACAATTAACCCAAAAATTGAACAATTAGCTTTATCTTCCCAAACAAAACAAAGCTATTAAATAAGCTATATAAACAAATTTTTACTACGATAATAAAAACACCGAGCAAAATAAAAACAAAATGATAATAAAAAATAAATAAATATATAAGATAAGAAATAAAAATAAAAATTAAAAATAAAAATAAATAAAAACAAGCAAAATAATTTAACCCAAATAAATAAATGAAGAATAAACGACATCCGGTAAAATAACCGCCAAAATAGACTACCCACAATGCACTATTGACCCGTATATATATATAGGCGAGAAAAATAAGAGCACTCGTGGCCTGACGATTGCATCTAGCATGAAACAGACTGTCGCCTCTAAGTGTTGACTTCTATGTTCACTTTTATATATATATATATATATATATATATATATATATATATATATATATATATATATACTACAGTTTAATTTTTTTGAATTGGCCCAAAAAGGAGTGGTTTTTTTTTTTACTTTAAATAAGAGAAAATTATTATACACGCTTAATAAAAGTGAGGCATAGGGTAATTTTGAACTTTGATAAAAAAAATGAATTCAACCATGAGTTTTTAATTTTCCTTCCACATACAACTAAAACAACTTTACGAGATATTACTTACCAAATATCAGGCAAAATGGCAAACATAAACTAGAGTTATAACAGAAAATAACATGTATCCAATACTTATGCGTGTCACTGTGTGTGTGTATATATATATATATATATATATGAGTGTGTGTGTGTTTGTTTGTGTATATGTTTATGTATGCGTGTGGGTGGATGTGTGGCTGGTTTAATGGATAGCGGCTCGAAATAAGAAATCGAAGAACAGAGTTCGAATTCCAGTCGAATTCACTTATGTGCAAATAGCCCTGGAAAAACTATGAATTCATCTCTTTATCTCCCACTATATGTTAAATAGTAGGGTACATTGTTTTTTTTAGCCTTGAAGAAAGACAACTCTGAATTCGAAATCTGATGGCGGCCGTCTGGAAAGCTTGGTACACAGTATGTGCACCAGTTCTCTATATTCGGTTCGTTCCAAAAGTGTGGTTAATTCTTAATGCTTTCACTTCTATATACCATGTCCCTTCAGGGCGATCACGGCTCCCCCAAACTTCCTGTTCCTTGTGGGCCTTGGAAGATTTCCACTTTTATATGAAGGCTCCCGCTGCACCTTACACCGTCCATTCACACCAAGTCGGTGGTTCGCTTCCTTCCTCTGTCTCTCTTACCTTAAATATGCCCTGTGGTTAGCTTTTCCAAAACCCTTATTCTCAATCTGCTTCCAAGAAAATTTCAGCTGTCTCTTCCTGATTTTGTGTATAATTGTTCTTTTGTTGCCATTTTCTTTAAGACATTGCTTACTCGCTCCGTTATTAAAATTCTCAGCATCCTTCTGTAGAACGACATTTCTGCTACCTTCAGTTTTCTCTTCATCTGTGAGGAAATTGTCCAGCATCCACTGCCATATAAGATCACATAGAAATCCTGCACTCTTTGTTTCTAACGAAAGTTTTCTGTCTCTTAATACTTTGCTTAGTTTTTGGAAAGCATCTTTCACTAATCCAATGCATGTTCGGATTTCGATATTCCATTTTCCATTTTTTCTTAAAACACCTATTTAAACATCAGCTTCTTGTATCTTGGACTTTTTCTCTTTTTCTCTGCCCATACTTTCTGTCTTCTTGCAGTTGAAAGTTAGTCCATTCTTCTCACTTTTTTCTACTTCCCTGTCTAGGAAGTCTTGTAGTTTTCTTTACGAGTTGCTCGTCAGCACAGTGTCATCTGAGTATCTTATATTGTTAAGATTATATCCACTGATAATAAATCCTGGTAGAGTATCCAGTTTCCTTAGGATATTTTCACAGTAGAGGCTGAATAAATCTGGGAGAAGACATATCCTTGTCTCACGCCCCTTTCTATTTTTGTGTAGCTACTCAATTCATTTTCTATCTGTACGTAGACGATTTGTTCCCAATATAAGATCTGGATCATTCAAACAATATTTTCCAAATGGATCTAATTTTCCTAGCAGTTTAAATAGACTCTTGTGCCGTATCTTTAAACAAAATATCCTGAGACTAAATATAAAAAATTGTCAGAATCTCAATATAAACTGATTCTGAATATAAGCGTTCTTTTTGTTGCCATTTTATTTATGATTCCCTTGTTACTTACCTTGTCCCTGGAATTTTCAGTATCCTTCTGAAGAACCACATTTCTGCAGCCTCTAGTATTTTTCTCATCCGTGGGGTGACTGCTCAGCATTCACTGCCATATAAGGGCAAGGAGAGCACATAGCAATCCAGTACTCTTTTCTTTGTTTCTGATGAAATCTTTCCATTTCTCAGCACCTTACTTAACTTTTGGAAAGCTTCTTTCGATAGTCCAATTCAATGTCCAAATTTTGATGTTGCATTTTCCATCCTCTGTTAAAAACACTTCCCAGATATTTAAACTTCTGCACCTGCTTCATGTTAGTATCTTCAATTTGTAACTTGCATCTTGGGATTTTTCTATTGCTGATGACTATACTTTCTGTCTTCTTGCAGTTGATAGTTAGTCTTTTCTTCTCACTTTCTTTTGCTATCCTGTTCAAGAGGTCGTCTACTTCTCTTTCTGAGTGAGTCATCAACACAATGTCAGTATCTTAAGATTATGCCCACCAGTAATAAATGCTGGTGGGGTCTCCCACTGCTTTGGGATAACATTGCTGTAGAGCAGTGGCTCTCAACCTTTTTTCATCCTATAGCTCTCTTTTTCACTATTTTTCAAGGTAATCACCCATGCCCATTTGTAAAAATATAAATTAAAATATTTTACTTACATTACTTTTTAATGTGAACCTTGTAGTTGATACTTTGCTGCCAGAAATTTGATATTTGGTTTGAAATTTGTAAGTTTTAGTTATATGCCTTCTTGAATACATATATCAGTTTTATTTCTTTCTTTGGTCAAGATTTTTTTGATCCACATTCAATTAAATAATAGGGGAGATTTCTCAGCATTCAGTGCCTTATCAGAGGATGGATAGCACATAACAATCCAGTACACTTTTCTTTGTTTCTAATTAATATTTTTCCATTTCTCAGCACCTTACTTAAGTTTTGGAATGCTTCTTTTGCTAGTCCAATGCAATGTTCAAATCTTGATGTTACATTTTCAATCCTCTGTTAAAAACACTACCCAGACATTTAAACTTCTGCACCTGCTTGATGTTGGCATAACCAATTTGTAATTCACATCTTTGGCTTTATTTTTATTTATTTATTCTTTTGCTGATGACCATATTTTCTGTCTTCTTGCTACCTTTTAAGATTACGCCTACCGATAATAAATCTCGGTAGGGTCTCCAGCTACCTTAAGATAGTTTCACTGTAAAGGTTTAATAAATCTAGGGTGAATACACATCCTTGTCTTACGCCATTTTTTTTTTTCATTTTCTATCCGTATGCAGGCGTTTTGCTCCCAGTATAAGATTATTCTCACATCATTTTCAATTAGATCGAGTTGTTCGAATTGGCCATTGTTCCAATGACTTCTCCTCTATGGTATTTTGATCACATGGAATTTAGCGTACTACAAGATTGGCAACTGGGTGTTGAATTATCTAGGTGTAACCGTAACTTCTGTTCTGATAGTTTATTTTCCCGCACTTCTTATCTCTGAAACTCACTTCCGGTTTCTTGTTTCCCTATCACCTACGAACTTCAGAAATTTCAATGTAATGCCAATTTCCATCTTCAATCTTCCTCAACGCCGTTCTTATATTGTCCTTTCTTCTTACTAGTCTTCTTATTCTCTTTCAAACCGAAGAATCATTTGCGTCTTAGTGGCATTGTCGTCTTGCTTAGGGTGAGAGAAAAAAATATATCACACAATTGGACCATTTTTATATGTTTATGTTGTATCCTTAAAGAGGTTACGAAACAGACAAAGGTGGTACTCGAGTGAAGAAACAGTAACACACGCGTAGATGAAAGAAGAGAGGTTTATTGTAAAAAAAAAGAATACACTACTGAAAGACAGGGAATCGGGTGGCAGGCTAGTAATTCCCAAAGCAAAGATATATACCAACCGGCCCACACGGTCAGATGTGGCACAAGACCGAATTTAATGTGGGGTACCCGAGCTCGTAGGTTCGGCCAAAAATTCCCCGTATAAAACGGGGTCGGGTAGCTGTTTCCCGAGACGAGATTCTGTCCTTCGACAAAGCCTCCTCTGGGGATCCTCTCCGCTCGAAGGCAGAGAGTTCGACCAGCACAGCCGGAGACGTATCTCCAACTAATTGCCGAAGCAAGGGTATTTACCGCACCACTCTGCGAGACAGGATGTGGTACAAGGACATTTTTAATGCGGGGCAATACCGAGGCCGTAGGCTCAGAGAAGATTTCCCCGTAGACCCCGTAAAAAACATGGTCGGGTAGCTGTATACCACCCCAGACGGGACTCTGCCCTTTGGCAGAGCCTCGTCTGGGTTCCTCTCCGCCCGAAGGCAGAGAGTTCGAACAGCACAGCCGGAGACGAATCTCCAACTAATTGCCGAAGCAAGGGTATTTACCTCACCACCCTGCGAGAGAGGATGTAGCCCTAGGCCTTTGTTAATGCGGTGTAAAACCGAACCCGTAGGCTCGCGCAAAAATTCCCCGTAGACCCCGTAAAAAACATGGTCGGGTAGCTGTCTACCACCCTAGACGAGACTCTGCCATTCAGCATAGCCTTGTCTGGGTTCCTCTCTGCCCGAAGGAAGAGAGTTCGACTAGCTTAGCTGGAGATGAATCTTCAACTAATTGCCGAAGTAAGCCTCAGGTATATTCTGTACTCACTATATATAGCTACTGATGTAGTCAGTCCACACAGGTGATAGGGGTGTGTGGGACATTCCATTACAATGAAATTTTGCTCAATATCTCTTCTTTTTGGGGTCAGGACATAATTGTTTGATTTTTTTTCTTCTTCCTAGTTCTTTTTCCGTCTCACCAGCACAAAAGTTTCCAGCGTGGATAAATTTCTACTTTTGCTGTATAGCCTGAACCTTATAGAGTCACATTATTTATACCTGCAAAGTTTGACATTATTCTCCTCTGATTTGAGCATGTATAAACTTGTAACAAGAACCAAAATGACGTATTAATGTTTGCCGTAAGGTTTGCGGATGTGCAGGTGGTGTAACAGCGGCTTTTAATGAGAAATCGGTGAGTTCGAATTCCAGTCAAGTTTGTTATATTCTCTTACACGGAAATACCCTTAGGAAGCTACGGGTTAAATAGTAAGTCTTGTATCGGGAAAATCATTATTCTCAAAAAAATTGTTAGTGCAATATTCAATCGCAAAAAAAGAAGAAATATTCTTGCTATCCAAAATACGTTTTGGCATTAAATAACCCACGAAGGGTTGATAAGCCATAAAAACAAATCGATCCATCAACCTTAGTGTCGATACACATAGTTAGCACCCTTTTCTCGATCCGCTTCAATAAATAAGAATTATTCAAATTATTGATATCGGTGGTCTGGTTGCAACATGTTGAAACAATGAAAAGGAAAATCGCCCGGTTCACACACCTTCCCAGTCTTTTGAACTGGAGTAGAGATTTATCCCTTGTTTCCAGTTTGGGATTGGGTTTCCTGTTCTTTATACACTCTTTTCATTCTCTTTCATTCCCAGTAGCCCCTTGCGTCTTAGTGGCATTGTCACCTTGCTCGGGGCGAATTTATTTAAAAAAAAAAAGTAAATAAATAATAAAGTAAATACGTAACGAGGTTAAACGAATTTAGAATCCAGAACGATTCAGTTCATGGAAGTATTTGATTTGGTGAGAATACCGAGAAAAGAGTTGGCGATTTGAAGGCAGTTGTTCCCCTTTGATCTCACTTGGTGCCATTATTGTAATAATAATAAAAAGGAAAGGAATTCAATACAGTGTAACCCGGATATAAGAGAAACCCGTATATAAGAGAGATTTTATCTGGTCCCAAATTAGAGCCTGTGTTAATGTATATATATAATAGACCAAACCCGGATATAAGAGACCCCGATATGAAAGAGATTTTCTCTGGTCCCAAATTAGAGCCTGTGTTAATGTGTATATAATATACCAAACCCGGATATAAGAGAAACTCGGATATAAGAGACTTCTTACCCTGTCCCGCCAACTCTCTTATATCCGGGTTACACTGTATAATCAAATGGCGAGTGTTGTATTTTGTTGATGTTATAAAGATTACCATTTCATTTCCAACCTCCATTTTGGTTATTTCTCATTCAGTCAGTAACCTTTTCTAGGTTACAAAAAGATCCTATATATTTCCATTTGAGGTATGAGATGAGTTCCAATAGACGTTCAAGACAAGGAGATTCCTTGAGAGAAGACTCATCCATGATAATAGGTGAAAATTCAAGGTCTGCTCGGTGATGGTGCGACGTTACTTGTGTTGACATACTGCATTTTTCAAGACAGTCCTTGCGCAATTGAGCTTTCGGGGCTAGAACAGAGGAGAGATTGGCTGCCAGGTTCTGGTCATCCAGATTCTTGGAGGTGCACCTATAAACTATTGTGCCATCCGCATAGATATTCAAAAATCGAATGTTCTTAGGCAGATCGTTAATAAAAGGAAAAAAGATGCTATCATCGAGTAGAGAACCTTGAGAAACGCCGGCATTTATCTCATGAGCTCCTGATGATTGGCAGTAAAATAACCATATCTTCAGGGACTCACTTATTAGGAAGGGTTTGATAATTGAGAAAGCCGTTCCAGAGATTGCATAGTTAGAGAGTTTATGTAGCAACCCCCGATGCCACACGCTATGAAAGTTCTTTTACATATCTAGGGCGATGGTCCACGTGATGAATTTATTGTGTAGTGTGTCTCGTTGATTATGTGAGTAATAGGAATTAAGACATCAATTGCGGATCTAGAGATCGAAAGCCATACTGGTTAGCACTCTAAAGGTTATTCCTGTTGCATTGTTTAACAACATATGAAATTTCAATTGATAACGTGAAGTGACATTGAGCAGCTATCAAAATTCAATTGATTTGATTGCCAAATGACACTGCGCCGGGATCAAATTACAGTTGATTTCAGTCTTAAACGACATTGAGCTGAGATACGATTTCAAATGATTCTCGCCTAGGACTAAAGTTGAATTGGTTTCACTCTCAAATAACACTGAGCCGAGACCACATTTCAGCTGAATGCATTCTCAAATGACATTGATCTGGGACCACGTTTCAACTGATTTCACTCTAAAGTGACAATGAGAGGTGATCAAATTTTGATTGATTTACTATCAAATGACATTGGGCTGAGATATAAATTTTGTTGACTTCACTCTCAAATGACATTGATGTATTATTTACTTTCATAATTAGGCTTGTAATATTTTGATAATAGATTTATATATATATATATATATATATATATATATATATATATATATATATATATATATTTGAATTGGACAAAGTCCGACAATTTATTTAAAGGCATTTATGATATGTTTAACGTTTTTTTTATAGATACAAGTATTTAAGCAAATTTCTCGGACATTCAGGCCGGTAAATGTTATTTAATACTGTTTATTATAAAACAGAGCATTTGCTTAAATACTTGTATCTATAAAAAGAACGTTAAATATATCATTAATGTCTTTAAATATATATATATATATATATATATATATATATATATATATATATATATATATATATATAACACTGCCGGTGGGTACTGCCGCTGGTCAATTGCTGGTTATCCGCTTTCCGTTTCGTTCCTTCATCTACTTCTGTCCCACGTTGTGTTCCTTGATCACAAAGCAGTGACGATCGAATTTCATCCGTACTTGAGCGCTGGATCCAACCGCGGCGAAACTTTGCTACAAAAGGACAAAGAACGCTTCCGCTGACGAAAATAAAAATAACATAACAAAATAATGAAGAAGGACGCTGGGTTAATTTTCAATTGGTTTATATAGTTTTTTACATAAGAAATTAATCCATCCCGTTAAACTCTCTATCGTGACACATTGTCATTTTCTTCTAAAACTTGTAGTGGGTTCAATCACCAAAGAAAGAGGTCGGTCGGGAATTCTCCCGGCAGCAGCTCACGTGGGGTTAAGCAGTTATTTCGTACGCTGCTGTCTCGTCCTGTCTGCATTTCTTGCCGTTTCTCGCTGCAACTGCTAGGTGGCTTAAGCGCTCTGTTTATATGTATTTCGACCTACTTCCATTCCACCTAAGGACACATCAATATTCATATCAATTAATTATTTTCTTCAATTTTGGAGAAAAGCCACTGACTTTCAAACAAAGCGGTCAGTTATTCAAAACAATACATTCTTAAAACTTTGTTTATTATTCCCTTCTATATCCTGACAATCGGCCCGCGATACCTTACTTATTTGTGTTTATAAATTATTTCTATGACCTTGACGTCAAAGAATCCCCTTTGTTGTCGACTTTTCAATATAATGGATTAAAATCTTTGCCCAATTTGCACGTTTACAAAACCATATTTCGGTTTGTTTACATCATCAGTTTCGCGAATCATAACAATTGCACTGCCTTTCGGCCGACAAGCAATACACATTCCACATTTCTCAAATCAAATTTTGGACCCGACATTCCATTCTGCGTTTCTGTTTATCAGAAAGATAACAAAAATCTCTTTTTTTGTGCTCTATATTTCAATTCATGTTTTCACCTTGACGATTGTAACCCTTCCAATTCTCCAAATCCAATACGGGTCTTTTCACATGAACCCTTTTAATATTAATTTCATACTACCAGTGTCACGAACACACACACACACACACACACACACACACACACACACACACACACACACACACACACGCGCGCGACCGCGCGCACACACACACACACACACATATATATATATATATAAAAGTGAACATAGAAGTCAACACTTAGATGCAACAGTCTGTTTCATGCTAGATGCAATCGTCAGGCAACTTGACTTCTATGTTCACTTTTATATTCACACACGCTCTAGCTCTGATATTGAGCACTTTATCCCATAAATATAGCACACTTTAAGACTATATTTCTTCATATATATATATATATATATATATATATATATATATATATATATAGAGAGAGAGAGAGAGAGAGAGAGAGAGAGAAATTAGAAGAAAAAATCCACGTGTGCTTCATGTAGTTTAGAATTGAATTATAAACAGAGCATTTACTTAAATATTTGTATCTATAAAAAAGAACGTGTAAACATAAAAAAATGTCTTTAAAAAATAGGTTGTCTAATAAAATAAAAGCAAACGAAAAGGTACCGATGTGATCAGTATGAAAAACACTTATTAATTAATTAATGTGGTTAATAATTTTTTTTTTTGGTACTGATCACATCGGTACCCTTTCACTTGCTTTTATTTTATTAGCCAGCCTATCTATTCAATTATATATATATATATATATATATATATATATATATATATATATATATATATATATATATATATATATATATATATGTAATAGCAAACACGTAAGTGGAAAGGATAATCCTATTAGGTCTTTTTAATATAAAATATTAAAAAGATAGATCCATAAAGAGACGTCAATATATTGTATATAGACCAATATGATAAACATCAAAGAAAAAAACTTAACACATCTCAGAAAATCCGATAATAAATTTATTTCGGCAGGTAACTTTTTAATACCTGCCTCATCAGACCGAAATTTACAAAAATTATATATATTACATTTTTCTACAATTCTATATATTCTCGACTCTTCCGTCGAATTCGACGTATGAGGGTGAAGCAGATCAGTTCCTAGGAAACTGACAGCCCGACACTAGCACATGAGATTTGATTATAGTGGTGAAGGTTTTGTGCATAACCAACCACACTTTTTGAAGGACCGAAATACACAGACATGGTGAACTACGTGAAACAGGGTCCCCAAACGACCCTCCGCAGGTTTTGAATTCAGAGTTGTCCTTCTTCTAGACCAGTTTGCCATCCAAGGCTATAGAACCCAGTCTGTCGTCCTGCTATTTACCCATATCTGGGTAAATCCATAAGTGTTAATGATAATCCAAGTAGGCCTTTTTTAGTATAAAATATTAAAAAAGATAGATCCATAAAGAGACCTCACTATATTGTATATAGACCAATATGATATACACCAAAGGGAAAAACTTAACACATCACGACAAATCCGATAAAAAATTTATTTCAGCAGGTAACTTTTTAATACCTGCCTAATCAGACAGGAATTACAAAATGGTTCAAATTTATCCAGACAATTTTTTAATATATTCTTTTTTTTACCTTTGTAAATTTCAAAATTACTTATTTCAAAATTCGATTGAGGATGAAACAGAACTAGGTACTTTAATTTAATTTGATTTCTATAATTGAATTGGAAGTTTTTAGCTTCTGTTTTTGAAATATGGCAATTCCTATGTAGCGATGGAATAATATTTTTTTAAAAAGTAATTATAATATAATCTCTACTTGTATATCGAGCACTGTTTTTTTTTAAAAAAAATACTAAGGAACTTCGGATTATTAACCTAACGGTTCTTTCCTATTTTCTATATATTTTTGCACACACACACACACACACACACACACATATATATATATATGATAACTGTCACTTCTTTACAGAAGGCCATCAATTCAACATTGTGCTAAGCTGCTATTGACCGCAGATGATTTTGCAAACCATCTTCGCTCCTACATACCTTTTTACATATGTGACACACGAAAGAGTTTTGGAAAGTCTTGAAGTTGATTTTCTCCTTGCGCACTCTCTTGTGCCTCTTCAGCCCGGCATCAGATGTTCACATTTTATCCTAAAACTGCCATGAGTACCCTGCAGGTCTGTTAGGAAGGACATTCACATATTGGGCATTAGACCGCCAATTTTCATGTGATCTTCGATGACTAGCAAATCCAGCATAAGACAGAACAACCTTCCCACAGATGTTAAAATACAAGCACGGACTGAATATCTTCTGGCATCGAGCTTCCTACGTGTTCTTTTCGGCTTCGAATGCTCAACCCTTTCGGACTCGAAACGATTGCAATCATCAAAAACTAACTTTCTCCAGTCAGACCAATTCTCTGCTCACTTTTTTCTAGTCTTTGACACTAATTTCAAGAGTTTTCAGGTTGTCTTTAGTATTTTAGCATTCCACTAGTATGAAATAATTTCCACTTGAACAGCTGATTCCAAACAACTGCTAATTTGTGGAACACACTCAAGGCAGGATGTTTTCCCGATCGCTACAAACCTAACCTGTCCAAGTCTAGATATAGCCATTATCTTCCCCTCCTATACGTATAAACTATAACTTAACGTAACTGTCTACATCGAGTGACCCCTGGGCCTGGTAGATAGTAAACGCTACTGTAAATAAAAAAAATGTGACACACAAAAAAATTTTGATGCTACTTGAAAGTGTCATCCTTCTCGGGTACTCTTACGTGCTGCCTCGCGTCCTGCGTAAGAAGATAAGTCCGACAGCAAGGCCTCTGATCAGGACGTTTTGAGGAGCGTGGAACCACCTCTTAATTTCGGGTGTTCCCAGGTTTTATGGGAACTTATCCATAATAGATAATGGACTATCCCGTACACCATAAATACTGCGCCTCAAGAGGAAGCAGTAGTGTGGCTCAGTCCTTTTTGGACGTCTCAGCTATTCGGTCGAACTCTCTGCCTCTGAGGCAGAGGGGAACTCTCTGTCTTTGGGCAGAGAGGAACTCGGACGAGGCTCCGCCGAAGGGCAGAGCCTCGTTCGAGGTGGTTGACCACCCCGATCCCGTTTATACGGGTTCTACGGGCAATTTTTGCCCGAGCCTACTGGCTCGGAAAGCCCACATTAAACCGGCCTTGTGCCACATTTGACACACGTGGGCGTGTTAATGAACATCGTGTGAGTCAGTCAGAGACAGAGTCGCGTCGGACGATTACTGTAAGACATTGGAATAGTGATATTGGTCGAGACAACATAGTTCTCTCTAACCTAACCTGATTGTTATTACTAACACTTCTACTTCTTTTGTACATATTCTGTTTGTAATATATCTGTGTTATTCTATACCTGTGTTCGAGTTATTCTTCATTGGTTATACCTTGGACCATCACCGTGGTACAAGGAACCTGGACCATAACACCAGGTCGAACCTGATACGGGGTGGTAGCACCTGTTAGGGTCACAGCTATGGACAAATAGTTAACACCCAAACTGCGGTCAAAACACTATTAAAGTGTAAAAATAAAAATACTCTGTAAAAATTATTAGCAGAAATAAATTTTTGAAGGAAAAATTACTACCAGAATTACATTATTAGCAGCAAAACATTTTTGAAAAAATATTACCAGAGATACATTTTGAAGAAAAATATTAGCAGAAATAGATTTTTTGAAGGAAAAAAAATATTACCAGTAATAAAAATTGACGGCATTGAATAACCCATTGATGTTGATATGCCGTAAAACATAACAAAGCGAACAAAACTAAAGCAAATAATACACATTCTAAAAATCTTGTCGGCATAAATAACCCATTGTAGTTGATATACCGTAAAACAAACCAAACCAAAACAAAGCAAACCAAAACAAACCAAACCAAAACACACCAAACTTCAGACAAGAGTAAAAAACAAAATTGCAACCTTTAAAAACTAACTTTCTCAAACCAGGCCTATTCTGTACATCTTTTTCTTCCATTCTTTGGAAGTAACTTCCAGAGTTTTCAAGTTGTCTTTCGCTCCATCCTTGGGACCTTTCTTTTGCTTGTGCATTGAGCGCCTGCCAAGAGCAAGCCCTTCGTAAAACAGGTGCTTAAGTTATCTTACATCATCCTTTCTCCAAGTTGATTGCGAATGAGCAGTGTCTAGATGTTGGGTGCTTTTACCCGTTACAGGACAACTGTATTTGCTATTAAAAAAATGCCACTTGATATATAAGATACTCCTCGGAGACTTTTGGGTGAAATCTTTCCAAGGTTTTGATGTGTTGGCGATATACAGTCTGTGTGTCCATGAAGAACACTGGACTATATAAGAATACGCATATATATATATATATATATATATATATTTAAATTGGACAAGGTCCGACAATTTATTTAAAGACATTTTATGATATGTTTAACGTTCTTTTTATAGATACAAGTATTTAAGCAAATGCTCTGTTTTATAATAAACATTCTCGGACATTCAGGCCGGTAAATGTTATTTAATACTGTTTATTATAAAACAGAGCATTTGCTTAAATACTTGTATCTATAAAAAGAACGTTAAACATAATATATATAAATTAATTTATTGAAACAAAGTATCTATAAACAACACACAAAATATCGTTAGCAACTAGAAAAATTTAGAAACGTTATTGTATATTCATATGGTAAACTGAAAAATTACGTCAATTACTTTATGTTTGAAGAGAATATTTTTACGTGTAGAAATATTGTTTGCATTGGCTTGGGAGAATAGTGATTCTGTTAGAAAAGGTGATATTGGGAAAAAACCTGGGACGTAGATTAATATTTGGATAATATACAATTAAGATTTTCGTTCTACGTGAATTATTTTCTTTTTATGAGTGTGCTATTTATAAAATCAAAATTGTGGTTGAATTTATTTTAAGTTTTTTGTCTTCAAAATAAAGATGTGTCTTATATTTCCGACAAATACTGTATTAACGGATATTCGAACATAGTAAAAGAGATCAAATTTACGTAGCAGAAATATGCTTCTTAATTCTCTTCGGTAAATGAGATTAATTTCGAAACATTTTCAATATGTATGAAACGAATTCTAGTCTAATAATATTTTTTGCGCTCCTGATACAAATAAACTATATCAAGCGAGTCAGTATTTTTACAATAAAATTGTTATTAAACAACTGCTTTTCGTATAATTTTCAGAATATGCATCTATCTGTATCCTAAACATGTCAGAATAATTTCAGATAATAGTATCGATTTTTATATTAAAATATTTAGACTCTGTGTATTTGGCCAATGGCTCAATAGACTAGTGAATCAAAGCGTTGTTTCGTGAATTTGGTGATACAGTAATGTTGGATTAAATCTTTGAAACAGGCAGTGGGTATTTGGTTCAGTAGAAATGGAGCAAGCAGTGACTGAGCAGTACTAAATACGAACTATGTCTTACGGCGGCATCAGGTTGAATCACCGCTTCTTATACGATCACCGTTAAGCAACATCAAGTCTGGTTAGTAGCTAGATGGGTGACTGTGGATGGTGAAATGAATAACGGCTTGGAATTGTTAATTGGAGAACCGAGTTCTAATTCCAGTTGGGGTTCGTTATATTCAATTACGTACAAATACTCTTGAGAAATGTGCGAATCCAACTCTGCTCCTCATAGCTATGGGTTAATTAGTAAGATTAGTATCACCAAACCATTATTATCTCCCCCCCACAAATTCTTACAATCTAAAAGTATTTTCTACCTTTAGATAACTTACAAATGCTTACAAATAACTTACAAATGCTTGAAATCCTATAGAAAACGAAAGAATCAAATACTGATTAGCTACACGGGCATGTCTTTTAGATTTATTTACATTCCCTGGAATATAAATGCATATCGTCCTGGGTAAGGGATTTGATCAGGAGGTTTTGAGGAGCGTGGAACCACCTCTTAATTGTTGGTGTTCCCAGGTCCACTCTGACCCGGGGTATTAGCACCTGTTAGGGTCCCTGCTATGGGAAAATAGTTAACTATTACCGCAATGCTTTTTGAAAAAATTATTACCAGCAATACAATTTTGAAGGAAAAGTATTACTAGAAACAGATTTTTGACAAAACAAAATATTACCAGCAATAAAAAATGTTGTCAACATTACATAACCCATTGAGGTTGATATGCCATAAAACAAAATAAACCAAACCAATCTAAAGCAAAGAATACATATTCTATTCATACAAATCTATCCTAAAAATGTTGTCGGCATTAAATAACCCATTGAGGTTGATATGCCGTAAAACAAAATAAACGAAACCAAACCAAACCATAAATGATGTATAGAAACTACCGAGGCTACTAAGTCAGGGATCATTTTTTATATTGATTGTAATATAGAATCGATCCCCGAGTTTATGTAAGCGTAACTTATAGTTTGTCTATTAAATTCTGATTAACTCTTCTCCCCACGCCCATCTATTTTAATTAGGAAGATTTGCATAACTAAATCATATTTCTGCATCTAGTAATTATGTTCATACAAACACGTATATGCACAAAATCTGAGTATCATCTACCATGTATTCAATTGCGAAAGCAGAATAACGTATTTTTATTACTTCAAAGCTCCCAGGAAAATTAAATTTCAGAATTAAATGACCCATAAGAAGTTGATATGCCGTTAAACAAACAAACAATTGTACGAATTGAACGTTGTCAATTGCCTTTTGTTTTGTTTTTTCTCTTTCGGTATTCGCAACAGGTTTTTTTTTTATTTGTTCGTTTAAAGCTTTACGTCTCTTGACTTTATTTTAACCTCTTGTTTTGTTTTGATTGTCTCATATGGAGTTTTCGTTCTTCTCCCAAAATCCAAGACAAACTGCTCCGTGTTTCACTTTGGCCAAAATGACCAGTGAAAGTTCATATTGTCAATTGTTTTATCTCTTCTCCGACGAGGTGGCGAAACAAACCACGTGGTAGCTCCCTACTTCACTGCTATCTTCGCAAATCACGTAAGCTGATATACCCTAAACTGCGATGGGAGGGTCGAACATTTCAACTCTCAATGGTTTTCCTTATTTCCATCCAGTGGGGGTGGGTAGTCAGGCTAAGCTGATGTTCTCAATTTCAATATCTCTGGCAAGATGTCGGTTTGAACAGACTGACTTTATTCGTATCAGAATATTTTCCCAACAGTTTGTTTATGTAAAGCCGTCAGAAATCAGTCTATAAAAGATGTTGGTTGGTTTGTTGGTCCCTTGATTTCTGGGATTGTCTGGGTGCGATGTTGGGTACTTTCTTGAAATATTTACTTGCCAACCATCGTGGACAAGATGCGACACAAAGTCGCCTATAAGCGTAAGAAAATCTAGACGTCAAGTAACATGATGCAGAAGCATCTCAGTGGGCACCTCGAAGTGGTGCAATGGTTAACAAACCTGTCTCGCTAGAACAATTACGACTGAGTAGTGCGTTCGATCCCCACTGGTGCCCAATACTTTCGGCCATGTGCAACATCTGAGCTACGATTGGAAAATCATTTGGGCACCTCGAGGTGGTGTAATGGTTAGCAAGCTTGTCTCGCTAGAAAAATTACGAATGAGTAGTGAGTTTGATCCCCACTGGGTTCCCCATACATTCGGCCTTGTGCCACATATGAGCTACGCTTGGAAAATCACTATGTTCCCATCGAGGTGGTGTAATGGTTAGCAAGCTTGTCTCGCTAGAAGAATTACGACTGAGTAGTGCGTTCGATCCTCACTGGTGCCCCATACTTTCGGCCTTGTGCAACTTCTGAGCTGCGCTTGGAGAATCACTAAAGAAGCACCTCAGTATATCTACAGACATCAGGGCATTTATTTAATCTTTCTTTTTTCGTATAATTTCCTCCCTCAAGGTAAAGGGTTTCTATAGGAGCTTCTTTATGAATGTTAAGAATAAGCAGTCAGAAATTTTGAGGATATATGGGAAAGATAAAGGTTAACCTAGAGGTCAGAATATTAGTGGTCGAGAAAGCATCCTCTCGGGAGTCGGTTATTCTTCTTTAAATGCAGTCCCGGCAGAGTTCAAAAGGGATAACGCGGCCTTGTGGGTGATAAATTATTCTCTACTCTGCAACCCTTATCCCACAGACGAAACGTTGCTAGCCTCTCACTGCTCCGTTGTTATTATCAGGGCAGTTTTTCAAATGTTACATTCCTAAGTTCTATCAGTTCAGACCTTCACGGCTAGGACGTGCCATACCACTTTCACGGTGGCAAACCATCCTATTCCCTTTGTGTTCCTTTGATAAAAAGAAAGCTCCCCAGAAATGTCACTCTGTAGAAGAGGCTTCACTGACAATAGCAATCTTGGTCGCTTCAACCCTTCTCAGTAAGCCTCTACATTGAGTGGCTCTTCGGTCTTGTATTGTGTGAACTAAAAGTAAACAAAAAAGAAGAGACGGAAAACTCAAAATTAAAATAAAATATGGCGAATGCAACAGGCAATTCCCAACAGATTTCCCAAGAATGCACAGTAATTCACAGAAAACTGAGAAGAAGAAACTGTAAAGGCACATAATGAAAAGAAAAGTGTAACTTCACAGGGATGTGAGGTGAGAGACGGCAACGGGAAACCACTCCACCATTTTTTCAAAGGCGGTAATCTCAATGGTTCTAACGATCAACAAGGAAAAAATTATCTTTACTGAAAATACTTATTAGTTTAGTTATAACTAAACTAATAAGTATTTTCTGTAAAGATATTTTTTTCGTATATAGATAGATAGATAGATAGATATGAACAGACTTACACAGACTGAGATAGATAAATAGATAGATAGACATGAAAAGACTTAGACTGAGACTCATAGATAGTGCTGTGACCATGTTAATGGTTTTTGTAATAACAAAAACCCGGTTTGCAGATATATCGTATATTAAACACTAAGTACACGAGAAGAGTATCATACGACTAGTGAGAATGTATCGAATGAACTAGCGCTCAATCTATTCACAGTTCCCCGAAGCCTTCTCACCTACTAAACTTATAGTAGGCGGAAGAGTCTAACATAGACTCTTAGAGGGAGGACACCACAACAGATAGATAGATAGGTAGATAGATGTGAACAGACTTAGACTGCGGTAGATAGAAAGATATGAACAATCTTAGACAGACTGAGATAGATCGATCGATTGATAGATAGATAGATATGAACAGACTTAGACAGGCTGAGATATATATATATGTATATATATATATATATATATATATATATATATATATATATATATATATATATAGATAGATAGATAGATAGATAGATAGATATGAACAAACTTAGAAAGACTGTGATAGATAGATTGATGTGAATAAACTGAGACAGAGATATTTAGATAGATAGATAGATATGAACAGACTTAGACAGGTTGAGATAGATAGATAGATAGATAGCTATGAACAGACTTAGGATGAGATAGATAGATAGATAGATAGATAGATAGATAGATAGATAGATATGAACAGACTTAGACAGGCTGAGATAGATAGATAGATAGATAGATATGAACAGACTTAGACAGACTGAGATAGATTGATAGACAGACAGACAGATAGATAAATAGATAGATAGACAGACAGATATGAACAAACTTAGACAGACCGAGGCTGAGATAGATAGATAGATAGATGTGAACAGACTTAGACAGACTGAGATAGATGGATTGATAGACAGACAGACAGATAGATAAATAGATAGATAGACAGACAGATATGAACAAACTTAGACAGACCGAGTTAGTAGATAGATAGATAGATATAAACAGACTTAGACAAGTTGAGATAGATAGATAGATAGATACCGTATAACGCACGCAGTTCTAGCCAATAATAATAATGACAATAATAATAATGACAATAATAATAATCCTGTAAGGAAAGGTTGAGTGAAGAACAAGTTTAACCACATATGAGACATGGATTATTAATACAATAATAGAGAATACCGTAGTTCAGTGTGACAACGAGTATGGCGCAAACGCTACGACTTGCGAACCACATTTTTGTGTAAGTTCTCTGACAAACTGACTGAGTTATCATAACGCGAAGTACCAAATAAGCAAGCCTCTCGGGTAGAATTTCACGATTGATCTTATTTTAATTTCGATGCTATATTTTTCCCTCTAGGCCATAGTGTTCAGTAGAAATAAGTTGATACACTGCAATTTATAGCCATTTAATTGGTAATTACTTGGTTAAGCCAAATAATCGGCTTCCATTTTTTAGCGCATCACGAGAAAAAAAACATCATCCATATGACTGGAATTGAAATATTGATCAAATAGATATATAACATTACATTATCTATTTATCTATCTATCTATCTATCTATCTATCTATCTATCTATCTATCTATCTATCTCAGTCTGTCTACGTCTGTCCATATCTATCTATCTATCTATCTATCTATCTCAGTCTGTCTACGTCTGTTCATATCTATCTATCTATCTATCTATCTATCTATCTATCTATCTATCTATCTATCTCAGTCTGTCTAAGTCTGTTCATATCTATGTATCTATGTATTTATGTATCTATCTTAGTCTGCCTAAATGTGTTCATATCTATCTATCTATCTATCTATCTCAGTCTGTCTAAGTTTGTTCATATCTATCTATCTATCTATCTATCTATCTATCTATCTATCTCAATCTCAATTTGTTCATATCTATCTATCTATCTGTCTATCTATCTATCTATCTATCTATCTATCTATCTATCTATCTATCTCAGTCTGTTCAGACTGAGACAGATATCTGTCTGTCTGTCTCTCCGTCTCAGTCTGTTCATATCTATCTATCTATCTATCTATCTATCTATCTATCTATCTATCTATCTATCTATCTATCTAATTGTGTTCATATCTCAATCTTTAAAAAAATTAGTTTTTAAAAAGAATCTATTCATATTAGGCACACATAACATTTTCTTTTTGAATATTCGACTCCCATGAAAAGCAAATTTACCAAAAAGAAAGGAGTGAGTGTTCTCTAATATAGAAACACGTTTTATCTACTGTTCCAGACAAGTAGGTAATCATCTTTATTTACAGGTGATCTCTTCGTTTAAATCATTCTGTCAGAGATAGAACAGTTCCATATAAAAGGTATATATTAGATGTATGGATGCAGGTATTGCTGACTCCTCCGTGGGGTATACGGTCGTGATTTCTGTTTTTACGAATGGAGTTACTAATCAAACGCCCAATTGACTTTGAATTCAGAGTTTTCCTTCTCCTAGAGTGGTTGCTAACGGAGGCCATAGATTCCAATTGGGTGGGAGAAAAGATAGATCCATACGTTTCAAGGGTGTTTGTGCAAATGTGAACACAACAGTATCAGTTAATATTTGAAGCTTAGTCTGTCATTAATGTAATTGAGTGGCAAGTGATATCATGTGATTGGCCTATAGTTAAGATTATAAACATTCCTGAAGCTAATATTTTTATTTCTGTTAATTTAGAGAGCATTTAATTTACACCTTTTTAAATTAGCTTTTAATTCAGATAACTTTTAAACAGCTTTTAATTTAGGCAGATATTAATTTAGACAGCTTTTAATTTAGACCACTTTTAGACAGTTTTTAATTTAGACAACTTTTAAACAGTGTTTATTTTAGACAGCTTTTAATTTAGACAATTTTTAGGTAGATTTTAATTTAGATAGATTTTAATTTAGACAGCTTTTAATTTAGAGAGCATTTAATTTACACCTTTTAAAATTAGACAGCTTTTAATTTAGACAACTTTTAAACAGCTATTAATTTAGAAAGCTATTAATTTAGACAGCTTTTAGGCAGATTTTAATTAGGACAGATTTTTATTTAGACAGCTTTTAATTTAGATATCTTTTAATTTAGAGAGCATTTAATTTACACATTTTAAAATTAGACAGCTTTTAATTTAGACCACTTTTAGACAACTTTTAACTTAACTTTTAAACAGCTTTTAATTTAGACAGCTATGAAGACAGTTTGTAATTTAGACAGCGTTTACTTTAGACAACATTTACGCAGATTTTAATTTATACAGGTTTTAGACAGCTTTTAATTTAGACAGCTTTTCATTTAGACAACTTTTAGGCAGCTTTTAATTTAGACAGATTTTAGGCAGTTTTTAATTTAGACAGCTTTTAATTTTAACAACTTTTTAATTTAGACACCTTCCAGTATTTTCAATGTATTCTTATTGATTAAAATTGTTTAACGGTCTTCTAAGATCTTGAATATACTATCAGGGAAATTATAGCGATGTTCGAAGTGACGGTAAATTGCACTTTGTTGAGAAGGTAATTCGGCGAGAAAAACACGTGGTGGCAAGACCAATGTACACGGTTGTTTTTATTAAGTGATTGATTCATGAAATATTTTCCAATAGTCTTAATGAAGGATCTATATGTACATATTTGTGTGTTTGTGTGCATATATATATATAATGATAGTTATTAACATTATCAATTAATATACGCAAAATTACATAATTAGCGATAATTAACAGTTTTGCAAGAATCGATAATTGCACCATCAAGAAATTTTTGTTAGTTAATTTTGAAGTTAACTTCTCTTTTAACAATTATAGAATTATTAAGATCGAAGTTGTGGTTGAAATTACTATCCATACATATCTCTCTCTCTCTCTCTCTCTCTCTCTCTCTCTCTCTCTCTCTCAGATGTACTTTGGCACATTGTATCTCTCACAAAACATGTAAGTACATACGTTGACGACAACATTAACAAGATATCTTACAAACCATTTTTGAATACAAGTTCTATCGCGCAAAATATATGACACATTTCTGTCCACTTTCGCAATACAAGAAAATACTTGTTAACAACACCAATATACTATGAAAATAATGAACAAAATCTTCAAATTCTCGGGGCCCTCTATATCGAAATCAACCAACCAACACTCAACAAAATTTTTTACGAGTGTAGTTGCAAAGTTTTAAATTGCATTTGACCAACATTTAATGCCATTTTGTATTTTCACCATCTCTGGTTAGATCCCTTATATTGTGGACGCTTGTTTACAAAAATAACATAGCTACAACGGCTAAATTAAAAATTTTAATATATATATATATATATATATATATATATATATATATATATATATATATATATATTGTATAGTAACTTTTTTTGGACTAAGTATGTTTTTGTTTTCCATGTCGACAATGTGTAAATGTTCTCAGAATATATTTATAGAAAACATTTTTTCTCGACTATTTATATATATGGGTCAGTGGTGCATTCTGGTGGTTATTTGTTCGGGAGTGGCTTGTTTGTTTATTAATTCTTTATTTGTTTGGGTTAATTTATTTGTTTTTCATTTTCATTTTGTATTATCTATTCTTTTCGGTTTTATGATGTTTTATTAACGTAGTAAAAAATTGTGAGGGGATTTGCTTAGGTCGCTTATTTAATAGTTAGTCTTAGTCTGGGAAGATAATTAAAGCTATTTATTCGTCCAAAGTTTAGATTGATTGCCGTAGTCTATTCTGTTATTTTGGCGGGTGACAATTTATAATTTATTTATTTATTTGGATTTATTATTTTTACTTGTTTTTGCTTGTTTATGCTTATTTTTTATTAGTTCTAATGGTTATTTTGGCGGGATCGATTTGTTAATTTGTTCATTTATTTATTAATTTACGATTAAAAAAAACATTAATACGTTACTCAAAAATCGAAAATCAAATAGAGTAAATAAAAAAAGTAAATAAATAAAAAACAAGCAAAAATTAATCCAAATAAATAAATCGTACCTTAGTGTTGACTTCAATGTTCACTTTTATATTTATATTTACATACGCTCTATCTCTTATATTGAGCACTTTATCTTATCGTTATATATATATATATATATATATATATATATATATATATATATATATATATATATATAAAGAAATATACTTTTAAGGTGTGCTATATTTATGGGATAAAGTGCTCAATATAAGATATATATATATATATATATATATATATATATATATATATATATATATGAAAAATCTCTCAGAGTTAACTTGTAGAAAAAGACAATATTTATAAATGTAAAAGACAATAGGAAAACTGTAATAGATGCCGACGCGTTTCGTTCTATGTGGACTTTCTCAATGCAAAACGAAATGAATTTATTAAACGAAGTAACTAATAATAACAAAACAAAATGTCCTTAGCAACTCGAAGAATTTAGAGAACGCTATTTTCGTACTGTAATTTTAGTTAACAGTATGAAAATAGCGTTCTCTCAATTCTAGTTACTTCATTTAATAAATTAATTTTATTCCGCCTTGAAAAAGTTCACCTCGGGCGAAATGCGTCGGCAACTATTACAGTTTTTCTATTGTCTTTTACACACACACACACACACGCACACACACACACATATATATATATATATATAATTACGAAACCATGTCCGTTCTACGTAAGAATAAGAGACTTAATTAATACAAAATACAATAAAACTAAGATAAAACTTGAAGGAGAAACTTATTTTATCACCTGTAATAATCGCTGGAAGGGAGAACGTAGGAGAAAACTCTAGGGATTTAAATAAGATTTCCCACCCTTCAACATCTCCCTTACAGGCGGGATGAGTTGAGTCTCTCACTGCTCTATCGCTACTACCATGGAAATTGCTCGGACGAACTACATTCCTTGGTTCCGCCACGTCTAACCTCCACGGCTAGAAGCCGCCATGCTTCTTACATTGTAGCACATCAACCATATTCCCTCCGTGTTCCACTCGAACAGCTTCTTCCTGTGAACCACTGCTCTGTGGAACAGACTCACAAGAAGATGTTTCCCTGATCGCTACAATCTTAACCTGTTCAAACCTAGAGTTAACTGTTATCTTCTACTCCTATCCATATAAACCACACCTTAACGTAGCCCTCTATCTCGAGTTACCCCCCGTCCGGCCTTGTCCGGGATGAATCTTACTGTAAGAAAAAAGAATTATATGAAGACAAAAGAGATTTATTTTTACACTCAATGCATATGTCGCTTACCATAATGAGTGTGACTATAATTTCAGTTCAAAAATGCTGTTTTAATTAAAAGCAATTTACTTTGGCGAAAGTGTATAGAAAGTGCTTTGATTGCTGGACCATCCAGGTTCTGACAACATTTCACTTGCTAGATCTTCTAAATTAATTCATATTGTGGTCGTATCGGAATATATACTGCAAGGCGAACGTCTGCTAAATTAAGAAGAGTATGATGCGTCAAAATAGATTTGGCAGTTTTCTTGGAATGATGGAGGAGAAGATAGAAAAGTCTAAAATTAACTAAACGAATATCGCTAATAAACACAGACATTTATGCAATAAATAAAACGGCACATAAAATGAATGAAATTACTGCCGTTTTTTATTTCTTCTTCTTTTTTTCTTATTATTTTCCTTTCTAATTTCGCTTATTTTTAAATAAAATTCATTCGTCTTTTCTCGTTTACAAAACAAGAGAAAACTGTGACTTGGGGGAATTTTTTTTCCTCGAATATTTGACATTTTTGTAATTACATTTTGGTTTGTCATTCTTTGGGAAAGTCGGCATTTGTTGCAGAAGATTTAGTATTTTTTAAAATATTTGCAAAGCTTAAGACGTTCTAAGTAAGATTACACTCCAAGATTCCATTCCAAGGCCCAAGAGCCACTCAAGGTAGATTTATATATGAGCACAAGAAAAAGGCAAAAACCGCAGTTCTATATGTTATGCACGTAAGATAAAGGTTCACCGTCAGCTTGAAGGAAGAATTGTAATAGTAAGAACAGTTTCTTCCCAAGAATGGTGCTTTGTGGCATAGACATCCGGACGAATGTTTTCCAATCACTACTAGTGAATGGAAAACATTCTTCCATAGTCTGAGAAACTGTCCGGGAGTCTATGCTACAAAGCAGCAGTTCTTGGGAAGAAACAGTTCGAATGGAGCTTTGTTCTTACTTTTGGAATATGAACGGGCTGGGGATGATTCCCCCCTTTCTTACATGGCATGGTGGGCCCGGATGTAGCTCGTTGGAACACCAGCCATGGAAAATAGCGACAGATCAGCGAGAGGCTCGCGATCGTTTCGTCTGTGGGAAAGAGGTTGTAGGGTGGAAAATAACTCATTACGTATAACGACTCGGAGATTATTTTGAACTCTATCAATACAGGCAAGTCAGGATTGGTAGCTCCAGCCAACATATACTAGCAATACTCTGTAAATATAGATTATAGCAGGTGGTGTCAGATACTTACTGGAGTGGTACAACGAACCGACCAGTTTTCTAGCAGCTTTAGCAATAAATCAGATATATGAGTTCCCTGGGGAGAGTTTGATTCCTTGTGCAAATTAATTGAAACAAAACGAATAATTCCGAACAATATCTACCTTGACGAACCCTCCCTGATATATATATATATAAGTATATATATATATATATATATATATATATATATATATATATATATATATATATATATATAATAATCATGTAAGACAATAATATATATATATATATCTTCACAAACCAAAACAAAACTATTAAATAAGCGATATAAACAAATGTTTACTACGTTAATAAAACACTGATTAATATTAAAATAAATATATAAGATAAGAAAAAAGAAAAAAGAAAAATAAATAAAAACAAGCAAAATAATTTAACCCAAATAATTAAACGACTTCCGGCAAAATAACCGCCAAAATAGACTACCCACAATGCACCACTGACCGGTATATATAAATAGCCAAGAAAAATAACACCACTCGTGGCCTGACGATTGCGTCTAGCATGAAACACCCTGTCGCCTCTAAGTGTTGACTTCAATGTTCACTTTGATATATATATATATATATATATATATATATATATATATATATATATATATATATATATATGAAGAAATATAGTCTTAAAGTGTGCTATATTTATGGGATAAAGTGCTCAATATCAGAGATAGAGCGTGTGTAAATATAAAAGTGGACATGGATGTCAACACTTAGAGGCGACAGTCTGTTTCATGCTAGTGCAATATATATATATATATATATATATATATATATATATATATATATATATTATTTTCTTCCATTTTCAATATTAAAATTAAATAAAAATAAGTGAAAAATTTAAAAAAAGGAAAAATGATTTCCTTCTTTCTGGAAGGCATTTTCTCACACACTGCTACCTTCTGCTCTCTTTCAACTAACTTCATGATTCAATCCTCCCACAATTTTTTATCCCCCTCCACAAAGAACTGCTGTAGCTGCCTTTTTCAAGGAATTCATGTTTTATTTTTATTCGATTCTCATCATAGTTTGGTTAAGAAATAGAATACATGGTTTAGCAGAGTTTAAATACGAAAGCAGCTTCTTTGGGGGAAGCCCAGCCTTTGGTACAGGGAGCTTTCCTGAGAGAGGACCCCTCCATCGTGATAGGTGAGAACTCGGGGTCTAAAGAACGATTGGTTTCTAATTGGGATGAGAAACGAAATAATGGTAGGGATTTCTTTCTTTTTTTTTTTTACTGTTGTTCACCCGATACAAGCCCCATGAGCAACTCAAGGTAGAGGGTTGTGAATGAGGTTGTTATAAGAGCGTACAGGGAGGGATCAAGTGGTGCATATTATGAGAATATGTTGGCTAGATAACGTGGATCAAATAAATAAAAATGGGTCTTACAATAAGAAGATTCCTATTCAATAAATTCGATCCTAATATGCAGTTTTAACGGTCCTGTCCTGGAATCTCGGCTTCAGTCCCGTTGCTTCCCTATGGTTTTGCATTAATATTTTCATTGTAATTGTTCTGGTTAGCTTTCCACTTTGGTACCCAGACGTTACTGATTTAACCGCAGTAATAGATTAGCGGTAAGATCTCATCATTTTACTGTTGAATTGGCTAGCTGTAACTGTAAGTTCTATGCTAACAGTTTCTTCAGTATCTGTCTATATTTCTAAGATGAGGTATTATGTACACTATTTACATTATTCGGACTATTGTCCTCATCTTTGTTGCCATATTTATTACAATGTTTCGGCCGTTGTACGCTCCGGCCTTCTTCAGGTGTGTGGGATGTTGAACTGAACATCTCTCTATATTTCTGAGATAAGGTATTATGTACACTATTTACATTATTCGGACTATTGTCCTCATCTTTGTTGCCATATTTATTACAATGTTTCAGCCGTTGTACGCTCCGGCCTTCTTCAGGTGGTTGGAATGTCGAACTGAACCCTTTATTCCGCTCGCTGGGGTAAACTGTTCTAGTTCCATGTGCCATGTCTAATGGATGTCAGTCATCGGTTATCTCCTGTTAATTCCCCTCTCTAAGTTCTCCACCGCTTTAACCAGGTATTGAACTCACCCTTTGGGTCCTGTCACTAGATCTAAATAACGCCTTTATCCACTGTGCCATGTGTTCTGGAACAGTCTACCCCAGTGAGCGGAATAAAGGTCTCAGTTCGACATTCCAACCACCTGAAGAAGGGCGGAGAGTACAACGGCCGAAATGTTGTGATAAATATGGCGACAAAGATGAGGACAATAATCCGAATAATGTAAATAGTGTAACATTTTCTTTTCTTGCACTTTCTTGCTAAATGAAATTGCAGCTGTTACTTTCTGCTTTCTTAATCTCAGTTCTTTTTATTCTTCTTTCTCCTTAATGGTGTTCTCTTGTTCTAGTGTTATTTCACACCCAGTAACCTTTTGCGTCTTAGTGCCTTTATTGCCTTGCTTGAGGTGAAATGATAAAAAAAAAACAGCCATATTTTATAAGTTATAAAACTACTTCACACTGTTCTACATTTGTCTTTTTTGTTCAGATTTCTTTATTTTTCTTGTTCGGATATTAATTTTCTTGAACAATATATGCATCGTTTCATTCCACTACGTCTGCCATCTTTTAAAGAACTTTATAATTCCATCCTGCAAGAACTTTACTTTTATCGACCACCGCCACCAAAGAACTGCACTAGATGACTTTTGCAGTCTTTCAAGGAAGTCAAGTCTTTCTTTCTATTTAGTTTCAATATTTGTTTTTTGTTTCACGACAAGGATCCTCTAAAAAGTGGAATTAATAACAATAAATATATTCTGAACAAGGCAGATGCGAAAAAAACTTCTCGGAGTAAGATATTTTCTGATGTTATACTAATGGAAAATTATTTTTTTCCATTTTCAATGTTAAAATTAAATAAAAATAAGTGATAAATTAAAAAAAAAGCAAAGATGATTTCTTTTATTTCTAGAAGACATTTTCTCACACATCTACTACCTTCTGCCCTCTTTCAAGCAACTTAATGATTCCATCCTCTCACATTTATAATCCTTCTCCCCAAAGAACTGCTCTAGCTGCCTTTTTCAAAGAATTCAAGTTTTATTTTATTCGATTCTCATCACAGTTTGGTTGAGAAACAGAATATATGATTTAGCAGAGTTTAAATACGAAAGCAGTATCTTTGGAGGAAGACCAGTCTTTGGTATAGTACTGGTCCATTTCACTTCCCCTATTATAAGTTGTGTTTCCTGTTGTTGTAAAGTACCCACTCTTCACCATTCATCACAGTTTGGTTAAGAAATAGAATATATGGTGTAGCAGAGTCTAATTACAAAAGCAGCATCTTTGGAGGTAGACCAGCCTTTGGTAAAGTACTGGTTCATTTGACTTCCCCTATGATAAGTCGTGTTTTATGTTGTTGTAAAGTACCCACTCTTCATCATTCATCACAGTTTGGTTAAGAAACAGAATATATGGTTTAGCAGAGTTTAAATATGAAAGCAGCATCTTTAGAGCAAGACCAGCCTTTGGTACAGTAGTGGTACATTTTGCTTTCTTTCCCCTAGGGTATGTTGTGTTTCATGTTGTTATAAAGTACCTTCTCTTTATCATTCATCACAGTTTGGCTGAGAAACAGAATATATGGTCCAGTAGACTTTATTCTCGAGTAATTCCTAGATTGCTATCAATCTCAAATGTCCTCTGCCCAAATATGAAACATCATTGAAGTTTCCAACATCTTAGTTTTACACAGAGATATGTAAAATTTTGTTTCAATGTTGTCTGTAATCTTTGAAACAGCGTCTTTATTATATCCCCCCAGAACAGTTTTTATTTTCCAACAAAGAAATTCCTTATATTCAGAAAATCATTTAGAATCCCACCTTAATTTTAATGTGCAAATTCTTCAACAATGCCTCCTCCCGATTAAAGTCGCCTCCCCCTCAAGACACATAGGCGACAGATGTAGATGGTCCTTAATCCATAATTTTATTCTGTTTAAGATCTCATCATGAAATGGAATTACTTTTGCAAATCTTGAAATTGAATCTAAACTTTATTTTGAAGCCTTTCAGAGTTTTATGACTTCCTTGTTTACAACTAAAATCCGATTCTTTCTTTCTTTCTTTCTTTCTTTCTTTCTTTCTTTCTTTCTTTCTTCTACTTCATGATTTTTGTTTTTCATCTTTAGTTTCTTCTTAGATTTCTTATTAACTCTCATTTATTCTTTGTTAGCCTTTTTCACTTTATTCTCTTCTTTTTTCTTGTATTTTTTCGTTGTCTCTTTTTTTCCTTTTCGCCTTTTCCACTCTCTTTTTCCTTTTCTTCTTATTGGTCGTCATTTTTCTTTTCTTTCCTGTTTTTCTCCTTATGATCTTCTTTTACGCCCCTTCCTCCACGTTTCTTCCTCATCTTCTTCCTCATCTTCTTCCTCATCTTCTCATGCTTTCCAACGTTTGTTATTCTTTATCCTCTCCTTTTCTTCTTCCTCTTCTGCCCCCCCCACGCCTTAATAAACTAATTTCTCCTCCGGTCACCCAACATCGCCCCCACAATGTACAAGAAAACAGAAATAAATTAAGAAAAGACCCTTTGTTTAGCTCCAAGAATTCTAGGTCAACCTCGAAATCCCAAAACACGAATATACATTCAAGTAAAAAAAAATGGTGACACAAAACCTGCCAAAGAAGGTAATCTTTCAAATCAAAAGACAGTGTAAGACTCGCCATGGAAAGTATGTTAATCTGTTTTAAGAAGCTTGTAAAATATGACCTAATAGGCTTTAAGGTTGATCCTTCAACTATTGGACTATAAATTACAACCTGGGGATTTATATGTACCCTTATTTCTGTAGCTAAATAGACTGAATTTAGGTATCTCCACAGTTTCACAGTACCTAAGATTTAAAATAAATTAAAAAAAAAAAAATTAAAAATCTCTCCTGAAGCTTTTATTTTAGTTTTAATTT
>OZ038513.1:46432849-46455349 GCA_964036315.1 Acanthosepion esculentum | reverse complement strand
ATAGCTTCCTTTTTCTTTATTTTCTGTAAATTGCCATGGTTTCTTGAGAAAAATAGTGGAATGGTTTCCAGTTGTCTTTTTTAAGGTTTGGAATTCAGAGTTTTTTGTCTCTATCCAAGGCTAAAGACAACTGTCTACTCTGCTATTCAACCCATAGCTGGATCGAGAAGGACATTAGTGTGAGAGTGAACTTGCACACCGACTTCGTAATATTACAAGCGCGAATGATAATAATAATAATAATAATGAGATCAGATCCAAAATTGAGTATTGCTGCCATATCTGGTATGAAGCGGAACAATCCTCTCTCTTTCCGGCTTCGACTGAGTTTAAAAGCGTTTAGGCGGCCTTGTTCGCGATGAATTAATTTTTCACTCTACAGGCTCTATATGGAGCATTTCTGGCTTCTCGCAACTCTCGATATTTCAATGGAAAATATTCTGACGAAGTTCCACCAGTTCAGACCTTTATGGTTAAGACTACCAACACCATGTAAACAGGGGGGGGGGAACCATCATTCTTTTAGTATGCCACTGATAAGATCTTTCCACTCGGACAGCTTCTTCTCAAGAGTCACTGCTTTGTGAAACAGACTCTCGAGAGGATGTTTCCCAATTCCTACAATCTTATTCGCTTCGAGTCTCGAACCAAACTTTATTTGTCCTACATCTACTCATGATCTATAACTATTATCTCCATAAAACAAATCTACTCAGTAGCACTCTACCTTGAGTGGCTCTTGGGTTTTGCAATGGATGAAGAATAACGTAGAAAATAATCAAAATAAAGGGAAAAATGAATATTGTTCATTATTTACATTATTCGAACTATTTTCCTCATCTTTGTCACCATATTTATTACAACGTTTCGGTCGTTGTACGCTCCGGCCTTCTTTAGGTGGTTGTTATTTCGCTCACTGGGGTAGACTGTTCTAGTTCCACGTGCCATGTTTAATGGATGTCAGTTATCAGTTATCTCCTGTTAATTTTCCCTCTGAAAGTTCTCCACTGCCTTAACTGGGTATTGAACTCACACTCTTTGGGTCCTGTCACTGGAACTAACCAACGCCTTTATCCACTTGAGGACACATGGCACAGAGGATAATGGCACAGTGAGCGAAATAAAGGGTTCAGTTCGACATTCCAACCACCTGAAGAAGACCGGAGCGTACAACGGTCGAAACGTTGTAATAAATATGGCGACAAAGATGAGGACAATAGTGCGAATAATGTAAATAATGTACATAATACCTCATCTCAGAAATATAGATAGACGAATATTGCTGTATTCATAGGCAAATCCCCACCATATAAATAGCAGTTGATACAGCCAGTAGCTAAAACTAATCCTGAAATTGGTTGGGATTGGTACATCCAAGCTCCAGGGAGCCTTCCCTCCAGGCTTTAAGTCTTCCTCAGAAGAATGCTAGGTTTATTGCCCGGCGCCTGAGGTGTCCTCAAAAGAAATGCCGAGGGAGCTTGGGAATTTTTGCACGATGCGGACGATAGACCCACTTCAAACCTTGACCTTGTATCACATCCGGTTGCGATGTGAGCAATCTAGTAGATACCACTAAACCTGGTCTTGAAGACTAAACTACTAGAGAAATAGTAAAGAATACTTCTAGCTACTTATAGCTTACGGCATTCTAGTCACTACTATTTAAAAATTATTTTTCTTGCTTCGGATATCAACATGGACAAAGTACTAAAGCCTAAAATTCTGGATCTACACAGTAAGACTCCCGGAAAAGAGAAAATATGGAATCATTGGTATCGAACATTTTTAAACTTCCTAAAGCATCAGGGATCCATCCCTGCATCCCATTAGAATGTCTGAAGACCAACTTCTCGAGAGCTCCTCTCTGCGGCTGCTCGGTCTCACGCTGTCCGCCGATCTGAGATGGAACAAATACATCCAGTCAATTGCATCATCCACCGCAAGGAAAGTTGGCTCCCTGTGCCGAGCCAGGAAATTTTTCTCCCCGGAATCGATTCTCCAAATCTATAAATCGACCATTCGCCCTTGCATGGAGTATTGCTGCCATATATGGTCTGGAGCCCCTGCTGTTTGCCTCAGGGTTCTTGATAAGATCCAGAGACGGATATGAAATGTAAATGGCCCTGATCTGTCATCTCGTCTGCAGTCGCTCTCTCACAGACGCGACGTTGCCTCGCTCTGTCTTTTTTTACAAATACTTTCACGGTAATTCCTCCGATGAGCTGCTTTCGCTGGTTCCTAGGCCTCATGAATTTAAACGTCCTACGAGGCTGGCATACCGTTCCCACCCCTTCACCGTTGAAACTGTTAGATGTAGACGTCTCTTCTACACCAATAGCTTCATGTCTCGCACATCTCGCCTGTGGAACTCCCTTCCTTATTCCGGTTTCCCTGACAAATACAATCTCCAACTATTTAAGTGTAACGTCAATCGACATCTCCAGTTGCCTTGATCTATCCACTTCCCTTCTCCACATCCTTTCACCTTTCATTCCTATCCGTTCTCACTCCAAATCTTCTGTAAACCCTTTGCCTTGATCGATCCACTATCTTTCTCCACATCCTCTCCTTTACCACTCCTATCTGCTCTTCCTCCAAACCTTCTGTAACCCCTTGCGTGCTAGTGGCTTCCAGCCTTGCTTGGGGTGATAAGCTTAAAAAAAGTATAATGAAGGTGAGGAGTTGGATATTCTTACGAACTACGTGTCGTCAGATGTATATGAACTGTTCAGTGAATGTACAAAGTTTGAAGAAGCTATTAAAATTCTAAAAAGAGCTTTCATCCAAGAAAACAGTGACATATACGCCAGGCATGTACTTGCAACCAGAACTGAACAGAATGGAGAGACCTTGGATCAATATCTTCAAACACAGCACGTTCTGGCTTTGGACTGTAAATTCAAAGATGTTACCGCTCAGGTTTACAAAGAGCGAGCTATTCGTGATATCTTTATTTCTGGTTTATCCGCTCATCTTATTCGACAGAGACTTCTTGAAAACAAAACGTCCACTCTCACAGAAGTTGGAAATCAAGCACAAAGTGAGAAAAGAGCTATCCTAAATCCGGAAGCTTATTCTGCGGACTCCCAAACAAGTTATCAAGCGGCGTCGGTATCGGAACCCCAGACTAACGCCTTAACTTCTCCTCAAGAGGAAAATCAAAAGGTGGAGGACTCTCGGACATCTGTTACTAGCAAATACCTTTTAAAAGAAAGGTGCTTTTTTCTGAGGAGGTACTAGGCGCCTTAGAAGTAAGTGTCTGGCTCGAGGAACGAGTTGCTACAATTGCAAGAAGGAAGGTCTTTTTGCTAAAGTCTATTGTTTGATAGGTTTCCTGTTGCATTACCCGTCATAGCCCCGGTAAGTACAGGGTTACAGGGAGTTTCAAAAGCCACGGTAAAATGCCCTGTGAAAAAATATATTATCGCGTTAGTAAATTCGGGAAGTAGTCATAATTTTATCGACACCAAGATTATGGGCTTGGACGTTGGACCTAATACCTACCGTTAGTATGACTTCGACTGACTGTTAATAAAACTGTAGGAAAATGTAAAGAGAATCTTACAGTGGGTACAGAAACTTGCAAAAAGTTTAATTCATCCTTAATGGATAATTTATGTGCTGATGTGGTCCTCGGACAAGACTTTAAAAGTCCTGATAAAGTCGACAGACCACCCCTGAAACTGTGTGGGCGAGCTAGTTGAAAATCTGCCGCCTGACTGTAGATCTATATCTGTGAAAGCACGACGATACTCTAAAGAAGAGGGGGCATTTATAAGGAAGGAAATAAAAAGCCTTTTGGATTCAGATAATATTGCGCCAAGTAGATTTCCGTGGAGAGTGCAAGTAAGGACGAGAAACGAAAAAAAAAAGGTTAGTCATAGGTTATTCAGAAACGATAAATCGTTTTACCTTAAAAGGTGCCTATCCTCTGTTTAAGATTACAACGATGGTTTCGGAAATAGCAAAGAATAGTCTGTACTCTAAGCTAGACCTAAAAAGTGCGTATCGTCAAGTTCTCCTACGTAAAGCAGACCCGCCCTTACACAGCTTTTGAAGCCGGTGGAAAATTGTATAATTTCAAAAGGGTGCCGTTTGGCATCAAATATGGAGTGGCTGGGCTTTAAAGATTTTTGGATGAAAGAGTCGAAAAGGAAGGCTTAAAGGGAACATTCTCATATAGAGATCACGTGACCATTTGTAGCGTTAATGAAAGAGAACATGACACCAACTTGGTAAGATTCAAAGAACTGATTGAATGTACAGTCTCACCTTAAATGAGAATAAATGTGTCTACAGAGTAACGAAAATAAAACTTCTGGGCTATGAAAGTAAGTAAAGGAACCATTAGACTAGACCTCGAAAGTGTGAGACCACTGCCAAAACTCACTCCTCCGGGCGAAATGAAAACTCAGAAGAGTATCGTTGAAATTTTCGCTTACTACAGTCGTTGGATCCAAAACTATTCGGTAAAAATTCACGCGCTAAATAACAACACTACATTTTCCTTACCTGTAAAGATTCCTTTGAATATTTGAAAACGGAATTAGGAAGAATAGTACACATTCTAGACGACGAAAAACTCCTTGAAATCGAAACTGGTGTTAGCTACGTGGGACTTAGCTGCGATGCTAAATGAAGGAATCAGGCCTGTTGCATTCTGGTCCTGAACTCTAAACCCCTCTGAACGAAACCACTCCCCAGTAGAGAAAGAATCTAACGGGACCATCGAAACAATTATGGAATGGAGTCATTACCTAAAAGGTAAATATTTTATTCTTGTTACGGACCAAGAAAGCTCTATCCTACATTTTCGATAAGCATAAATCTTCGAAGACTAAAACCGACAAAATTCATCGCTGACGAATTGAACTTTCCACTTACAAATATGGTATCAGATATCGACCGGGCATCAAAAACGCATGTCCAGATGCGTTAACGAGAGTACATTGCGCTTCTGTTGTAAATATAGATTTTAAAGAATGACATAATAATCTATGTCATCCTGGAGTATCAAGAAGGATGCACTTTATCAGGTCGAGAAATTTGCTCTACTCAACAGAGGAAGTAAAGAGAATGTAATGTGTGCCGTAGAAAAGCCAAGATTTGTGAGAGGAGGAGTAGGCAAATTAATGAAAGCCACTAAATCTTTCGAAAGATTGAATATTGATTTCCAGGGACCGCTTCCTTCAAATCGAAGCGGAAACAAGTATTTATTGACTATTATCGATTAATGTAGTCGTTTCCCTTTCGCTTTTGCGTGTAGGGACATACTCACTACAACTGTATTGACTTGTTTAAGTAAATTATTTTGCATATTTGGTATGTCAAGTTATATATAGTTTGATAGAGGCTAGTTTTATGTCGGATGAGTTAAGTTTTTCTTTTTGATGAGAAAAGAATAGCAACAAATAGATCTGCGTACAATTCACAGGGAAACGGACAAGTAGAGAGACTGAACAGAAATCTACGGAGTACGATCAACTTAAAATCAATAGCATCAATGGGAAACCGTTTTATCTGACGTTCTCCATTCGATTCATTCCTTACTGTCTAAAGCCAGATATTTTCTTATGCGCCAAAATCTATCTCCGGAAGATTTGTTCTTTTCTGGTTGACGATTCCTGGGAAAGGGCTCACGAGAAACGAGGTTAAGAACAAGTACGAACCTACTTTACGGATTCAGGCGAATCCCGATTACGCTCTTTGTTAAGCTGCCAAGCGGGGAAGAAAATACTGTTTCTTTATGGCACCTCCCCCCTGCTGAAGCAGTTACAATAGTCTCAAATAGTCCTATACGAAATACGGATGGAAATAACATACCCAAATTAGAAGATACTGTACCACAACTAGTCTCCAGTAATTCAACTAAAAGGGCTTAACCAGGAACCCATAACTTCCTTCGCGCAAACACTTAAAAAATGTCCCTCCAAAATCCTCCATGGCGCTCTAAGCGTATCCACGGGGAAACGGACAAGTGGATAGACTGACGGAATTCTGTGGAGGACGATTAACTTAAAATCAAGAGCATCAATGGGAAACCATTTTATCTGACGTTCTCCACTCGATTCGTTCTCCATTCGATTCGTTCCTTACTGTCTAAAGCCAGATATTTTCTTATGCGACAAAATCTATCTCCGGAAGATTTGTTCTTTCGTGGTTGACGATTCCTGGGAAAGGGCCCACGAGAAACGAGGTTCAGAACAACAAGTACGAACCTACTGTAAGAGAAACTGATTCAGGCAAATCCCAATGACCCTCTTTGTTAGGCTAACAAAATGAGGAAGAAAATACTGCTTCTCTATGACGCCTCCCTCCTGCTGTAGTAGTTACAATAGTCTCAAATATACGAGATACGGATGGAAATAACATAGCGAAATTAGAAGATACTCTCCAGTGATTCAAGTGAAGGGGCTGAACCAGGAACCTGTGACTTCTCTCGCTTAAACACTTCAAAAAGGTCCCTCCAAAATCCTCTGTGGCGCTATTAAGCGTACCAAAAAAACTAAATATTTCGGTATCGAAAACTAAAAAAAATTAATTAATTTGGTTAAGTTGTTTTTGAAACTGCGTTTCTTTTCTTTTGTCGAAATAAACTATTGCAAATTCACATTGTCAAAAAAAAAAAATGAATGGGAGAGAATGTTGTATTCATAAGCAAATCTCCCCCCATATAAATAGCAGTTGATACAGCTGGTGGCTAAAATTAATCGTTACTTTGAAGACTAAACGACTAGAGAAATAGTAGTGAATATTTCTAGCTAATTATGGCTTACGACAATTATTATTATTATTATTATTATTATTATTATTATTATTATTATTATTATTATTATTATTATTATTCATACTGATAATATATTGGAGTCTCGAGCTTTTTGTTTTCTTAAACCGTAAAGATCATTTGGAGAGCTATAAAGGATAAGAAGTTGTGGAGAGCTATGATCGCCCAGGTAATATAAGGAAACAGCACATAAAAGACAGAAGAAAAATCAGGAGAACTGGAAATAATAATAATATTAATATTAATAATGTCGCTAGCTGACAGGGTGGCAACAATTATACATTAGTAACAGTGCAAGAAGAGTGAGAAATTAAATATCAATACCCTGCTTGGACGCTGCAGAAGAATATGGGCAAAGGTTAAAATCGTGTCCAAAATAGAAACGTTCACTTGGAATTATACCTGTGTTATTTCGAACTATTGTTCTCATCCTGGATGATAGAGATGTTTCGGCCAATTACACCCTGGTCATCATCAGAGGCCATTTGCTTGGTTGATATGAGATATCTGTTGATATATGTTTGTTCCTGTGATGTTAGTTATTGTTCGTTCTTTCTGAATCGGTGATTCACAGCCAGTAGACAGATGACAGTAAGACATGCATAACTCCTATAGCCATTACAACGTTACATAACTCCTACTCCAACTCGTAACTCCTATATCCACTACTACGTTACATAACTCCTATATCCAATCGTAACTACTATATCTACTACAACGTTAGATAACTCCTATATCCAATCGTAACTCCTATATCCACTACAACGTTACATAACTCCTATATCCAATCGGAACTACTATATCTACTACAACGTTAGATAACTCCTATATCCAATCGTAATTCCTATATCCACTACAACGTTACATCTCCTATATCCACTCATAACTACTATATCTACTATAACGTTAGATAACTCCTATATTCACTCGTAACTCATATATCCACTAGAACGTTACATAACTCCTATATCCAATCGTAACTACTATATCTACTACAACGTTAGATAACTCCTATATCCAATCGTAATTCCTATATCCACTACAACGTTACATCTCCTATATCCACTCATAACTACTATATCTACTATAACGTTAGATAACTCCTATATTCACTCGTAACTCCTAAATCCACTACAACGTTACATAACTCCTATATCCAATCGTAACTACTATATCTACTACAACGTTAGATAACTCCTATATCCAATCGTAATTACTATATCCACTACAACGTTACATCTCCTATATCCACTCATAACTACTATATCTACTATAACGTTAGATAACTCCTATATTCACTCGTAACTCCTATATCCACTACAACGTTACATAACTCCTATATCCAATCGTAACTACTATATCTACTACAACGTTAGATATCTCCTATATCTACTCATAACTCCTATATCCACTACAACGCTAGATAACTTCTTTATCCACTCGTAACTCCTATATACACTACAACGTTACATCTACTATATCCACTCGGAACTCCTATATCCACTACAACGTTACATAAGTTCTATATCCACTGGTAACTCCTATATCCACTACAAAGTTATATAACTTCTATATCCAATCGTAACTCCTATATCCGCTACAACGCTAGATAACTCCTATATCTACTCGTAACTCCTTTATCCACTACAAGGTTAGATAACTCTTATATCCTCTCGTAACTCCTATATCCACTACAACGTTACATAATTCCTATATCCACTCATAACTCCTATATCCAGTTCACCACCGTATGACATTAGTGGTGCATTTGGAGAGGTTTTTTTTTATATTCAGTGTCAGATGATTTTTGCCATTATTATGCTGAAATCGTACCAGTTTTCATAATTATTCCACAGATGATTAATTGACATTATACTTGTATTCGTGTGAACCATTCTTTCCCGCCTGTGGAAACGCGATTGTTGAGTGGACATAATAATAATAATAATAATAATAATAATAATAATAATAATAATAATACCACCTTAGTCACACCAGGGGCACTGCCATATCCAACCGACGTGGAATCTTTCAAGGAGACTCTTTGTCTCCCCTTCTGTTTTGTTTGTCCTTACTCCCCCTTACGCATGAACTGAACAACAGTAGGTATGACTACAAAATAAATAACAACATATTCAATCACCTACTATACATGGATGATCTCAAACTCTTTGCCAAAGACGACAATGAGTTGAAGGGCCTACTTAATATTGTAAAATACTTTAGTGACGACATATGCATGAGCTTCGGATTAGATAAATGTGCTAAAGTAACATTTAAGAAAGGTAGAATTTTAGAAGCACCCTTAATAGATTTAGATTTTGCCACGAAGATTAGAGAATTGGAGCATGATGAAGCTTATAAGTACCTAGGAATTAGTGAGGGAGATGGCATACAACACTCCCAAATGAAAGAGAAGGTAAGAAAGGAGTACTACAGGCGTGTACGCCTGGTACTAAATACCGAGCTAAACTCAAAAAAAACGAATATCAGCTATAAACACCTTAGCTGTTCCTGTGGTGCAATACAGCTTTAATGTACTTAACTGGACCATAGCTGAAATTAAGCGAATGGACGCCAAAACGAGAAAGCTCCTCACTTGCTACCGCATGCATCATCCCAAAGCTGATATTGATCGCCTGTATGTGCCCAGATCCGAAGGAGGCAGAGGACTAGTTCAACTAGAACTACCCTACAAAAGTACAACAATTGGCCTCCAAAGATACTTGGAAAATACAGAAGACTGGATGATGGTATGTGTCAAGGAACATGAAAGTAGTAAGTGTCTTTACTCTGTAGTAAAGGAAGCCGAAAAATTAAAAAAAGAGCTTCAAATGGGCACAGAAATTCAAATACATCACTGTACACCGGCTGAAGCTACAAAAAACTTAAAAAAGAATGCAAAGAGAAATGCGACCGACCAGATAAAGAAACAATGGCAAAATAAACCGCTCCATGGCCAATACTCTACCCGTACCAAACAAGCTGACGTAGACAAAAACAGCACCCATCAGTGGCTACGTAGTGCAGGGTTGAAAGGTGAAACTGAGGGTTTTATCATTGCTGCACAAGACCAATGCTTGTTAACTAGGAATTATCAAGCACATATACTAAAATACTGTGTTAACCCAAGATGCAGATTCTGTGACAAATATCCAGAAACCATTGATCATCTTATATCAGGCTGCACGATATTGGCACCTACTGAATATAAAACCCGGCATGAGAGAGTGGGCCAATATCTGCACTGGAAAATTTGCAACTCCTATGGGAAGGAAACTGGAAGAAATTGGTACGAACACCACCCTGACCCGGTTACGGAGATAGGACCTGTTACAATTCTATGGGACTACACAATACACACTGACAGAACAATCAAAGCCAACCGCCCTGACATTGTTATTAAAGACCACAAACAAAATAAATGCCTCCTTATTGATATGGCAGTCCCTGCAGACTGCAATGTGTATTTGAAGATATTCGAAAAACTGTCAAAATACAAGGACCTTGAAATAGAAATCTCAAAAATGTGGCACATGGGAACATCAACAATTCCTGTTGTAGTTGGAGCCCTTGGACTGGTTGGAAAAGATTCCAGTAGGCTGATTGAAGGGATCCCTGGAAGTCCATGCCTCAAAGAGATACAAAAAATTGTTCTGACAAGTACAGCCCACACTTTACGAAGGGCTTTATCTATGTAATTATTTTTTTATTTTTTTTGCAGTGGAAAGTGTCATGATGCCATTTCTAACCTTAGGTCCCTGGGCGGGACGCGGAAAGAAATGTGTAAACGCCAGATATCAAAGGAAATAAAAATAATAATAATAATAATAATAATAATAATAATAATAATAAATTGGTATGAACAGCAACCAGACCCGCTTACAGAGATAGGTCCTGTAACAATTTTAAGGGACTTCACAATACACGCACACAGAACAATCAAAGCTAATCGCCCAGACATCGTAATTAGAGACCGCAAAGGGAAAATATGCCTTCTTATTGATATGGCAGTCCCTGCAGACTGTGATGTATCTTTGAAGGTCTTCAAAAAAAAAAAAACTATCAAAATACAAGGACCTTGAAATCGAAATCTAAAAAATGTGGCACATGAGGACATTAACGATTTCAGATGTAGTTGGAGCCCTCGGATTGATTGAAAAAGATTCCAATAGACTCATTGAAGGAATCCCTGGCAGCCCATGCCTTAAAGTATTACAAAAAATGTACTCACAAGTACAGCTCACACATTACGATGAGCTTTATCTATGTAAAATATGTGCGATTTTTTTTTCAAAACTGTTCGGTGGAAAATGTCATCGGTGGGGACCCGGAAAGGCATGAGTACACACTAGAAACCAAAGGAAATAAAACAACAACAAGAATAATAATAATAATAATAATAATAATAATAATAATAATAATAATACGTTAAATTATATCATTGTCACTACTGCTACTGCAAAGTCGTGCAGAAAAGTTCTCGGCTCGACCCACTTCTATAAATCTGAACAAATGAACATCGCACTTTATTTTCTATTTTATTCTTCGTTGGATCGAGAAACTTTCAGCCCAGCTTTGTACCGTCTCTGTTTTTTCTTCTCTTTATGAAAGTGGCAATGGTGAGAATAGCCGTTTCCATACAACAAACATTTGGTATTTCTTGGCTGAATAGTTAGCACTTCTCTCACTCTCCTGAAACAGTTTCTCAAGAAAATTTGTTTATCAAGTCCACTGTTATCGCCCTTTCTAGTTTTGAAGAGAGTTTCCTTCCTGACCTTTTGTTCAAGATAGTGGGGAATGACAACATTATTTTCCCTTCTAGATACATGTGCAATACATTTTCGTTGTTGCTGCTGTTGAAAGTCTTCAAGTGGTATGTTTTTTTATTATTTGGCAGAGTTCTTTCTTGATCATCTAGCGTCAGGATTTATTTGTTCGAAACCAGTTTAGCGAGTTTTTTTATTATTATTATTATTCAATTCACTCCAAGCAAGGCGATAATGCCATAATGAATCAAGGGGTTACTGGGAGTGAAAGAGGATAAGAAGACTTTAGGAGCAGCTGGAAACTCAATCCGAATCAGAAAACAACGCATGGAGCTCTACTCCTGTTTAAAAGACCGTAGAGAAATACGAACCGGGCGAGCTGGACGGTATTCAATAATTATTGTTATAACAACGATGATGATGATTAGAGGTTCTGGCATCATCATCATCATCATCATCATCATCATCATCATCATCATCATCATCATGTCTGCTATTATAAGAGTAGAAGATTATCCGATCTTCCTTTAAGAATATTAATGATTAGCGGAGGCACGGTGGCGTAATGGATAGCGGCTCGGATTGAGGAAGCGGAGAGCCGAGTTCGAATTCCAGTCGGATTCATTGCATTCAGTTATATGCTAATACTCTTGGGAAAGGTATTGATCCTCTTCTTTTCTCCCCCATCCCACCATCTATGAGTAAATCGCAGAAAAAAGGGTTCTATAGCCTTGGATGGAAACGGGTCTAACGTAGAAAGAATTGGCAACCTACTGCGGGAAAAAAATCTGCCTCGTCAGTCATGTATCTTTCGATACATGATCGCCTAAGCTTGTATCACGCATGGCACTTAAACTGAATGATTAGCGTGATCGGCTCTTTTTAGCGATTGGATATTCCGTTCTTATGGTAGCAGGAAGCATTACTCGACGCTCATAACCGAATATGCCTTTTGCTCTCACCATATCGGAATTATCTTATCAGGAAAGTAATAGGAAGTTGTTGTCAATACATTGTTTTTACTTCTTTTGATTTGATGGTCGCTTTCCTGGAAGACATTGTTTTTTTACAGAGGCAGAAAGCAAACATTTTCTTCACAAATTCAGTCATCGTTGATATAAAATCAACCTCAGATTTAAGCATGAAGAAAATATAACTAATACCTGTGCGACTGTAAAATTTATTAAATATTATACCGACAATTTGACAATATCGAGGAACTAATAGCAACAACAATAATGACAGTAGAAGCACAACAACAATGACAATAATAAAAAAAATTACCAGCAGCAATAAAAAAATAAAATAAAATAATGATAATAATACTAATAATTACAACAGTAACAAAAATAGTAAAAATAACAACAGCCATAATAATAACCGAAATGATAATAATATGAATAATAATAATAATAATACTAACGCTAACAAAATCAATATCGCAATAATATATTAACAATAATATAAAATACAATAAAAATTAAATAATGAAGATAATTGTAACCATAACAACAACAATAATAATATCAACAACAACAACAGCAGCCGCAACAACAACAACAATAATAATAATAATAATAATAATAATAATAATAATAATAAATAATATTAAATAATAATATAAATAATAATAATAAAGAAACTGGTACGAACACCACCCTGACCCGGTTACGGAGATAGGACCTGTTACAATTCTATGGGGCTACACAATACACACTGACAGAACAATCAAAGCCAACCGCCCAGACATTGTTATTAAAGACCACAGACAAAATAAGTGCCTCCTTATTGATATGGCAGTCCCTGCAGACTGCAATGTGTCTTTGAAGATATTCGAAAAACTGTCAAAATACAAGGACCTTGAAATAGAAATCTCAAAAATGTGGCACATGGGAACATCAACAATTCCTGTTGTAGTTGGAGCCCTTGGACTGGTTGGAAAAGATTCCAGTAGGCTGATTGAAGGGATCCCTGGAAGTCCATGCCTCAAAGAGATACAAAAAATTGTTCTGACAAGTACAGCCCACACTTTACGAAGGGCTTTATCTATGTAATTATTATTTTTTTTTTTTTGCAGTGGAAAGTGTCATGATGCCATTTCTAACCTTAGGTCCCTGGGCGGGACCCGGAAAGAAATGTGTAAACGCCAGATATCAAAGGAAATAATAATAATAATAATAATAACGACAACAGCAGATACAACAATAATAATATAATTAAAGCAACTTATCAGTCCACAAAGGAATGAAAAGTCAAATTCTTTGCTACTTAAAAATTCATGCCAAACACTCAGTTCAGACAAGGAAAGCATATCTAATCTAATCATCATCAACAACAACAACAAAAAAAACAAACAAAAAAAAAGGAATTCAAATCTTTCCGATAGTGGATGTATTTTGGCAACTTGGAAATTCAGGCAGTTAACCCTTTTTTATGCCAAGAATTGGTCATCGTAAAAGAAAGAAATCCGTCTGCATGTGTGTAGCAGTTCGGGAAAAATTTTTTGAAAAGATATGAATGGCCGTAAAGTGTTTAGAAAATCATTTTAGAAGAACGAGACAGTGCTAAAAATTACACTGTTGAAAGTGTCAAGTATATAGCTGGCCACTCGTATTCGAGGATACCTGTGCTAGCCAATCCCTATTGCAGACGCTCGCTCAGGCGCATTTGTGTTTATTCAACACCCATAGAGACCACCTATGGTTTATACTGCAACTATGCTGAGCAGACGTTAGTTACAGTTTCTGGGAAAGAGCATGTTATCTAGATTGACCAATAATTTGAACAAGGCCAGCACGCTCAAGCCCTCGGCCACGATGACTTGTGACTTCGTGCTAGCATAGCTATTGACGGTATTCAAGGGTTCCGTCTACCCAATTTCCCTCACAAGGCTTGGGTCAACCCGTGGCATGGTTTTCAGACACTTTCCAAAGGTACCGCTCGCTGGGATCGACCATGGTGCGATCCGAACCCGGGTTTCATTCTCAGAATGCGAACGTTCTAACCACTAGGCCAAGACCTCTACCGGGAAGATTATTAATTTTTTATTTTTTTAAATACCATGATGCACACTCCACGAGTTCCTTTTCTTTATTATTTGCGAATAACGATGCATTTCTTGGGAAATATAACGGTGTCGCTTCCCGTCGTAGCCTCCACGGATTTTATTTCAGAGTTTTCCTTCTTTTAGCCGTCCTAGGTATGACGATAAACTACAACCGCGTCCAGGGTAAGACGATAAACTACGTCCAACAGCAAGGCCTCTGATCAGGAGGCTTTCAGGAGCGTGGACCCTCCTCTTAATTGCTGGTGTTCCCAGGTCCACCCTGACCCGGGGTGGTGGCACCTGTTAGGGTCCCAGCTATGGGCAAATAGTTAACCCTGAAACTGAGACTACATCCGCGTCCAGGGTAAGACGATAAACTATGTCCATTAGCAAGGCCTCTGACCAGGAGGCTTTGAGGAGCGTGGAATCTCCTCTAAATTGCTGGTGTTCCCAGGTCCACCCTGACCTGGGGTGGTGGCACCTGTTAGGGTCCCAGCTATGGGCAAATAGTTAACCCCGAAACTGAGGTAAAAAGCATTATGAAGGTGTAAAAATAGGTTTTGATACCAGAAATACTTTGTAAAAAAATTATTACTGTTATGGTCCAAGTTCCTTGTACCACGGTGATGGTCCAAGGTAGAACCAATGAAGAATAACTCGAACACAAACAGAAATATGTACAAAGAAGTAGAAGTATTAGTAATGACTATCAGGTTAGGTTAGAGGGAACTATGTTGTCTCGACAAGTATCACTATTCCAATGTCTTACAGTAATCGTCTGATGCGACTCTGTCTCTGACTGACTCTGACCTGAACTCTGAACTGAACTCTCAACTGACTGCTCCCTCTTGAGGCGCAGTATTTATGATGTACGGAATAGTCCATTATTATTATTATGCGTAAGTTCCCATAATAATTACCAACATAAATTTTTGAAGGAAAAAAACTATTACCAGAAATACGTTTTTGAAAATAATATTACCAGCTATACAATTTTTAGGAAAATAATTGTATAGCTGACGAAACAAAATATTACCAGGAAAAAAAAGTTATCGGCATTAAATGACCCATTGCGGTTGATATGCCGTAAAACAAACCAAACCAAACCAAAACTTCTTTTAGACTGTCGCTGTAAAGAGCCAAGTCTGCATTATTACTTTACCCCATAGCAATAGCATATTTGATACCACTTTCTTTACCAATATCCGTTACACTATCCGTACATCTTGATTTCGAATTCTCTGATGGCAACTTGTCTACTGCAGACCAGCTATGGGTAAATAGTCAGTCATCTAACGAAAGACATATGATCGCGTACTTTGTCTATTTTGTGTTTTATTATCAATTGTGCTTATTGTGTATTCGCCATTGCTGTTTAAAATAAGAAGGTGTTTTTAAGCTGAGTGAACATTCCTGAAAATGACTACTTCTGTATAAGACGACCCCCTCCTTTAGTTTTTGATACACAAGAAAATACGGCATGCCAAAAAGTAGTGACGAATTGTACGATGCTCCACACGTGTCCAGCAGTGCAGATCGATAAATAAAATTGAAGCACGTCAACTTAATTCGCAACTGTTTTGGAAGCAGTGTGAATACATGAAGTGATAAACCAATTACTCTTAGATCTCGAAGTAAGCGTGGCTCTCAAAGTGTTAGCGTGCAGACATATCGGATTATACAGCTCAACTACAGAGTTGCTTTCTGGTGTGGGTTCCGCCCTAAGTGAAAAAGCAAACAATGTTTTCTGTTCGGTAGACCTATATTCTAAATTTAACGACGCATAGATGTATTTGTAGAGTAAATACGAAACAGTTATTCAAGTCTGAACAATCCAGTTAAGATTTGCTGAGCATGTCGGCACTTCCACTCTTTCGTCCTGGGCATGACGATAAACTACATCCGGCATCAAGGCCTCTGATCGGGAGGTTTTGAGGAGTGTGGAACCACCTATTAATTGATGTTGTTTCCAGGTCCACCCTGACAGAGGGTGGTAGCACCTGTTAGGGTCCTAGGTATGGGCAAATAGTTAACACCTCAACTAGAAATGAAAATATAAAAATACATTGGAAAAAATTACCAGTAATACATTTTCATAACAAAAAAATAAAAAAAATTACTAGCAATACATTTAATTTTTTATAAATATACCAAAGCTCAAAAAAAATTTTTTTCGGCATAAATGGCCCATAAGGGGTTGATGAGCCGTTAAACAAAGCAAACTTCAACTCTTCAAACAGAATTAGAAATGCTCACCTCAAAGGCCACCGGTCAAAGGACACAAACGGAATCAATCTAAGGCTGTCTTTGAGCAGTCACTTCTTAGATAATAAAAAAAGAAAAGAAGTCTTATATATACATTCTGACCAATCAAAACATACACACGCAGCTTCAGCCATTAGTTTGTTTTCGAGTAAAATCTGTAACACTATATTAAACCGCCATCAATTCGACTCGAGAGCAGAAATCTTATCATCGGTATCACTGTTATTTATCTGTCCCTCCTATATTTAGGTCGGCCATTCACCGAGGACAACTACCCACTAAAGCTCAATGCCAACGACAGCCACAGCGTCGCTAGGAGTCCGATGTTAACAGCAGTAGCCGAAGTCGTTACGCGATGCAAATCTCTAACCCGATAAAGCTCATACATGTATATATATTCCTCACGTGACCTTTCTCTTCAGCTACGATACAATAAAAATTCCTACGTATTCGGTAGAATCCTGGGACGAACTCTCTGCGAAAGCGTAAATAAATTATACTTTTCACTTGAACGATGCCTGTTTATTATGCGACACTCTCGAACAAGGCTCTTTCATAACCGTCAGTACAGTAACTCACTCAACAGATGATCACCAAAGTTAAGCAACTTGGAGCCTGGTTAGTACTTAGATGGGTGACTGCTTGGAAATACTAAGTGCTGTAAGCTTGGATATATGCAGTTAGTGTTAAGTTAGAACACTAATTTAGCTTCAAGTTCAACAAATTAATTTTGAGGGTTAGATTCATTTTGGAACACCGAATTAAATGTTTTAACTATCCAGTCATCAAAGTTTTCATTCAAAAAAGAAAAATCTGCAATGTCATTTGTCTTGACCTGGCATCTCGGATAAACTTTTTTTTTTAAATCGTTAGTGCTGCCAATATATTTTCTGTTGTTTTCCAAATTACTAGAAACATTTATTGGAAAATGTAAAAGAAATTATTACTGATGATAACTGGAGTATCTACACAAATCACATTGAGTATTTTTTTAATCACTTATGTCACACATACTAGACATCATTTTTTAAGTCATTTCATCCCAAGCAAGGCAATAGAGCAAATAAGACACAAGCGGTTACTGAATGTGAAAGAAAAAGACACACATTATTAAGGAGCGAGAACAATAAAAAAGTGGGAAAAAGACAGTAGACAACGATTGCCATTACATTTAAATTTTTGAAGATCAAAGTTGGCTGGGAAGATAGAAGCTGTAAAAGAGTTCCACAGGCGAGAAGTGCGAGAAAAGAAACTGTTATAAAATACTTACGGTTATATCTAGCTAATTCAACTGTAAAATGACGAGTTTTCTTTTTCTTTCCATTTTCTCTAAAACATGTGTTCAGTCCATGGTATCCTCAGCATCTTTGTGTAAAATCACATTTTTATTTTTTTATTTTTTTTTTTAAGCTTATCACCCCAAGCAAGGCTGGAAGCCACTAGCACGCAAGGGGTTACAGAAGGTTTGGAGGAAGAGCAGATAGGAGTGGTAAAGGAGAGGATGGGGAGAAGGTAGTGGATGGATCAAGGCAAAGGGGTTACAGAAGATTTGGAGCGAGAGCAGATAGGAATGAAAGGTGAAAGGATGTGGAGAAGGGAAGTGGATAGATCAAGGCAACTGGAGATGTCGATTGACGTTACACTTAAATAGTTGGAGATTGTATTTGTCAGGGAAACCGGAATAAGGAAGGGAGTTCCACAAGCGAGATGTGCGAGACATGAAGCTATTGGAGTGCTGCACGTCTCTTCTTCATCACTGAGGAGATTGTCCAGCATTCACTGAGACACAGGAGAGGGCATATATCACGTTTTTCTAGCGAAATTTTCTGTTTCTTAATACTCTGCTTAACTTTTGGAAAACATCTTTGGCTATCCCAATTCGCCCGTAGTTAATTCTGCTATTGATTTTATTGAATTATTTTATATTATTGTCTCCGAATAAAATTTATAAAACTTATTTTACACTAAAATCGTGAAAACATTGATTTATCCTATTTTTTTAAAAGAATTTTATAAATTACAGAGAAAGTAATATTTACGTTGAAAATACAAAAATGTGGCACAAGGCCAAAAGGAGGGATAGGAGAAGGCTGGTTTTCAATTTGTCATCTTAAATTTAACTAGCCACGATTACTGTTCCAAATATACCAAAGTATCCCTTACACCAAAACAACACATTTTTACTTACCATTTTTACATGCCATTTTTTTTATTTAGTCACCCTAATACCACAAAGTCTCTATGAAGTCATAACTAGTTCCTATATGTGCAATTTGTCTGTGGGAGGAGGGGAATAAAAATAACGACTTTAAAAAATGAAACCCTAATGTGGAAAGTAATACTTATTTAGATATAATAGAAAAAATCATCACAAGGCCTAAAGAATGGGATACAGCAAGTCTTGTCTTCAATCTGTCTTATCTTAAACTTAGCAAGCCTCCATTACTGACCCAAACATACCACAGTATTCCTTACACCAATTCTTACTTTTCATTTTTTTACTACAGCCACCCTAATACCACAAAGTCTCTATGAAGTTATAACTACTTCCCATATGTACAATTTGTCTGGTGGCGAGGTGGGGGGAAATAAGAGGGACAGCAAAAGTATTTTTAGAAAAGGCACAGGGAAGCTACATTACGGCAGCGGGAAACCGAGATGCCAGGTCAGGACAAATGACATTGCAGATTTTTCTATTTTGAATGAAAACTTTGATGACTGGATAGGTAAAACATTTAATTCAGTGTTCCAAAATGAATCTAACCATCAAAATAAATTTTTTGAACTTGAAGTTAAATTACTGTTCTAACTTAACACTAACTGCATATCCAAGCTTACAGCACTTGGTATTCCCGAGCAGTCACCCATCTAAGTACTAACCAGGCTCCAAGTTGCTTAACTTTGGTGATCATAGGAGAAACGGTGTTTCAATCTGATGCGGCCGCCAGCCTTTTATTTGACGTAGTGTTGAATGTCAAATGGTTTAGTAATACAAGCCTTACTAATTAACCCATAGCTGGGGAGATAAAATGTGAATTCATACGTTTTCTAAGGGTACTTGCGCGTAAGTGAATATAACGAATCCAACCTCGTTTGGAACTCGGCTATCCGATTAACAATTCCGAGCCATTATCCATTACAAAATCGCACATCCAGCCTTACAGATACTTGGTATTTCGAAGTGATCACCAATCTAGGTACAGACCAGATTCGACGTTGCTTAACTTCGATGGCTGTACGGGGACTGCTGTTTCCAAGCGATGTGGCCGTTAGCCTCATTAGACTCTGATCTAGAAAATTATTTTATATATATATATAATTCAAAATGGAAATTTATATCAGAAAATAATAGTTTGTCTTCATCATCAGTGCTTCCTTTAACCATTCGATGCCATTATGCATTACATCACGCTTACAGCACCTGCTATTCTCAAGTGGTCATCCATCTAGGGACTGGCCAAGCTCGACGTTACTTAACTTCAGTGATCGTACAGGAACGTGATTTGTCCGCAAGCTATTGAAATTCATAAATAAAACCAAGCCACAAAAATCTCCTGAGCCGACCAAGCATAGAAATGAATACAATATGGGAACCGGTAATAAGGAGTGCCAGAGAAAAGCGATAATAACAACAAAAATTGCAATATGAGCTCTGCTAAAAACATGAAATGATAACAGTAAAAATCGCAATATGAGCACTGGTAAAAATGGTTGCTGAAGACATTAGGTTTATAATACCCAGACATTCATGCACAGATGTCCTCAAGAACACATGGCATAGTGGATAAAGGTGTTACTTACATCCAGTGTGAGTTCAATGACCGGGTAAGACAGTGGAGAACTTGGAGAGGGGAATTAACAGGAGACAACTGACATCCATTAAACATGGCACGTGGAACTAGAACAGTCTACCCCAGTGAGCGAAATAAAGGGTTCAGTTTACATTCCAACCACTTGAAGAAGCCCGGAGCGTACAACGGCCGAAACGTTGTAATAAATATGGCGACAAAGATGAAGACAATAGTCCGAATAATGTAAATAATGTACAGAATAACATATCATATTTTTATTAATTCAAAGCTCTCAAGAAAATTAAATTTAGGCATTAAATAAGCAATAATGCCGTTAAGCAAAGAAATCAATCAATCATTTCATTCTAACTAGTATCTTCATCATTATTGTTTTTTTAAATATTTTATTTGTGTTGTCTATCGAATTGTATAATCGAGAGACAGTTTATTTCTGCTTTCAGTGGCTGAATGTGTTTTCTAGTTTTTTATTTTTTGTTTTTTTTAATTTATTTTTGTAAAGTTTCTGGTAGCACTCAGAACAAATTGAAGTTTCCTAATTTAATGTTATTCAAAATGGGAGTTCCGTTTAATAAACATGAAAGACAAAAAATGTAAAAACAAACAAACAAACAAACAAACAAAAAACATGTCTTTGTCACGTGACGTTGAATTCTATTTCGCATTCATAGCACGCAACCCAACGTTCATTTCAAACTTTAAATTGTCATGAAGTAGAAATGCTAGATAGCCTCTTTCTGGTCTTTCTACCTCCTGTCCTTGAAAACGATCAACGGCGCTCGAAAGAGCTCGAAGCATAAAACACAATTCCCTTTACGAGTTTCCATATATATAATTATTTTCTTTTTTAAAAATATGATTCCATCACAGCACAGAAATTTCTATGTTTCAAAACTGAAACAAAAGTTGGAAATTTAATTATAAAAATGAAACTTAAAATACAGAGTTTCGTTCCATTGTCAAGCGATGTTTGGAATAACTTTCTAATAAATTTACTTAATTTATAAGCGCAGACTATCTTAATATTTTAAGTTGTTACGGGTAAGGAAAATTCAATGTATTTTGATTAGGGGTGGTTGTCTAGGGAGATTAAATCTCCCTAGACAACTTATATATCAAATATATATTACTTACACAGTCAGGTTAAGTTAGGTTGGGGGTATTGCCTGCTCAGAAACATAGACATCCGTTATTAGGCGTTTCATCTGGATCTTCAATTTTGGGATTTTTAATTCATATTTTTATACACAAAAATTTTCTCAGGGGGGCATTTAAATATGAGTAAGTGATAATTTTAATATCTAAATTTTATTCCTACCAAATGGAAATTAAGAAGAAAGGCTAGATCTTTGTGCATACATGAAAAATTATATATTAAGTTTCTGAAAAAAATTACTAAATCAAAGAAATGAAATAGCAACTTTTTGTAGGCACTGTCAAATATTTTCCTTAAGTAATAATTAATTTTGAAAAAAAATAAAAAAAATAAAAAAAGAAGAGAGATAAATCATACATATTTATAATTGATCATTAATTCGTAATTAAATTTTAATATATTTACTTGTAAAATACCGTATAGTCTATTAGCTGTTAGTAGGAGGAATGGTACTTTAAAATATGCCATGAAAAATATATTAACAACTTATAACATGAACTAAGAATTATAAAGAAAAGATACAGAATACATATTAACGTTTTTTTTTTAATTTTAAAAGACACTCATTTTCTTTCTTCTTTAATCACGAGAAAGGCAAGCTTTTGGAAAAAAGTACTATGGTTCATTATTTAAGCATACACACAAATACACGTAAATACATTTCTTTCTTT
>OZ038513.1:46332849-46430349 GCA_964036315.1 Acanthosepion esculentum | reverse complement strand
AGGTCCCCCAATCGTCGATCGGTCAACAGTTGTTGGAAAGGCAGGACTGTGCCGATGAATACGACGACTCGCTTTTTTCCATCGTACACCGAGATCGTTCAACTCACCACCTGAAGTTACTGGAGTTAATTTATGCAAACAATTGTTTGGAGGTTTGTGAGTTTTTTAAAAACTTCCTCATCAGTTGGACTTTTGAACCTTTTAAGTCTTAATCGTCTAATATTTACAATTAAAATATATTTATTTTATTTCGACCTATTTATTTTTTTTTAATTGTTCCTATTCCCCACTTAATATTAATACTGAATATTTGCCAACTTTCCATTTTGAAAAAGTGTTGGCCGAAAAGGTGCCTTTAAAAGTATAATGACTTCCAAATTTATATATATATATATATATATATATATATATATATAAATTTCTAGCATCAAGAACATTGAAGTAAACACTTAGAGGCGACAGGCTGTTTGATGCTAGACACAATCATCAGGCCACACACGTCAGGCCTGACGATTGCGTCTAGCATCAAACAGCCTGTCGCCTCTAAGTGTTTACTTCAATGTTCACTTTTACACGCTCTATCTCTGATATTGAGCACTTTGTCCCATAAATATAGCACACCTTAAGAGTATATTTCTTCGTGCATATATATATATATATATATATATATATATATATATATATATATATATGAAGTAATGAAAATCTTGGTAATAAGTATGGATAATCCCAAGTAGGAGGAAATCCGGAGAGCTCAATGTTAAATTAGAGCGACTAATTTAATTTAATTTAATTTAATTTATTTTAATTTAATGAAAATTGTCTGTTTTCATTAAATTAAATATATATATATATATACATATGTGTGTGTGTGTGTGTGTGTGTGTGTGTGTGTGTGTGTGTCATCCGAAGGTCTCGAGAAACTTTGGATTTTGGAGAGTTATGCCTCAGATGCTGTTGGCTGTACATGCCGATACGGGAATGACAGTTTCGACAGCAATAAATGCATGTAAAGACGCTCTCCCGTGATGTCGCCTTGTTGTTTTCTTTTTGTCGAGCACGCTTCTCCCCTGAGGGAAACATTCGTTTCTCCTCTCCTCGCTGTCGATGTATATATATATATCCATTTCTCCATTTCATAATGTGTGATATATATATATATATATATATATATATATATATATATATATATATATATATATATATATATATATATATATATCACACATTATGAAATGGACAAAGTCCGACAATTATTTTAAGACATTTTATTATGTTGATACGTTCTTTTTACAGATACAAATATTTAAGTAAATGCTTTGTTTATCATAAACAGCATTAACAACGTTTACCGGCCTGAAGGTCTGAGAAATTTGCATAGAAAATATGCGTCCTCCGACAGGAATTGTTTACATTTGGATACGCATCGAGCAGATTTGAATATACGCGAGAAAATCATGGAGAATTGTAGTTTAAAAATAATAAAATCGACCTTGCTAACCGAAACGTTACTCTGGCTCAATCGCTAAAATCACATTAGGCTATATGACGGTTCCGTATAGGTTACAGGTTTTCTATGAAAATTTCTCGGACATTCAGGCCGGTAAATGTTGTTAATACTGTCTATTTTAAACGGAGCATTTACTTAAATATTTGTATCTATAAAAAGAATGTATAAACATATAAAAATGTCTTAATATATATATATATATATATATATATATATATATATATATATATATATATATATATATATATATATATATATATATATATATATAAAGCAAGGATGTAGACATGTTACTGTTTAGGAAAACAAATAAGATTATAACAATAAATCTTTGGTTTGCATTAAAGGTGAAAAATATATTTGTAGCAGGTGAATTTTAATTTAATAGGATTTGGAGACGAGTGAAGCAAATCGCTGCCATTTTCTCCAAAGAAACAACAAAAATGTATTCAGGCAATTGCTGAGCTGAAACTTTTCGATATCACAGTACGACGCATTAAGCTTTATTTCTTTTTCGCATTCCGAAAGATATTTAAAATGTTAGTTTATGCAATTCATTTTCTCTTAAGCTGTCAGTCGATTCCGGAACTGAAACACTTCAAGTCGGTTGAAGTACGCCTACCTGCGTTCGTAAACAATGTAGGTGAGTTTATTAAAAATTTATCAATGTTACATGTTAAATAGACGGAAAAACAACAGACTTGTGTCAAAATCACTGAATTTAATATGCACCCCACCACACACACACACACACATATATATATATATATATATATATATATATATATATATATATATATATATAGATAGATAGATAGATAGATAGATATACCGGTGTCCAAGCATAATTTTCCGGGTGTAACAGCATAATTATCCACCCCACAAAATGTTTAATATCTAAAAAAACCACTAAGATAATTGACCTTATTTCTTTCAGGTTTTCAGATAACACGTTTAGCTATCTTGATACCATTTGTCGTAAGAATCAATGGAAAAAAAACATTTGAGTTATTCAGCTAGAAAAAGAACAGGTTAAAATAATTTTGTGATAGACCCACTATGCTTTCCCAATTGAGCAATGGTGAGAGGAAAAAGATCATTTAGGCCTTCAGTAATGGTACCAATGTTCATACTCTGGCTTCCATCTTCAAGGTCCCTTCAAGAACCATCAAGAGAATGAAGAATAAGTTTAAAAAAGAGGGAATAGTAGAGAGGAAAAATGGATCAGGAGGCCACAACAAAAAGAGAGATTATCATTTCAACTTAGAGCTAAAGAGATTAATTACAAAAGATCCAACTCAATCCATAAGACGTTAGGCACACGAGAAAAGAGTTTCAGCTATAACAGCCCAAAGAGCAGTGAAAAGAAGACTTGAAAATGCGTGAAAAAACGTGAACCCCGTAAGGTGCCTTGTTAGCGTTAGAAGGTTAGACAGGGTGAAGATAATCTTGAATAAGTTGGAAAATCATCCTGGAATAATATATATATATATGTATATATATATATATATGAACTTTATTTCAATCCTATTCTTAGCTATGATTAATTAATGATGAACATGTCATTTTCGTTTATGATCGATTTCATCACGATTCTTTTGTAAAGCTTGGAGAGTAATCATGTATTCTTATTTTTTAAAGTAGAGTCCAATCGTGTTATAAAAACCTCAGAAAATTCCAGTAAGATATCTTTAATCATTTTTAATATACAACGTTTCAAAGCTTAATGTAACAATTGAACAATTTTGCTGTTACACGATTTGAACAATTTTTGCCGTTACACGATTTGAACAATTTTGCCGTTACATCCGGTATATTACTTCAAACAATAGTGTATACCCGTATTTTATTATAAACTGTGTGTATTATGTGTGCCAGCCTGGGCTTTCGTGAAAACTTAATAAAGATAATGTGTTCAGTTGACACGATTCTTGGACGGTTCAAGAAACTGGTAGCGAAATCTTGTGCCCATATAGAATTTTAAATAAAACCTCATGCTAAACTCTTTCTCTTAATCCACTTTTTGCAAAAAATATAGTTAATAAATAAATTATAAGTATTTTAAAATCGGGAGTTACTTTTCAATCATCATGTATGTAAAAAAGACATAATATGAGATACAATTATTAGATAATATCCAAATTACTATTTCGTAGTTACTACAAGGAAAGAGTAAAAAAAATAATCTTAAAGATATGATGGTATAAAAGAAATGACCCGCAAAAATCTTAATAAAGAAAATCTGTTCTCTGGCAGGGATCGAACCTGTGTAACGCTACATAAATATAATAATTCTTTAAAAAATGATTTGTTTGCATTTAGAATACTAAACTGAGTAGGTATGGGCTTTCGAGTAAAATATCTGAATGAGCATGCGTGCATCCCTTCCTTTTTTCGTTTTATGTGCTGTGTCCCTTAAGGACGTAGGCAATCATGGCTCTCCACTTCCCCCTATCCCTTGTAGCTCTCAATAAGTTTCGTCCCTGTGCCACCTCCCCCAGATCACGTTCTATAATCCACTTGCTTAAGCCCGCCAGTTATGTCATCCGTTGCTTTCCCTCTATTCGACCTGTGAGTATCAGATTATCCAAGCCCTTCTTTCTCATTACGTGTCCCAGAAATTTCAGCTGCCTCTTCCTGGTGTTAAGTATAAGCTTCCTCTTGGTTTGCACCCTCTCCAAAATCTCATCGTTGCTCACACGCTCGGTCTATGGTATCGTTAGGATCCTTCTATAGAACCATACCTCCGTTGCCTCGAGTCTCTTCTTCATCTTTGCTGAGACCATCCAACATTCGCTGCCGTAAAGGGCGACAGATGTCACGTGGCAGCTCAGTACACTTTACTTTGTTACCAAAGAAATCATTCTGTTTCGTAATACTCTACCTAGATTTTAGAATGTGTCTTTGGCCATCTCAAAACGTCATCGGATCTCAGCGTCGCACTTACCATCCTCTGTCAAAACAACTTCCCAGATATTTAAATTTCCACATTTGATTGATTTTAGTGTCCCCGACCTCTAAATCACATTTCAGGTTCATCCTTTTACTGATAACCATGCATTCTGTCTTATTGTAGTTTATGCTTAGTCCCTTCTTCTGGCTCTCCTTTACTACCTTCTGTAGGGGGTGGATGTAATTTCTTTTCCGTGTCTGCCATCAGCATTGTGTCATCTGCGTATCATATGTTGTTAAGATTGTGGCCGCAAATGATGAATCCCGGTAGGGTTTCCAATTCTCTCAGAATTGCCTCGCTATATAGGTTGATAAGGCACATCCGGTGAGAAGACACATCCTTGTCGTACGCCCCTTTCTATTTTTATATATATGTTGAACTCATTCTCTATGCGCATGCGTGCCGTTTGCTGCCAGTATAAGATATTATTTAGTTTCTGAACGGTTCCAACAGATCCTTGTGGCGTACATTGTCGAACGCCTTGGCGTAGTCTATAAAACACAGGTACATGTCCTTCTGCATTTGTATTGCTCTTTCTGATAACATTCTGAGCATGAATATCGCGTTCCTTGTTCCGGTGTCTTTACCGAACCCGCGCTGTTCTTGTCCTATCTATGGCCTGATTCTGCTGCGCGCTCTATTCATAGTTTTGTTATGTCGCTCATTAGGCTGATTGTTCGGTGTACTTCATATTCGTTTGCGCCAGGTTTCTTAGGTAGTGCTATGAAGACAGATCTGCTGAGATCTTTCGGTATATCCCCACTGTTGTAGAATTCATTTATTATTTCTGTGATCTTGTCTATGCCAAAATCATCTGAGGCTGTTAGCATTTCCTTTACAATTCCGCCTGGCCCTGCCGCTTTGTTTCTCTTCAATTTGGCCAGTGCAGCTTCTGCTTCTGTTTTGAGAATTTCATGGCCGTCGGCAGTTCTGTGTATTGTTGGTTGTTCTCTATCATCGTGGAAGAGTTCTCCAATATACTAGCTCTAGCGCTGAAGAATTTTTCCTTCTCTAATATGAGTGTTCCATCCTTTGATTTTATGCAGTCAGTTGACGAGCATGTCTTCAGTCCTGTTAGTTCCCTTGTTTGTTTATGCATATCTCCTTTGTTGATGATACTCAGTCTCTCTATTTCTACTCATTTTTTGTTTAGTCATTCTTCTTTTGCCTGCTTGCATTTGGTCCTTATTTTGTTGTGTAGTTTTCTGTATTTCATTCTGTATCTTGGCAGAGTTTTTTTTGTCTCCTTTGCATCATGTAGAGAATCTCATCAGTCATCCATTCGCTTTTTCTTCTTCGTCTATTCTCCTTTGGGGTGATATCATTTGGTGATGTCACTAAAGCGTCTCTTAATGCGTCTCATCTCAAGTTTCCATTGTGTTCTTCGTACCTTCTTTTCACATTGTCCATATATTTTTCTTTCAGGTACGGGTCGCATACATATTTTTAAGTAGTCGACAAGATTGTTTATAAAACAACATCACACACACAAACAACATCATATCACACATAAACATTAGCGGACATATGATTACATGGACTTTGTTTTGGTGTGAGGAACCCGTCCGCAAAGTTTGTATGTGTGTGTATATATATATATAGAGAGAGAGAGAGAGAGGAGAGAAGAGGGAGAAGGGAGAGAGAAAGAGAGAGGGAAGGGAGGGAGAGAGAGAGAAAGAAGAGAGAGAGAGAGAAAGAGAGAGGGAGAGAGAGAGAGACCTAAACAGTATTAGAGAGAAAGATGTATCATTATGATTAAAACAAATTTACACCTGAAATATTTATTTTTAAACATAATCTCCATCTTTTTTAACGCACCTAATCAAACATTTCTACATTAATCAAATCGCTCGAACATTATACAATGACAATTTCAGATCAAAATTAATTTAATAACAAGTTAGCCTACGGCTTTTGTGGTCCACTCGTATACACACACACACACACACACACAATCGCCTGATGAGATGCATTGATATGCATTGAAACGCGACTGCAATTGTGTAGCGATTTTTACATGTTTTCGGTGTAATATCATAATATATATATATATTATTTAGAAGTCATTTTAGTGGATAGCCTTGTTTGAATAAACGTCCAGTTTTTTTTTGTTTTTTTTTTACTAGTATGCATTACGTCTATCTGACTCGAGAAAGCTTAATAAAGAAAATGTGCGCTACGGTACTATTCCGACGTGTGTGGCTCTTTTGCTGGATAAACCACCGTCTAATCTGGTGTTTTAGATCGCTCGGCCACACAGAGCATCAAAGACAAGTAAGGTTCTATTGACTCTTGTTAAAGGAACGCACATCCACTCGTTCAATTTCCTCTCCGAACCGCTATCCATTACACGTCTGTCAGACGTGCCCAGCAATCATTTTAGAGACTTCTGGTATGATGTTGTCAATAATATATAGCAGGTCTGACATCGTCATCACTATTACGTTGACAGTCCCTGTTCTTTCTTTCTTTCTTTCTTTCTTTCCATTGAAACAAAGTAGTGTCTCTGTTGTGTCTTTTCCGTCTTTGTACACGATCAAAACGGAATAGTCCATTATTTATTAAGTATTTGCAGGAGGCGTTAAACAAGATTGTCTTTGTTTCTCTTTCTTTCTTTCTTTCTTTCTTTCTTTCTTTCTTTCTTTCGTTCATTCTCTCTTTCTTTCTTTCCTTCTTTCTCGCCTTCTTTCGTTTTTACTTAATTTCTTTCTTTCTCTCTATTTTATTTTCTTACTTTCTTTCTTACTTTCTTTCCTTCCTTATTTCTTCTTCCTTTCTTAAAAAAGAAAGAAACAAATTCTTTCTTTCTTTCTTTTTTACTTTCTGACTTTCTTTCTTTCTTTCTTTTTATCTTCCTTACTTCTTTTTCTTTTTACATTACGTTTTTACATTATCTGTTAAATATTTGCAGGAGACGTTAAATAAGTCTTTCTTTGTTTCTCCCTCTGTCTTCTTTCTCTCTTTTTTACTTTCTTAATTTCTTTCTTTTTTCTTTCGCTTTTTCTTTTTCTCTCTCTCTCTTTCTTTCTTTCTTTCTTTCTTTCTTTCTTTCTTTCTTTATAAACTTGTTTCTTTCTCCCACCGTTCTTTCTTGCTTTTTTAATCTCTTTCCTCTTTTTCTTTTTTATCTCTCTCGTTTTGCTTCTAGAATCATCCCAACTTCTTATAGCTTTCTCTTTTTTCCTAAATTATATTTTCTGGTCCTTTTTTTCTCTTTTAGTCTCTACACCTTTTCCACCCGTGTTTCCCACCTTTTAAGTAAACAACTTGTTTCTACATTTACCGAACTTATGGAAATAAACTGTTGGCAGGAATTTTGAAAAAGAAAGTTATATTTGCAGCTGCATAAGTTGATATGAGATGATACGAAGTTGTTGACAGACAGGGAACAATTTGTGAAAAAGATAAATAAATAAAACGTACGGATGGGCGTATATCAAGCAAAACATTGTTTATTTTAAGGACGCGGCCATTTTGTAAAAGAAAGAAAATGTTAAAGGTATTTTTTAACAGGAAAATAAATTCATCAAGTTATATATCTCTAATATTTTATCCTCCGGCACCTTAGACGATATCATCATTTATATTTATATATTTTATGTTTGTTTGGTTTTATCTTTCTTTGAATTTTTAACTAAAATGTTCTGTGAGCGTTTTTTCCATTTCTTTATCATACTGGAATATTTCTGCAGAATGTCCTGCAAGAGTATTCTTCAATTTTAAAATAGATTTTTTAGAAATTTCTATACGAACTGATCACTGAGACAATCATCCATTTTTTTTTATTTAGGGACTTTTCTTTTATTTCCAGACTTTTCTCTGAATGTTTCATTCAATATCTTTGGATATTTCTTTTGAATATTTCTTTTGGATATTTCTTTTGGATATTTCTCTAGAATGTTCTTTGACAGTTTTCAAATTCGTTTCCTTACATATTTTATTATTTTGTCAATGAAATCTTCAGTTTCATGTTTCTTTGTTTTTTTGTTTGTTTGTTTTTTACATTTCTAGGGCGATCACTAATAGAACTCTTCAAATTCTTTGTTATAGAGTTTATTTCTTAATCATTTCACATCAACCAAGACAATTAAGACAGAAGGAGGTAACTAGGGTGTGAGAGAATATGAGAAAAACACTATTAAGGAGAGCGAACAATAATAAAAACAGGAATTAAGAAGACAGAAGATAACGATTGCATTTAAATCTTTGAAGATCAAAGTTGACTGGAAAGCAAGAAGCCGAAAAGAGTTCTACAAGCGAGAAGAGCAATAGAATAGGAGAACTGTTAGCATAGAAATTACATCTAACCATTTCAACTGTAAAATGATGAGACCTAATTGCCAATCTAGTATTGCACTTCATAAATTCATAAAGTCTAGGTACCAAAGAGGAAAGTTCATCAGATCAATTACCATGAAAGTATTTATAGAAAAGGCACAGGGAAGTTACATTACACAGCAGCGAATCTAGCAATTGATTCAATATCATCTTTCCACTTGATTTCAGCGGAAAACGTTTTATTTAAGATTTTTCTCTCGTATGTTCTCTGAATGTATCCTCCATTTACATTATCTTGAATCTTTTGCTAGAATGTACTCTGATAAAAATCTTCAAAGTCTTTCTCAGATTTTTTTTTACTAGAAAATTCTCTGATTGTCTGATATTATCTATCTGATATTATCCCTAAATTTATTTATAGTTTTTGCTTTTGTTTTTATGACAACTGTTCTATGGCTCACTCATTCAAATTCTTTAGCTAGCTTTTTTCTTTTTTATCCCCCTCGAGAATGTTCTCTGAAGAAATCGTTCAATTTCATTATTGTCGATTTTATCTCAAGAAGGTTCAGCGGGCGAATTGTCTGAGTTCTTTCTTTGAGATTATTTCCTCTGGAATGTTCTGGAACTGCTTCTTTTAATTTCTTTACCATTCTTAGCTTTTTGCCGAGAATATTCTGCAAGATAATAGTTCAAATTCTTTAACTGACTTATATTTCCTCCGAAGAATTTGTGGGTGTATCCTTCCAATACTTTAGCTTTTTTTTCTTTAAAACATAGGTTGGTAGTATTTGAAATTTCTTTATATTTCTAGTGTTTTTTTTCTCAAGAATATTCTGTGAGACAATCGATGAATGCCTTTCATTTGGATTTAGGATTGCAAATATTTTGAGATAATTAATCAACCTCTTTCAACTTCTATTTGTTTTTTTATTTGTCTCGAATGTTCTGTGAGAGAATCTTTTTTCTTTTGGCAATTTTTTACAGAATATTCTGTGAGAGAATTCATCAGTTTCTTTCCTTTGGAAACTTTTTCTCCAGAAAATTCTGTGAGAGAATTCATCAATTTCTTTCTTTTGAAAATCTTTTTCTTTCGAATGTTCTGTGAGAAAATTTATCGGCGTCTTTCTTTTGGGGATTTTATCTCTCGAATGTTCTGTCAGTGAATTCATCAATTTCTTTCTTTTGGTTTTTTTCCTAGAATGTTCTTTGGGAGAATTTATCTCTTTCTATCTTTTGGGAATTTTTTTTCTCTCGAATGTTTTTTTTTTTCAGCGAATTCATCACATTCTTTCTTTAGGGAATTTTTCTCTAGAACATTCTGTGAGACAATTCCTCAATTTCTTTTTTTTTCTATCGAATGTTCTGTGACAGATTTTATCAATTTCTTTGTTTTGGGTTTTTTTTCTCTAGAATATTCAGTGAAAGAATTCATCAATGTCTTTCTTTTTTCTTTTCTCTCACCAACATTCTGTGAGAGAATTCATCAATGACTTTCTTCTTGTTTTTTCTCTCACCAATATTCTGTGAGAGAATTCATCAATGTCTTTCTTTTTTTCTCTCACCAATATTCTGCGAGAGAATTCATCAATGTCTTTCTTTTTGTTTTTTTCTCTCACCAATATTCTGCGAGAGAATTAATCAATGTCTTTCTTTTTGTTTTTTCTCTCACCAATATTTTGCGAAAGAATTCATCAGTTTCTTTCTTTTGGATCTTTCTCTTTCGTATGATTTGTGAGAGAATCGATCTATTCATATCTGTCTTTTGCTGTTTGTTTCTGTGTTCAAAGAAATATATTATAAATTTCAACCTACAGTATTCCTGGCTGTTCGGCAAACGAATGCTGATTGTTTTCTTATAACTGAACCGGCTAATATTACCGTTACCATTATTACATTCACCTCCAGACAAACCCGCATGAAGCTTGGTTGCTAGGACGTTACTTGTGATATGTTGATCATTTTTATGACAGTCTATTCGGTTCATTTCTTTTGTCCCTGTTCCTGATCTTTGAGGTTAAATAGGAAAGGAAACGGTGACAAGAAAAAAAAATGATTGTGCCTCAAGACATTTTTCCTTTTCTTTATAAATTTCACAATCACCAAGAACAGAAAGTCGTGGAATAGTTCGGGATTAGTTGTTTAATTTGGAAACAGGATTTGAATTCTTTATGAATAAATTAAAATAAATAAAGGGTTTAATTAAAAATTCAGAAAATTTCAAAGTTTTTTTTGTTTTTTTTCATATTTCAATTCATAGCTGAAAGTGAACTTAGAATCTAAATGGCAAATGCCTGGCTCTTTCCTATATTATTCTTGATAGTTTGGTTCATATCTAAGCGTGAAATCAAGATCTTAATGGCCAATGCCCCTGTCTTTCAGATCTTTTATATGATATTTCGGTTCATAGTTAAGCATGGACCTTCTTCTTCTTCTTCTTCTTCTTCTTCTTCTTCTTCTTCTTCTTCTTCTTCTTCTGTATGTCGGTGGTGATCGTCTTTTTTAAATCAGTTTTCTTGTTTGTTTTCTGCTTCACATTTTATTAAGACTTATTCTCATTATGATTTTTCTTTTTACCATCTTTCTTTCATTTTCTTACTTCTTTTTTCCTTCTATCTTTCTTTCTTTTTTATTTAGCTATCATCTTCTCATTATATCTTTTCATCAGGTTTTTCTTTCTTTTTTCCTTTCTGACTTTCTTTCTTATTTAGCTATCTTCTCATTATATCCTATCTTTCATCAACTTTCTTTTTCTTTCTTTCTTTCTTTCTTTCTTTCTTTCTTTCTTTCTTTTTCTTTCTGTCTTTCTTTGTTGTTTGTTTGTTTGTTTCTTTCTTTCTTTCTTTCTTCCTTAGCTATCTTCTCATTATATACTAACTTTCATCGGCTTTCTCTTTCTTTCTTTCTTATTTAGCTATCATCTTTTCATTATATCCTTTCATCAGCTTTCTATTTTCTAAGTTTCTTTCTTTTTCTATTTTATTTAGCTATTTTCTTTTCATTATATCCTATCTTTCATCAGCTTTCTCTTTCTTTCATTCTTTCTTTCTTTCTTATTTAGCTATCATCTCATTTTATCCTATCTTTCATCAGCTTTCTTTTTTTATTTTTTATTTCTTTCTTTCATTCTTTTTCTAATTTATTTTGCTATTTTCTTTTCCTTATATCCTATCTTTCATCAGCTTTCTTTCTTTTTTTAGCTATCATCTTCTCATTATATCTTTTCTCTCATCAGCTTTTTCTTTCTTTCTTTCTTTCTTTCTTTCTTTCTTTCTTTCTTTCTGTTCATTTTCTCTCTCTCTTTCTCAATTCTCCTTTCTCTCCTATTCTTCTTCCCGACTTCATTCCCCTTCTTGTCATTTTTCTTTCTTTCGGTTCTTGCGATTCGTCAGTGTACGTTTGTCACTCGGATATTTTAAAAATACATTAAATAATAAAAGATCATTTTTGAATTACCAATGAAAAAAATAGAAAATAATCAAGTCTATTTCTAGAAGTTTATTTTAAAACTCTTCTATAGCAACACAAAATACATTAACGGATTCTCTTTTACAGATTTTCACTTCATCTTCTTTTGATTAAAAAGAAAAAGAAAGAAGAGAAAAGTATTAAAAGAAAGTATAAAAGATAAAGATAATGAGAAATATACACGGAGTCTGCATTACATCGTCATGGTTTCATTCGTCAGCGAGTGTTTTCCCGTGTATTTTGTTTGCCGCCATTTTTTTGTTTCCCGCCTTTTTTGTTATTTTATTGATCAAAACATTGAAGAGTCATTTTTGTCTTTAATGACGATGTGTCGTGAAATTATTCAGAATGCTGCAGACAAGAAGACGGCAGACGATACAAAGCAAAGTATAAATTCTCGCTTTATTCCCAGACATGAAAATTTGTTTTTCATGCAGGCTAGAAATTAAATTTACAGTTTTTCGTTGATGAATTTAATTAACACGAATTAAATATCAAATGAAGACTGCTTGAAACTATAACAAGATATAGACTGATGTGATATTAGTGAACATTGCAAATGGTTTCTACTTTACATGTTAAGATTTAGAAAAAAAATACGCTGTAAAATATTTGAGTATGAAAAGCATTCACAGTAATTAATTTATATAGCTGCTTACGAAAAAATAACATCGATAATTGATAGAAATAAAAGAGGCCCCCACACCAAAAATAAAACTCACACATTTTTTTCCAGATGGAAGTTTGATATTTTTTGTGGTTTAAACTTGCAGAATAAATATTTTTGAGAGCGGAAAATATGGCTGATTTAGGAATAGAAAATTATATTATCTGAAAAGAAAAAGAAAATGAACGGTTAGAAGGAAGTTAGATATTTTTCTGGGTATGAAATTATAGAATCTGAAAAAGAATTATTTTTGTGAGAGAGATATTTGATACTTTTCCTGGCAAGAAGTTGTAGAATTTGAAAAGAATAACATTTTCCAGGAGAGTAATGCTCGATTTTTTTCGGAGTATGAACTTGTAAAATATGAAAGATTAAATATTTATTTATTTTGTGCAAAGGGAACTTGAGATGTTTCGAGGTATGAACGTGTAGGATTTGAAAAGAAGAACTTTTTGGTGACAGAAAAGTTTGATACGTTTCGATGTATGAACCTGTGGAATATGGAAAAATAAAAATAAAATAATCTAAGAGTGAAATTTGATATTTTCGAGCTATGAAATTATAGAATTTTGAATAAAAAATGTACAATAATTAATATGTCTTAGGTCCTGGGTATGACGATAAACTACATCCGGCAGCAATAACTATAATCAGAAGATTGGACGTTTTGGCGAGCGCGAAACCACGTGTTAATTGCTGTTGTTCCCAGGAAAACTCTGACCTGGGATGGTAGCACCTGCTACGGTCCCAGATATGGGCAAATAGAGAACCCCAAAAACAAAAATAAAACATTATGAAAGTATAAAAATTAATTTTTATAATAAAAATACCAGCAATATATTTTAAAAAGGACCAACAATACATATAGTAAAATGACCAATAATACATTGTTAATGCAAAATGACTAAGAATACATTTTATCTGTACTTGACGGCTTACAACTGCCTTCAAAATATATTGAATTGAAGCCATAAAATTGTTCAAATGATTTAGATTTCGGCATTAAATAATAGACGTTGAGATGCCGCTAAACAAAATCAACCAATAAAACACAACCAACAGGAAAGAACTCTTTCATGACGTTAATCCATATAATATATTATAATTTCTTAAAGAAATCAAACTGTAAATTCAAAATATACACTACAGCTCAAAAGTCTGAGGACACCCACAGTAAGTCTTTAAATTGGCCCCAAAGTATTTGTTTTGTACATTAAATAAAAGGAAATTATTATACATGGTTAAAAAAAAGTGAAACATGATTATTTATTAGAAATTTTATTATAACAAAAAGAAAAAAAAAAATGATTAAATTTTGCTGTCGTCAAAATATCCTCCTTTATCTTTGATTACTGCAGCACTAATTGTTAGCATTCTCAAAGTATAAGTTTGATAATTGATTCCATTCCTTTTCCAATGATTCTAAAAACTCTTTTTCATTATTTTCACTCTTCTGTCAAGTTCATGCCATGTTGATTCTAAGGGTGGCTTCAAACTTTTGAACTGTAGTGTAACTTCAACAAAACTACGACATAAAACACACCGCCACTAGCAATTATGTCCACACAAACATATATATGCACAAAAGCTGAGTATCATTTACCATGTATTAAATTGTGGAAACAGAATAATATATACTATATTTTTCTTTCTTCAAAACTACCAAGAAAAATAAATTTCGCCATTAAATGACCCATAAAGGTGTTGATAAGCCGTTAAACAAATCAAATCAAATCAATCAATCATGACGCAGGTTATCTTGATACGAAGTGGTTCCTAACTATCTGACATTCAAGTCCTCAAGGACACATGACCCAGTCGATAAAAGCGTTAGCTGAATCCAGTGACTTGAATCAAAGAGTTGTGAGTTCAATACCTGGATAGAGCAGATGCGAACAAAAAACTTGGAGTGTTGAGTTAAAAGGGAGATAACTGATACTGAGATTTTCGGAAGTGGCATGGCACGTGAAACTAGAACAATCTACTCCGGTGGACAAACTAAAGGGTTCATTTCGAAATTACAATCACCTGAAGAATGCCGGAGCGTAATATGGCAACGAAAATGGGGACAGTTTGAACAATGTAAATAATTACAATACCTCAACTCAGAAAACAAAAATATCTTTAAGAAGATCGGAGCGTACAACGGCCAAAACGTCGTGAAGATGGCAACGAAGATGAGGACAACAGTCCGAACAATGTAAATAGTGTAAATATCTGACATTCTGATATAAAATGAAAGTTCGCGCCAGAAATTCAAGGCTTATTGTTTTATTTTTCCCCCCTTTTTCTCTCTCGTTTCTAACAAGTTAAGAGACATTTCCCCATTCATTCCACACCCTGACAGGACACGGAGAAGAAGAACCTTTATATTTGTCCTTATGTATGTGACGAATTGCATCAGGTTACCAATTTCTTATGCGAATCATCAGTTTGTAGTGGAATTGTCTAATTTGTTGAAGAGGGATATTTTCTTGTGTTGAATGGATATATATATACATATATATATATATATATATATATATATATATATATATATATATATATATATATATATATATATGGATAAAATAACTGAAAAAAAATTGGGTGTTTTTTTTGCGAAAGTATTTATTTCTATGTTTTTATATATATTTAATATTTCAGACCACCTCGGTCCTTCCTCAGAAATTAATTGAATTACTGTATTACTGTATTTGGCAGTTTGTTTACACTTTACAGCGTTCATCGTTAGACGCGGACGTCACGTGATGTGGAACGCAACTATGTTTGAATTTTTTAACGTAAATCTAACGATAGTATTTTAGATGTTGTTTAAAAAGTTTTTTTTAACTATATCTAAAGAAATTTTTTAACTATTGAAATATTTATACAGATTTAAAATACCCAAGACTTTGTTTAACCCTAGTTTATATGTATCTAATTTTAAAATCCAGTATTTCTCTTTTTTCTTCGTGTGTATGTTGTACTAAAGCCTGAGTCTATTAATATACATTTACAGTTGTCTAATGAGTGTCCTGATTGTTTAAAGTGTTCAGCTATGGGGGAATACGGATTGTTTTGACGTATGTCTTGTTTCAACAACCACAAACAAGACATAATTCATTGAGTCTGAAACAAACCTCAACAGAATGCAGAAAGCACTGGACGGCCGTTTCGTCCTATATTTGGGACTCATCAGCAGTGCGCATCCACTACCGAGAATTGAAACCCTCACAGTTAAATTATCAAGCAAACGTCATACTAACTGTTCCAACGGGCCTCGGTGACGAAGAGGTAGCAAATCAAACTCAATATAGCGCTGTTCGCTCACATATTCCACGGAATATGTAAGCGAGCGGAGCTATATATATATATATATATATATATATATATATATATATATATATATATATATATATATATATAAGGTTATAGTGGCGATACTATTGACGTTGCGATAAGTTTTTTTTCTTAAACAGTAGGCAGCGTATTCTATGCAACATATGGTTCGTTATGGATTAAGAAAACCCTGGATGAGAAAAGAGACACGTCTTGTCTCTACTGAATCTACTAGTTGAAGAATATGATTGAGTTTGTGTCATTCCTTTTTATACTACTTTATACAACTCCGCCTTCCGAGCATTAGGATAATTCTTCTGGCTGTTATGGTAGAGTAATGAAGAAAGGTTAATGAATACAAAAAATAAAACAAACAAACAAAACTTGAATAGAATGAGAAAGAGGAAGCATAAAACAAACCATAAAAATAAAGTTACGCAAATAGACAAAATGAAAGTCTCGCCTCAGATGTTACAAAAATAGTGTTGAGCTTCAGAGAAGTCAGGTGCATTAGCATGTTGACCAGAAAGATATCGTCCCAGCTACCAGGTGCAGTGCCGCGCCTCATAGAAGGTCTGCTCCCAAAATGTGCTCACAAAGGACTGTATGACATAAGATATATAAGCACCCAACCGAGTGGAAGCAGGACGAAAATCAATCGCTTATATAACGACAGTAATTGACGAAATTCGGATGGAATAACAACTCGGAGGCGTGATAAGACTTAAGTTAGCTTTATTAAGCTTGAATGCAGAGACACAGCTAGACCGCTTATTTATAGCTTTTAAGTAAGAGAATGTTCATCTTTCAAGGGAGACAATCGTCATCAAGAGAGGTAATTCTTGTTGGTCTATACCACATTCTCCCCCGCTTTATTTCTAATCGGATGTGATGAATTCGCTCTGTCGAACAGACGTTCTGCAGGTCCTTTTGGAGCGTCTGCCATTGTTTTGAGTATGTTTCGGGCTTAGGGACTCTCCGGGTCTGTAGACGTATTGTGTTGGTTTTATTCCCCTGCGTGCTGGTTCTCTGACTCTGAAGACAATGAGTCTAAATCGGAGGGTGGATGAACGGATTTCTGAGCCAACGGTCGCATGTCCTCATGAGGGTCATAATGTACCCTCACTGTCTGATCACCCGACTACTTTCCATCTGAGTATCGGACTAGTCTAGGGAATCGGAGAGCCGAGTTCGAATTCCAGTCGAATCCATTACATTCACTTACGTGCTAATACCCTTGGGAAAGGTATGAATCCTCGTCTTCTCCCTCCGGCTATGAGTAAATAGCAGGATAGACCGGGTTTTATAGCCTTGAATGGTAACTGGTCAACTGCAGAAAGAAATGGCAACCAACTGCGGGAAAAATCTGCCTCGTCAGTCATGTATCGAAAGATAGGTGATCGCCTAAGTGCGTAATACCCATGGCACATAACTGAATAGAAGCACGGTAGAGTAATGGATAGCGGCACGGATTGAGGAATCGGAGAGCCGAGTTCGAATTCCAGTCGAATCCATTACATTCACTTACGTGCTAATACCCTTGGGAAAGGTATGAATCCTCGTCTTCTCCCCCCAGCTATGAGTAAATGGCAGGATAGACCTGGTTTTATAGCCTTGAATGGTAACTGGTCAACTGCAGAAAGAAATGACAACCTACTGCGAGAAAAAATCTGCCTCGTCAGTCATGTATCTTTCGATACATGATCGCCTAAGTGTGTATCACCCATGGTGCATAACTGTATAATGGGGATTCAAGTTCAATAAATTGTAATAACATCTCAAAGGTGTTATAAAACTTAAGAAAGCTTAATTGAACTTAAATGGGGAGGCACGGCTAGACCGCTTATTTCTTGTATTTAAGTGAGGAAGAGTTCTTCTTTCAAGGGAGAGAAACGTTACCAAGAGAGGTAACTCCTGTTGGTCTATGCGATACTGTAGTTGACCCCCCCCCCCCAAAAAAAAAAACAATGTTTCAAATGGGATATTTTCTCTCATTTCCTTATTATTGTGAATACGATAAATTTTGAAATGTATAAAATAAAAAAAAAATGCTTTTATCGAAAACTTTCCGAGAAGCATTTATCTGCATCCCTGGGTAACATTTATTTCCTGACTTGATGAGCCGTAGTGTGCATTTTCTAGAAAATAACTCGATTAAGGTCTGCACATTGTCTCTCGCAAGAAAATTGGTATTTACAGAATCGATATATTTCTTTGATCATAGCTTTCTGGTACTATGCAGCACCATCATTAAATCTAAAAGCGTCAATCATCTTCAACTAAGAGAGAGAGAGAGAGAGACGGAGAGAGAGAGAGAGAGAGAGAGAGGGAGGCTGCTCTTTCAAATTTGGCGCGTACACCTAACAAAAAGCCAAAACAAACATGAGCCGACATTCATCCATGAAAAAGATGTACACTGTTTCACAGAAGAAGCTGACACAATAAAGAGATGGACAGTGTAGTGTTCATACGGTGATTTTCTAAGCGTATCCTAGATGTGGCACAAGGCCGAAAATATAGAGACACATAATGACGATCGAACTCACTATTCAGTCGTAATTGATCTAGCGAGACCTGCTTGTTAACCATTAAACTAAGATGAAGTACTCAATATGATTTTCTCAGCGTAGCTTAGATGATGACAAATGCCGAAAGTATGGAAGCCCCTAGTGAGGATCGGACTCACTATTCAGTTGTAATTGATCTAGCGAGACCAGCTTGTTAACGATTACACTACGTTGAAGTACTCAAAGTGATTTTCTAAGCGTAGCTTAGATGTTGCACAAGGCCAAAAGTATGGACCCCCAGTGAGGATCGGTATCACTATTCAGTCGTAATTGATCTAGCGAGACCAGATTGTTAACCATTACACTACGTCGAAGTCCTCAAAATGATTTTCTAAGCGTAGCTTAGATGTTGCACAAGGCCAAAACTATGAACCCCCACAGTGAGGATCAGTATCACTATTCAGTCGTAATTGATCTAGCGAGACCAGCTTGTTAACGATTACACTACGTTGAAGTACTCAAAGTGATTTTCTAAGCGTAGCTTAGATGTTGCACAAGGCCAAAAGTATGGACCCCCCAGTGAGGATCGGTATCACTATTCAGTCGTAATTGATCTAGCGAGACCAGCTTGTTAACAATTACACTACATCGAAGTCATCAAAATGATTTTCTAAGCGTAGCTTAGATGTTGCACAAGGCCAAAAGTATGGACCCACCAGTGAGGATCAGTATCACTATTCAGTCGTAATTCATCTAGCGAGACCAGCTTGTTAACCGTTACACTACGTTTAAGTACTCAAATTGATTTTCTCAGCGTAGCTTAGATGTTGACAAATGCCGAAAGTATGGAAGCCCCTAGTGAGGATCGGACTCACTATTCAGTTGTAATTGATCTAGCGAGACCAGCTTGTTAACGATTACACTACGTTGAAGATCTCAAAATGATTTTCTAAGCGTAGCTTAGATGTTGCACAAGACTGAAAGTATGGAACCCCCTGGTGCGGATCGAACTCACTATTCAGTCGTAATTGATCTAGCGAGACCAACTTTTTAACCATTTCACTACGTTGAAGTAGTCAAAATGATTTTCTAAGCGTATCTTAGATGTTGCACATGGCCGAAAGTATGGATCCTATAGCGTAGAAAACGGCGACTTACCTCGTCAAACCAAGCGACAGCGCGTCGCGCGTATCCTACGACGGAAAATGTGGTGAAAAAGAAAATTACTTACCAAAAAAAAAAAAGGACACGTAGATATTTATTATATAGAATTACATAATTGTGCCACAAGGCCAAAAAATTGGAGGGCTTGAGGCTGGTCCACACTAACTATCTTATACCGAGCTAATCCGATTCACGACCCATTCACTCATTACAATTTTCGCATTCACCATAAAAAATCGTCCGTCACCAATCAATCCTTCAAACACCATAATACCGCATTCTCTCAAGGGGGACCTAAAAAACGCGCCCCATGCCATAAAAATTTAATGATAATAAATTATGATACATAAAAATCTAATAATGAAGAATGTGATGGGAGGGAGATGAAGCCAATAATAAACTAAAAATCAACACAAAGAAAACTAAACATAACTGATGTTAGTAGGGCCCGTCCAACCCTCAAAAAGGAGAGGCCGCTGTATTCTGCCCATGGGACAAAATCAAGAAGCTCTCTCGCTAAAGGAGTGGGGAAAGGATAAAAATTATACGACCATGGGAAAAGATAAAGCTGACCCAATCCAGATAAAAACGGGGCCAAGAACAAACTGGGGAGGATAGGAATCTCAACCTGGATCATAACCAAAGATGTGGCCGGGAACAGACCGGGAACAACACATACTCACATTGACTAGGTACACAAGGCTTGTCTAACCTAACCAAGAGGAGGGATCCACAGGAAACCACCCCGATGTGACGTAGGTTGACCCAAAAGAGAAAATCAAGGCTAGCCCCGTTCAAACGAACCAAGCTCGCCTCTTTCACTCACCTTTCGCTAAAGAGTGTCGAATGCAAGCGTTTTCTATCAGTTCTGATCTTCATCTTGAGCTGATGCTCAAAGAATCGGATCAGATCCTGGTGAGAAAGACGGTTGCCTCGCAAGACTTCCTCCTGCCGCGTCGTCCAAATCACCATTCGGGCCGTGGCCAGCAGCGTCAGAAACACCATTCGTTTCACCCCAGAATACTGAGGCGACACATTGTCACACACGTATGCGCGATCAATGGGCACGAGCTTTTCGGGAGCGGGACGAGCCGTCAACTCGCCAACATGGTCCCGTAAGGGGAGGACCCGGGGGCAAGGGTAAAGGCGTGCGAAGCCGTTTCTTCTAAACCAAGGCAACACCGTCCACAGTCTGGCAAATCCGCCAAGCCATTATGAAGACCTTGTCATTGAGAGGCAGCCTATTCCGAGCCAATCGCCAGGTAAGTGAAAACTCAGGGTTACTAAGTAAGACCAGTAAGAGCGAAACTCCTCCTCCGACAATCCGAGCCGATCACGTAGAGAATCCTACGCGACCCCCTCCACTAAAAGACGATAGAAGACCTCCTAGGCCGTGAAAGGTCACCGGACCGAGGAACAGCCAAAAAGGCCGACCGACACTCGCGAAGGAAATCCGATTGATCCGGGGGCTTACGATGGCGCTCAACCCGCGAGACGGGGGGACTGATAGTATGGAAAGGGAACGCGCCCCTAACAATCGCCGCCATAATCGAATCTCCTGTCAATGCGCGAGGCGAGTTTGTGGCTCGGCAAATGTAACATTCCAAGCCCCCCATGACACGGACATTGTGCACAGATTCGTCGATTCCCGCGTCCCCTCCATAAAATGGAGGATAACGATCGCTTAAGCGGCTTCATATGGTCATCATAGAGAGGAAGTACGGACAATCGATAAGGGACAATCGGGAAAACGTAAGTAGCACACGCCTCCGCCCTGTCCTTCACGGCAGCGTCGACCTTTGCTCGTACTTCAGACCAATTTTTCTCCAGCTGGAGGTCGGGTCCAAACCACACTCCAAGAATGCGGACAGGACCGTCCGTCCAATCGAAGCGGCCCGGAAGATCGACCCCCTTCCAGGCACCTAACCGCAAGCCGGACGACTTGTCGCGGATTATCTTGGCCCCTGTCACCTTTTCGTACAGATCAAGCGCCTTCAGTACTGCTTCAATGTCGCTGCGGGATGACACGAAAGTAGATACGTCATCGGCGTACGCAGAAACCCTGGCTCGAGCCTCTCCAGAAACGGCGATTCCGCGTAGGGCCAGACTGCACGCCGTGTCCCTTAGCCGGCGGAGGAGAGACTCCAACGCCAAAGCATAGAGTAAAAAAGCGTCCGAGAGATTCCCGTTCACCTGTACCACAGCACTGGGGGAGCGATAGAGGAGGCTAATCCAGCGGTTGAAGTCGGATTCGAATCCGGCGGCCTGCAGGGCAGCTGCAATGTAGCGATAGTCAACCCTATCTGCCTTGGACTGATCTAAACTGATCAGCGCGGCCTCATCGTCGTCTTTTACACCCTCTATGATCGTGCGGATCAGATGCAGTTTGCTCTGAATTGTTCGGCCCTTCACAGAACAAGTCTGCTCCGGACCCAACAGAGACTCTGCAACTGACTGCAAACGGTCCTGCAGGATCTTGGCCAAAATCTTTAACTCTTTGTTTAGCAGAGTTATGGGCCTGTAGTCATCTACTTTCCAACCAACACCCTTGTCCTTTTTCAACAGCGTGATCACACTCCTGGAAAACCGGTCGCGGATGGACCCTGCCGGAACCAGTTGTTGAACACGGGAGTCAAAATCGGGACAAAGATGTGCGACAGTCTCAAGTACAATTCATAAGGCAAACCATCCAGACCGGGCGACTTGCCTCTGCCGACCTTCTTCAATGCCGTGTAGACCTCGCCCTCCGTGATCTCTCCCTCGCAGCCAACCGCTTCAGTCGGCGAAAGCCGAGGAAAGTCAGCTAAGCTGCGAAACTCCTCATCACGGAGACCAGGCTTCTTGGTAAACCGGCTCTCGAAATGCCGCCAAAGAAGGCCTCGCACATGTTGTCAGGGTCCCGAAGAGTATGTCCCTCCGGGGATTTGACCTCACGAATGTAACGATTGGAACCTCGACGGATCTCTTCCTTGTGCAATTCTGCGCCCATTTTCACAGCTTCAGAAGACATCTTGCTTAACTTCTCTCTAACTACCTGAACCATGTAGCGCTCGCTATTGAAACACTCCAGGGCCTCCCTAGCTAGGGCTATCTCTAGGGGATCCCCCCATCCACCGCTCGCGAAAAACTAGTCTTAAGCATCTTCACCTTCTCAGCTCTATCTAGGGCGAGCCGTTTGTTGAAATCAGTGAAGGACCTAATCCTATACTTAAGTCTCTCCCACCACTTATTCCCGATACCGGCCCCAGTATCTCCCGCAGTTCTAAGCTAGTTAGCTGCTTCTGGAAGTTCCACCTGTCCAGTAAGGTCAGATTGAACTTCCAGTAACAAGCCCTTTTAGGCCTACGATCTAACGCCATCCGGACATAAACAAGTTTGTGATCCGAATAGCCTATCCAGTAGAACGTGGGACAAGCTAACAAGTCTACGTCGGCTCTTCTAACTAACATTCTGCCCAGGTAGCTAACCACTCGGTCAAAAGGCCAATTAAGAGCCCACGTCCACATTCCCCCCACCCGGGGTGATCGACCCGGTATCTAGCGACGAGACCAAACTCTTCCATCAGATCAAGCAGGCTACGATCGCGCCTCCTCCCACTAGCTCCCCTCCCCTATCTAACTTGGGGTCCAGGATGGCATTCCAGTCCCCCATTAACACTAGGCGCGTTGAATCCACCAGGAACGGCCCCAACCGCCGAATAAACGAGACCCGCTACTCATGGTCGTTGGGCGCATAAACCGCATCGACTCGAAACGAACCACTTTTCACGGCAACATCGGCCACGATCAACCGGCCCTCAGCATCGGTATGCACAAAGTCCACCTTCGCATCAAGAGTACGTCTAACCAGCAAAGAAACTCCTCTGGCCTGTCGTTCCCCATATGCAGAATAAACAAAGTCGTTCTCCAGTACATACGCATCAACGTTGCAAACAAAGTGAGTCTCTTGGATCGCGGCGACATCCACGCCGAAAGACAAGAGGTCCCGGAGCAGGCGGGCCGCCTTACCACGATCCCTCAAGCCCTTCGCATTCAGACTGGATAACTTGATTGACATCGTTTAGGCCTGCAAAAAATAATAAGTAAAGCAAAAACCTACTCACATACGGGACGGAAATCTGAGTCAGTTAGGATCCCGACGCATTGTCTTAGACTCGCTTCACCTAGATCTGACGTCATTCATCCATCCAGGACAATTCCGCCGACATCCGTGGGATAAGTTTATTTTAGACACCTATATAGGGAGGGGTAGAGAATAACAGCACAATATTGACTTAACTTTTTAACATACGGAGAATCAATATCTGTAATTATAATATTGCAAAATGTCTCCTTTGCTTCTGCAACATGACCCCAAACTTTTAAATAGGCCCCAGTGTCCTTTATGCAGGTAATGAAACCCTGGGATTTTGGAAAATTACGTGAATCTTCCACTGATTTTCCATCTACGCTGGTTAACTTATACAGCAATCGTAACTGGGCGCTCTTTTGGCTGGACAGACCTTTCTTTAATTCGTCCCCGTCCACCCTACAAATTGACTCAGGTCCAGAAAAAAAGTTTTTTTCTTTTTCTTCGTTGTTGCCTTTGAGGATTGGGGAGGGGTAGCAGTTGACGAATGAGGGGGTGTGGATAGGGAACTAAGGGAAGAGTTTGAGGGAGAGGGGGACGGAGCACGTGAAGGGGAAGAAGGGAGGCTCCTAGTTTTAGTGGTAGCTTCAGATTTTTCTTTCGGGGAAGCAGGGACGGAATAGGATCTGGTTTTGTCTATGCCCCTCTCCGCCCTACTACGCCCAGAGTGCTTTTGCGTAGTTGTCTCTATCTCTTCTTCCTCCTCTCTACTTCTCTTCAGCGATGCTGCACGAGGTGGAGACATTTTGTCCACCTCCATTTCCTCCTCGGTTTGCTGTTGTTGTTGTTGCTGCTGCTGCTGCTGCTGCTGCTGCTGCTGCTGCTGCTGCCGTTGCTTTTGTTTTGTTTTGTTTTTGTTTTTTTTAGTGTCTGCTTCTTTTCGGGCTTTTTCTTGCCCTCGTTCTTCTGCCTTTCTTTTTTTTGCTAATGCTGCGTTGATGATTGCTGTTTCTCAGTTGTCTCCTTTTTTGGAGAGGGAGAAGGCACGTTTTTTGCCCACTTACCACTTCCCACCTCCTTCCAGACACTATCGGGGTCTTTGTCTGCTACCCCCTCTACCACGGTTGCTGCAACTGCTGCTGCTGCTGTTGTAGTTGTGGGTTGAGTTGCAGGCAAAAGATGTTTCGCGGGGCACTCCTTTGCCATGTGGCCCACGACACCACACGACCAACAGTTCGGTTTCCGTCCCTCAATGACTACCAACATTCTTCACTCTCTACATAAGAGAATATTCGGAATCAGCCCAAAATTTGTACTGGTCAACGTGACCTGCAATTCCACTTCTCCAATGGCGATGCCCGATTTTCCTAAAATCGCCTTCACTTACTCCACTTTTCCAAATTTCGAAAATAAGGCTCCCATCCGGTCTTCTGAGATATCCACGGTCACCCCATGGACTGTGATCCTTGTCCTACGGGTGCCCATGTACTCAGTTTTCAGTCTTAAATTCTTCGTGCTTAGCACACTGCCAGCCAGCTGTTTGGCATCTTGCTCGGTGGGCCGTAGAATGTCCCATATCGGATTTTCGCGTCTCGCCAAAACCTTGGGTTTTATCTTTAAGGTCTTTAAGACCTCCTCCATTGTTTCCCTGCTGACTCCAATTAATTTACGGCTTTTGACGTCGGAAGTCAGCAGGGATATTATTCTTGTATCGACGGCCTCCAACGCCCCTGGAATGGTGAGGAATTCATTTTCTTTAAACGAATCCTCAAACTCTTTCCTTTTCTCCTCATAAAACTCTACATTTTTCTTCGGCCTATTTTCAGCCCAGGGCGTTTTTACCGAAGACACCGGCGGTGTTTTAGTTGAGTTTTTCTCGCTCATGGTGGCCGAAACGACCGCCATGACTGAACAAATAACCGGTTGTTTCTTTGTTCTTTTCTTTTTTTAAATTATTTTAACAACTAAAAACAATATCAAGAACAAACCACATAAAAAACGAAAGAAGAACGTGGGCAACCAAAGACAAATTCAAATAAATACGAAAAATGTAATGCAAACAAAAACCTTGGGGAGGGTAAAAATACAAAAAGGGAAATAAACGAAAAGAGAAAAGAACAAAAATGCACAAATATATGAACAAATAAACGGAAAAGTCAAAACTGAAAAATTGAAAAGAGTTTTTATAAAATCAAATCAAAAACATAACCGTTCACACGTCGATTAACACTTGCTTGTCTTAATACACTCAACCCTAGGCCAAAAAAAGGGCACGTATTCCGCATGACATGCTGAAACTGAATACTTAAATTGAAAAAAAAAACAAAAAATAAGTCCGTCGCAGGAGTTGCTTTAAAGTATTTTGATATGCAAAAATTGAACATTTTCGCTACTGCGTTTGTTGGAGAGTCAGTTACTTTTCTGACTGGTTGCGTGCATTGTTATTTGTGAGATAGTACCTCCGAATCGAGTTTTCGGCATTTTCTTTCTGCCCCCACCACCATGTTCGAGTTTAAACTTCGTGATTTGTTCTCTGCGTTGTGGAAATAATCTGCGACAAATATTTCCTTTACAATCCCAGATCGCCTACAGAACACCCTAGTAAAGATCGGACTCACTATTTAGTCATAATTGATCTAGCGAGACCAGCTTGTTAACCATTGCACTACGTTGAAGTACTCAAAGTGATTTTCTAAGCGTAGCTTAGATGTTGCACAAGGCCGAAAGTATGGAGTCCCCTAGTGAGGATCGGACTCTCACTATTTAGTCGTAATTGATCTAGCGAGACCAGCTTGTTAACCATTACACTACGTTGAAGCGCCCCAGGGGAGTGCAACTACCAAAACTGAAGAAATTGCAGTTTGTTAAAGAGCCAAGATGTGTCAAACGGTGAAGACCTTTCAATTTGCCGAGAATTAGAATCAGCCATCAAGCCAGTGAAAAATGGAATTGGCAACATTCCTGCAGAATTGACCAAGAATAGAGGGGAATCAGCGATCGATATTCCTTCATCGATCTGCAATAATATCTGGCAAAACGGTGAATGGCCAAAGCTGTGGACACCAGTCACTCATCATCAATTTTGCCACAAGACAGGCAACTTACAACTATGACTAATTATATAACGATAAGCCTTATCAGTCATGCGAGCAAAGTTATACTAAAAGTAACACTAAACAGATTAAGCGGAAGAAATAATTGCTGAAGAACAAACTGGCTTGTGCGGGAGGGAACATTTCATCACCGCCGACTCAACACCGACCAACCGGTTTTGGCTGTCATAGATTCTACATCTCTTAGATCAGCTTTGAGTTATAGAGATTTGGTGAAAGTTTGGCTGTTTGTTTTAGTGATTTATTATTTGCAACAACCGATCTGGCTGTGTGGTGTTTAATTTTCAAACTTTTACTCACACCCAAAATGGAAATTCTTAATCAAAGAGGAAAAGAAAAATTTGCATACGAAGCCATTTATTTGTATTTGATAAATTTAGTAAAAGAGACGGCAACATAATATTTTGGCGTTGTGACAAAGGCTGTAGGTATAATGCAACGACATGTAAGAAGTTTGGAGCATTTATCAAGGAAGTAAACAAACATTCCCACAATTCGTCAGCGGCCAATATGGAAATGGATAAAGTGCACACAGCCTTGAAACGTCGTGCCGAAGACACTGTTAAAAATCCAAGTCTCGTAATAAGTGAAGTATTAGCAAATGTATTTCAGGTCACACTGGGATTATTGCCAGATGCTTCATCCATGAGGAAAAAGCAAATGGAAAGCCGTAAGCGCTACCCACCCCCCGCCAGGTCTTTTAGATCTTCAACTCAATATTGAATTGCACACAATTTTCAACAGATTTTTAAATTAAGTATAACATCATGTATTATAAATGATCGTTAATAAATTACATTTATTTGTTTTTAAAAAGTCAATGAAAAAAATTTCATAGTTTCCATATCGTTGATTCGGCGGTGTTGAGTTGGAGATTATGAGTCGTCCTGCACCCGGCACCAAACACGAAATGAAAGCATTGGGGTAACTTGAAAAAATGTACTGTATGAAAAATACAGTCATCACCAGCGAAACATCTTCCACATATTCATAGACTTCAAATAGCGTTCGAGCGCATGTAGAATGAGGCACTTTGGACTATCATGAAGAAATATAATATCGGCCATAGGTTGATTGAAACAGTTCGGCAGCTATACCTTAGCAACAATCTGGCAGTGTGATTCTTTCACGGGGAAGATTGTGGGAATGGTTCCACATATCACTTGAGGCTCGTCAAGGATTTCGACAGCACCTACGCTTTTTAAACTCTTCCATGAAATAATATCGGATGCCCGTCAGAACCATATCAGCAGAGTCAGCATTAGACGGGAAACTATTACAAACCCCAGGTTTGCTGATGACATCGACGGCCTGGCTGGACGTGAAGAACTGGCTGACCTGGGGAGGTATTTGGAAGCAACAATATTCAGATATTTCACGAAAATCAATGCTGAGAAAACAAAGCTGATGGGGAATAGTGGGGAACCCATTAGGACACCAATTACAGTCAGTGGTCATTAATTGGAGACAGTGAAACTAATTAATTACCTTGGTGCAAACATCATCCAAGATGGATCCAAGGCAGAGGTCAGTGAGAGATGGCATGTTTGAAACCGATCCGGGGAAGACAAAAAGCCAGCCTAAAATATAAACTGAAATTGTTGCATGCTTTCGTCTTGCCGGTCCTCCTGTATGCATGTGAGATCCAAATTACAGAGGGGAGATAACGTCAGATGCCTGCTTGGTATTTCCTACACCGCCCGCGTCATGAATGAAGAGGTGTGCAGAAGAGCGAGTCATTAGATAAATGGCTATAAATGTTGCAGAGCACCACCTCGTTCTGAGGGGTAGGTCTCTTGGTTGACGGGGTCGATTCTATAACGTTGTATCTTCCCTCGCTCGTCTTCTCCTGGCCACGTGTCGAAGTCCGGAGATGAAAGAGAACTTCATTTTAAACTTATTTATTTTATTAAACACGTTGACGTGTACATTTTTAACTAGACAGTGGGGTGGCTCTATCACCCCACTGGGGAGCAAGTTCCCCAAGACACGAAATAACAACATCTACTGTGTATGGTTCAATTTGGTTTGGTTTGGCTTGGTTTACGGCATATCAACCTCAATGGGTTATTTAATGCCGAGAAGATTTTTAGAATACCTTCGTATGAACAGAATATGTATTCTTTGGTTTATTTTGGTTTGGTTTATTTTGGTTTACGCCATATCAACCTCAATGGGTTATTTAAGGCCGACATTTTTTATTGCTGGTAATATTTGTTTTTCATAAAGGTATTACTGGTAATATTTTTTCCTTCAAAAATCTATTTCTGGTAATATTTTTTCCAAAAAATATATAGCTGGTAAAAAATGTATAGCTGGTAATTTTTTTTTCAAAAATGTGTAGCTGGTAATAATGTATTGTTGGTTATAATTTTTAAAAAGTATTTCTGGTATTAAAACGTATTTTTACACTATCATAGTGTTTGACCCCAGTTTGGGGGGTTACCTATTTGCCCATGGCTGGGACCCTACCAGGTGCTACCACCCCGAGTCAGGGTGGACCTGGGAACACCATCAATTAAGAGGTTGTTCCATGCTCCCCAAAACCTCCTGATCAGAGGCCTTGCTGTTGGACGTAGTTTATCATCTTACCCAGGACGCGGATGTAGTTTATCGTCATACCCAGGACGAGGATATAGTTTATCGTCATACCCAGGACAGTAGTGTGTATGACGTGTAAAACTTAATTCCCTGAAATTACTTTCTCTCTCTTTAACATTCTCACCCTAGTTTTAACCAATCTAAAAAGAATTCCTGTTTTATCTACCATTTCACCTTCAAGGTCAGCCTCAGAAGGTATGAGTCTAAATACAATGCCACTAAAAAATAGTTATTATTTGACATTCCTTACGTAACTATAAAAAATTCATTAAGGAATTTTATTTCAACTACATTATATTTAACATAAAGACATGTTTACCACCATAAAGAAACTGACGTGGCATAACCACATAACCTGAATCCGAGGCCTCTCCAAGGCCATCATTCAACGAAAGGTACAAGTAGGAGGGGACTCCAAAGAAAGAGATGATCGGACAACGTTGTCGAATGGACAGGCAAAAGTTTTGTCCAAATCAAGGTGCTGGGAAGTGACTGAAACAATTGGAGGCTTCTTGCTAAGCAAGCCTATCTGGCTGGTTGCGAGTGAAGAAGACTCTACCAGTGCTACTGGTACAATAAAAACCCAAACTACCCGCAGCATGGTCATGTCATGGGTGACTAAAACGGCTCCCTTTTTCCAGGATTTCCAGGCGAGGAAGGTGACTAGACAACCAGCAAGACAAAAATAAACATGTAAAAGGCCGGATAAACCTTCCTGTAGGATTAACGGCCATCTAGTACAAGGGTGTAGACTGGGCTCCTTAGATATGATTGCAGCCATTGCAGTGATCACACATCATCTCTGGGCAGAGGGCTTTCTAGACAATACAACGCACAGGGCGAAGGGTTACCCCAATGGAATCAACGGCCACATGTCTGTGACCAGGGTAAGGTCAAGTTGCAGGATAGTGGATACGGTTTGACCCGGAGAGGAAGAGGCTCCGCCAGGTTTGCTTGTCCAAGACACTTTACACACGAATAGATACTTCTCCGGCTTTCAACATTCCTATGTGCAGAGAACTAGTCAGATGTTCATTTGCAAAGCGACCCTATTGCGACTGGAGTTAGCTTGCGTTAACCACAAACTACGGCGATATTTTAAAATATGTTAACATTGTTTTTGGAAAAGCAACTATCAATTAGCATCTTCTTCGATGAAACAAATGATAACCTAGAGTAAACATGTCGAATGTTTAGAGTTGCCCCTTATTTTTGGTACAAGTAAATATAAATGGCTCACTCATATATCGTAATACCTCATGCATAATACGCCATCATCCATAATACACCCCCCTAAAATTGTCCTGAAAGTGTTGGAAAATGCTTCTACTCGCGCATAATACGCATCCCTTGTTTAGTAATCAAACCCTATAAATAGTACCTCTCCAGTTTCATTACGGCCAGCATTTCCTACTCTTATTCAAACTGTAATTGAAGATATTTATCAAAATTTCCGATCATCACGATTCTAAAAGTAAACGGAAATAACTACATTGTGTCTACTGCGCAAACTCATTAACTTGTTTTGGTCGCTGAAATGTGCAATCTACCGGATCTGTATGTAGTTTTTCACAAAAAATGGTTTTAAACATAGAATAATATTATTCTATTTACTTTTATGATAATTCTTATTTTATTTTACATTTGTAAGTATTGTTAGGTACATGTGATTGTATTTGACATCCTTATGGGGTCGCAATCGCCGAATGTTAGTGTCAAATTGTCGTATGTTTCTGGTGAGTTGTCATTTCGCAACTGAAATCGACCTATGAAACGGCAATTTTTGAAGATTTTTGTAGCTGTGCATAATACGCACCTCTAATTTTGCTAATTTTTTAGAAAAATTCGTATTATACATGGGGAATTATTGTACTTACTGATATTTTTAATGAGAGGCTTGTTGCAGTGTTTTAGTTGCTAATGTTTTAATTTAAGTTCATACTTTATTTCCTTCAGCTTAATGCATGCAGCACTAGGGCAGTTGATTTTTCACTCTTTGTATAAAATCAACATTGCACTCAGTGTGAAAGCTGGGGATTGATTTGGTAAGTAATGGCACCAAAAATTAGATTCATAGCTTTTATTAATTTTTGAGCATTTAGTTTTAAACAATGTCCTAAAAAATGTGCAGAAATACCTAATTTTCGCAGGTTTTTGTTTACAAACTGACTTATATTATTTCAAGAACAAATTCAAATAAAGTCGATATCTTTTGTATTAGATGCATTGAATGGAAAATTCATTTAAACCAGAATTCTAATTATAAATCACCACAAACAAAATATTCAAATTTTTACTGTATTCGATAAGTAAAAAGTGTAAAAATTGTAAAAGATTACAAAAAAGACTTCTCAATGAATAAGATTTGTTAGATCATTTGTTAGATCATAATTAATAAAAACAAAAAAAACAAAAACAAAACAAAACAGATAAACGTTTATATAACACCATAATACTGCTGGGCACAAATTATTATTAGACAAAATGTTTTAAATTTACATTTATGTTTATTGAAAATCAGATTAAAACTAATATCGCATCATAATATAGCTAAATTGTTCAGTTTAATTTCCTTTTGAAATAAATGAAGGTCTTATTTGATAGCACAATGATTTAGTAATAATGTGCGTGTGTCATGCATTCTGTAAATATACAATGTTTAAAGCTTCAATAAATTATTAATCTTATAAGGCTGTGCTCTAAGGCCTTCACTGATCACCGGAATGAAATTCCAACGCTACGACTTTGAACCTAAACTTAATATTTAAACTCATTTCCTAAAAAAACATTAAAATTTGGAAAAAATATTTTGTGTCTTTATTTAACTTTTAAATTGAGTTGAATACCACGGTTCCAAAAGTGATCTGCCCTAATTCAGCCCGTATTTCCCCACCAAGGTGATTCCTGGTGGTTGATTTTATATATTTCATGGCGAGCCATATATCATGAAAAGCTGATGATGGGTCAGTTCATGATCCGCGGGGTCAGTGGTTCGCCATCTTTTACCTAGAGGTTCTTTTACTAGACCTCTGTCACAGCAAAGTATTCAATCAAAAGTTCAAGACAGCAAAAGCCCGTCGATATAATGGAAGTCGATCAGAACGAGGCTCGAGAGATGTTCAGGGTGATCCGAAACTCTTGTCACCGCTACATAATATAATTTTCTATTTCAAATAGCTAACTCAGGCTCCTACAGTTTGGAAGAAAGGCTGCTTGCAAGTGTATGGACACATGATCGTGTGCATTCTGACAAGAACACGGAAGATGTGCGACATGACTTCACCGAAGGATCCGGCAAACCAGCTTCTCCGAAGATGACGATACTGCGATGGGAATACGCCACTCCGAACGCGTCATATATACAGGGTGGTCCGAAAGTCTTGTCGTCCCACGTAATATAATTGTCTATTTCAGATGGCTGACACGAGCTCCTATAGTTTAGAAGGAAGGCTGCTTGCAAGTGGACAGAGACATGATCGTGTACATTTTGGCAAGAGCATGGAGGATGTGAAACATGACTTTTTAAAAAATATTTCTATTGTTCTCATTACGTTTTAGTAGGGAGTGACACGACTTTCGGACCACCCTGTACATCCGGTAAGAATTTATTCATTACTTCAAGGTTACACATTTACTCAGTTTCTGACGGATGTGATAGTCGATAAAATTGAAGAGTATTTTTTTTTTAGGTTTAATGAAGCCGATGTCGAACTATTATCGGAAAATATCCAAAAGCGAATTAATCAATGTGCCGTTTTTTAAACAGTTGATTGTAAAAGTGAGAGAAATTGTGTCGGCTTTGAACTTGTTCTTTTCTCGGACATGAATACAACTTAAAAATTCGAGAAGTGGAAATTACACCAGGGCGCATATTTTCAAAGATATGGACAAATTTTCAGTAAAAGCTTTATTTTTTTTTTAATCTTTTATTCATCCATTTTGTCTCTTTACGTATTTTTTTTATATTTTTCCCTCATTCGGATACTTTTTTCTTTCTTTGAAATCATTTTCAGTCTTCCCTTTTCCGTCCCCTTTTTAAATCAAGTTAACACCTATTAAGGCAGTAAACCAATTAAGACACAAGGGTTTAGTGGGTGCTTAAGAATTAGAAAACAGGAACATTACTAATTAGCGAGAACAACAGAAGATTAATCAGGAAGACAGTAGACAGCGATTGACATTGCATTTATTTTTTTGCAAGATTAAAGTTGACTGGAAAGCATGAATCTGGAAGAAAATTATTCCACAAGTGAGAAAATAAATTGTTAGAATATAACTTGCGGCTACATCAACTGTAAACTGATGAGATCCCGACGCCAGTCTATTATTGCGCTTAAATTCAAAAAGTCTAGGTACCGTACCGAAGAACCCATCAATTACCATGAAAGTATTTATAGAATAGGCACAGGGAGGCGACTTTATGTCGATGGGAAAGTGACTGAAGCTGAGACGCTAGGACCAATCATATTGCTCATTCTTATATGGATTTTTATCATGGAGCTCTAAATATATAACAGGAACACCGGATCATATGTGGCAGTAATATTCTAAGTATGGATGATTGGTAGACTTATATAGGTTGGTGCAAAAATAATGTCGTTTTTTTGACGTTCAACTTCATGTGAGAAAACGACATTATTTTTGCACCAACCTAATAAATATGTAAAATAGATTCTGGAGAGAAAGATTGTCTAGCACGACACAGTAAACCAATCTTCTTAGCAACTGACCCAGCAATGGATTCAATATAGACTTTGTTGTGGCCTTGATAGTACCAGAAATAAAGACACAAAGAGAGGAATTGAGTTAAACAGACATATTAATAGAAATAGTAATACAAACGACAGTGTTACAGTAAAAATGTTCGGTCCGACTGTCAGAGCTGACTGCTGAAAACTTCACCCTCCAAAGCAGTACCTGCTCAAATTTATAGCTGGCAGAGTTCATGCATGCGTGGGTAAATTACCATAACAATATTAAAATTACTTTCGAATGTATTTTCATCGTAAAATCACTTTCCAATGCATTTTCATAATAAAATCCCTTTCCAATGCATTTTCATAATAAAATCACTTTCCAATGCATTTTCATAGTAAAATCCCTTTCCAATGCATTTTCATAGTAAAATCCCTTTCCAATGCATTTTCATAGTAAAATCCCTTTCCAATGCATTTTCATAGTAAAATCCCTTTCCAATCCATTTTCATAGTAAAATCCCTTTCCAATGTATTTTCATCGTAAAATCACTTTCCAATGCATTTTCATAATAAAATCACTTTCCAATGTATTTTCATAGTAAAATCACTTTCCAATGCATTTTCATAGTAAAATCACTTTCCAATGCATTTTCATAATAAAATCAATTTCCAATGCATTTTCATAATAAAATCCCTTTCCAATGCATTTTCATAGTAAAATCACTTTCCAATGCATTTTCATAATAAAATCAATTTCCAATGCATTTTCATAATAAAATCCCTTTCCAATGCATTTTCATAATAAAATCACTTTCCAATGTATTTTCATAGTAAAATCACTTTCCAATGCATTTTCATAGTAAAATCCCTTTCCAATGCATTTTCATAATAAAATCACTTTCCAATGCATTTTCATAGTAAAATCCCTTTCCTATGCATTTTCATAGTAAAATCACTTTCCAATGCATTTTCATAGTAAAATCCCTTTCCAATGCATTTTCATAATAAAATCCCTTTCCAATGCATTTTCATAATAAAATCCCTTTCCAATGCATTTTTATAATAAAATCCCTTTCCAATGCATTTTCATAGTAAAATCTCTTACCAATTGTTGTGGCCTTGTTAGGGCCAGAAATAAAGACACAAAGAGAGGAATTGAGTTAAACAAATATATTAACAGAAACAGTAATACAAACATATACAAACGAGAGTATTACAGCAAGAATGTTCGGTCCGACTGTCAGAGCTGACTGCTGGAAACTTCACTCTCCAAAAAAGCAGTACCTGCTCCAATTTATAGCTGGGGGAGTCCATGCGTGCGTGGGTAAATTACCATAACAGTCTTTCCACTTCATGTTACCCAAGAATGTTAGCTCGAGAAAACGCAACGAATCACATTCGTGGAGATTAGCATCAACCACACTGGACGATAATAGAGAGTTTTGCTTTGGAGGCGTTAAACGAGCCATTCTTCAAACTATTCTTCTTTAATCATTTCACCACAAACAAGGCGATAAAGCCACGAAGACGCAAGAAGTCACTGGGAGTGAAAGAAAATGGGGAGAAAGGACAGGATCCGGAAGACAGAAGATGGCGAATGACGTTGCATTTAATTTTCTGAAGATCGTGGGTGGCAGAAGATAATTCCACAGCCAAAAAAAGGAACCATGAGAATCGAAATTAAGGTTACATCGGACTATTTAAACAGAAAACCGATGAGACCTAATTGCCAAACAAGCAGTACACTGATATATACAATAGGGGGCAAAAAAATAGACGCACCCATAGAAAATCGATTTTTGTATTTTTACCAAGACAAGTGAGTAATAAAATTCGTTTATTAACCCTAGAACACTAACCATGGGTATATAGTACCCAGCGCAAAGTTTCCTATTTTTAATTACAATTTTCATTATCTGATTTTCTTACCTAAATAATGTTTTTCAGTTCCTATTAATGTTATCTCAAAGTACAAAGTTTGAAGTGCCTGCATGTAAAATATTTCAAATAAAGATTTATATTTAATATTTTTTTTGATATTTTCAACATCGGGTATGATATACCCAGGGTTAGTAGTGGTGTAACTTTAATTGATGGTTAGTGGTCTAGAGTTAATACAGGGTATTAATACAGGTGTACATATATACATTATTGTTATGAGACCGATACTTTCCTACATCATGGACTCTCCCAGTACTATATTATTAGGTGACTGGTAGTATCATGGGAGCAACACCAGTAATGCGCAGCCGCGTACGATACCAATATCGGACACCACTGGATATACCCATGGTTAGTAGTTGTGTAACTTTAATTGATGGTTAGTATTCTAGGGTTAATACAGGGTTTTAATACAGGTGTACATATGTACATTATGCAAGTCAAAAAATGATTTACTATTTTGTTGGGTAACATTTGTTTTAATAATGGCCTTAATTATTCGTGGCATGCTAGAGACTAAATTCTTTAGTAAGTCAACGTACTTCGCCAGACTTTTTCCAGCGTTTCTTAAATTTGCGAGAAAGCTCATCTTCTGCGTTAACTTTCCTATTACGGGCACATTTGACAATTATCGCCCAAAGATTTTCAATTGGCTTAAGGTCAGGACTCACTAGAGAATTTCGTCTATAACATGCCACGAAGAATTAAGGCTGTTATTAAAGTTAACGTTGGTTACCCAAATAAATACTACATCATTTTTTGACTTGTATAATGTACATATGTTAACCTGTATTGATACCCTGTAAACGAATTCTATTACTTACTTGTCTTGGTAAAAATACAAAAATCGACTTTCTATGAGTGCGTCCATATTTTTATTTATTTATTTTTTGCTTCGTACTGTATATTCTTATCAAACTGTTCATTCCTTCATTATTTTATTCGTTATTTATTTTGGTAAGCCTTTCTTTTGGAATCACCTACTTCGCTGTCGCGTAATAAAAATGTAATCGTCGAAGAATATTTGTATCATAAAACTTGAATCAACAACAGAAAATGAGATAAAAACATTTCGTCTACGAAACAAAGAAAATTCTGACAGCTTTGTGTGATATTTGTGGTTATAAAAAATTTACACTTCACTATTTGAAAAATGCTAGCCTTGTATAAATATTTAATCGTCTAGGTTGTTTTGTTTTTTAATACTAGTTCTTTTAAGAGAAGTGTGTTTTACGAAAACCAGATGTTTTGTGTTAAAAATTGGTTTTCGGCTCAGCGGTTCAAATCTGTCAAATTTCCAGCTTATGGAAAGTTATTTTTTCGTATATACTTACCAATGAGAGACGCGGTTCAAGCTCTAGTAACATCCCGGGTAGTGGGGCCTGTTTGAGCCTCATTTTCTGAATGAATAGAGCTTAGGCCAATAGATACGAGGAGAAGATATTTTGACGGCAAGGGAACAAGGTAGGTCAACATCAGGCAGAAGGCATCAAGAATAGATCATTAAAGAAGGCACCAGTTACCGACCAGCTGCAGAGAGAACAAATAATTTTGAAGCTGAAGTGAAAATTCTCCCATGGTTGGACAACCAAGAACGAAAGGAATTCTAAGAAATTTTCCTCTGCGAATTTAAACGGACTTTTCAAAAATTACGTTTCAGAGACGATCATCGGTCAAGTGGAAGTAGTTTTTTTTTTTTCAAAGGTAGTTGCACTTTTTTTTTTTTTTACTGCTTTCTTGATTTTTTTCTCTTTTTGTCATTTTCAAAATCTTTTTCTTTTCCCCAATTTTTTTTTTCCATTTTTCGGTGGTATTCCGTTCTATCTGAAATTGTTATCCTGCCTTATGGAATTTTTTGTGAAATCTTTGTATTTGTACCTTTTCTTGATTGTATAATAAATGTGTTTTCCTTTTAAAAATTTCGAGTCTTACTAATTAACCTATAGCTGCGTGGAGAAGACTTGGATTCATAACTTTTCCCAAGGATATTTGTGCGTAAATGAATACAACTAACCCGGTAACTAATAAGTGACAAATAAGAACTAGGTGAGATATCGCTAGACATGGACAGTATAACAAGAACAATCGAACCCTGTAGATAAATAAAGTGTTCAGTTCGGAATTCCCTGTCGTTTACCCGGACCAACATACACCTGATGAAAGCCAGTGGGTACAACAGCGGGAAACGTTGTGATAAGAACAACAGGAATAAGGACAATTGTCCGCATGCAGATAATGTAAATAGCGAGTTCAAAGGTATTTGAGATTAATTGAATAAAAACGAACCCAAATGAAATTGGAACTCGGTTCTCCGATTAACAATTCCGAGCCATTATCTATTACACCACCCGCACATATAATTTACAGCCCCTGATATCCCCAAGTGGTTACCCGTCTAGGTACTGACCAGGCTCGACGTCGCTTAACTTCGGTGGTTGTACGGGAACCGGTGTTTCAAAGTGATGTGGCCGTAAACCGCGCGCACACGTGTGTGTCTCCAATGAATTCAATAACAAGCAAACGCTCAGTTTGACTCCTGGGAACCGAATGTAGGACTGCTGCTTTCGTCACTGTATGGAGTGACGTTACTAAGCGACGACCGTCACGTGACTTCATCTACACCGAAAGTAGATAACTTTTTTTTTTTTGTATTCCTGCACTACGTTCCTTCAAGGAGATCATGGCTCTCTCACATACCTTTTTCTTGTTATCCTCTCCAAGTTTGGCATTAAACGTTTTAATCCACTTTCATTAGTTGAAATCCGAGACTGGAGAACGAAGTCTACCCTCGTATTTAACCCATAGCCGCGGAGGGGGAAAAAGTGACGTATTCATACCTTTTTCAAGGCCATAATGCGAAAGTCTCTGCTGGAATTTGAACTCCGCTCGCCGGTTGTCCTTTCAGCTTTGATAACCGTTACGCTACCCGCATATTTACTTATATATTACTCTTGCCTAATACATCGCCTGTTTATGGATGCTACATCCACTAATTTAAATAAAAGTTATCGTTGAATTTATTTCTTTTTTTCACGTTGACTCCTATAAATACTTCATTTTTACTATGCAATTGTTGGAGTCGGAATCTAGAGGGTGCGATGGATAAATTCCCGTCTAAATTACGCAAAAAGTTCAAATAACCCTGACATCTCATTTTAACAGATATAGTTGCCAAAATTACACAAAAAAACCCTTGAAATACTTAAGAGTAAGTTTATTCAGTAAAATTACCATTGGCTTCAACAACGGCCTTCAGAATCTTCTGCAACATTTCTGGACGGTCTCCTTGTTGGTGAATGCTGCCATAATCCTTGCTTTCGCCCCAAACACAATAATCAAGGGGTTTGCAGTCTGTAGAGTTAGGTGGCCAGATGTAATGGGTGATGTGGTCTTAGAAATTGTCTGACGGCCGTGACTGTATTCTCCTGCTTGTGTTGCATGGTGCAGAATCCTGTTGCCAGACATAAGGTCTGTCAGCAACCACCCTGTTGACCCACTACTTCCTCAAGGCATTTGATGTAACCCTCCGTGTTGAGTATAAGGCCCTCACCAACAAATTCGGGAGTTCTTTTCTTATCAGAACGATCATAATGAGTTTTCCGTGCTTCCGTAATTTGTAGTCACCATTAGACACGTCGAACTTATCGAATCGTCTGCATTGTCCACAAATTGATACCCAAACACACTGAAATATTCGTATTGGAATTTCCGGACCGAATGCCAAGCAGGACAGGCCGTTTCCAAATTTCGGGCGGAGTGATGCTGTTTTTCTCACAGACGGTGCCCAACTGACCCTACTATACTATTAAATAAAAATGAGAAACAAAGCGAATGCGCGAAATTAAATATATAATATGGTGGCAATTTACCCATCGAACTCTGTAATGTTTCTTCATGAACTGTTTTATTTCTGTTTTAGATAATTTTCTTACAATTGATTATCTATATACAGAAGGAGTTTAGATAATGTAATTTTCTTACAATAGATTATCTATATACAGAAGGAGTTTAGATAATGTAATTTTCTTAGAATTGATTATCTATATACAGAAGGAGTTTAGATAATGTAATTTTCTTACAATTGATTATCTATATAAAGAAGGAGTTTAGATAATGTAATTTTCTTAAAATTGATTATCTATATAAAGAAGGAGTTTAGATAATGTAATTTACTTAAAATTGATTATCTATATAAAGAAGGAGTTTAGATAATGTAATTTACTTAAAATTGATTATCTATATAAAGAAGGAGTTTAGATAATGTAATTTTCTTAGAATTGATTATCTATATAAAGAAGGAGTTTAGATAATGTAATTTTCTTAGAATTGATTATCTATATAAAGAAGGAGTTTAGATAATTTAATTTTCTTACAATTGATTATCTATATAAAGAAAGAGTTTAGATAATGTAATTTACTTAAAATTGATTATCTATATAAAGAAGGAGTTTAGATAATGTAATTTACTTAAAATTGATTATCTATATAAAGAAGGAGTTTAGATAATGTAATTTTCTTAGAATTGATTATCTATATAAAGAAGGAGTTTAGATAATGTAATTTTCTTACAATTGATTATCTATATAAAGAAGGAGTTTAGATAATGTAATTTTCTTAGAATTGATTATCTATATAAAGAAGGAGTTTAGATAATGTAATTTTATTACAATTGATTATCTATATAAAGAAAGAGTTTAGATAATGTAATTTTCTTAGAATTGATTATCTATATAAAGAAGGAGTTTAGATAATGTAATTTTCTTACAATTGATTATCTATATAAAGAAGGAGTTTAGATAATGTAATTTTCTTAGAATTGATTATCTATATAAAGAAGGAGTTTAGATAATGTAATTTTCTTAGAATTGATTATCTATATAAAGAAGGAGTTTAGATAATGTAATTTTCTTACAATTGATTATCTATATAAAGAAAGAGTTTAGATAATGTAATTGTCTTAGAATTGATTATCTATATAAAGAAGGAGTTTAGATAATGTAATTTTCTTACAATTGATTATCTATATAAAGAAGGAGTTTAGATAATGTAATTTTATTACAATTGATTATCTATATAAAGAAAGAGTTTAGATAATGTAATTGTCTTACAATTGATTATCTATATAAAGAAGGAGTTTAGATAATGTAATTTTCTTAGAATTGATTATCTATATAAAGAAGGAGTTTAGATAATGTAATTTTCTTAGAATTGATTATCTATATAAAGAAGGAGTTTAGATAATGTAATTTTCTTAGAATTGATTATCTATATAAAGAAGGAGTTTAGATAATGTAATTTTCTTACAATTGATTATCTATATAAAGAAGGAGTTTAGATAATGTAATTTTCTTACAATTGATTATCTATATAAAGAAGGAGTTTAGATAATGTAATTTTCGTAACATTGATAGCGTTGGTTCACTCTCCTACCGGTCTTTTGAACAGGACTAGAGATATATCCCTTGTTTCATGTTTAAGATTGGGTTTCCGGTTACGTGTAAAGTCTACTTCAGATCTGTACTTCTAACACTTGTTCTTCCCTACGCTAATATAAGTCCACACATTAACCCTCTACCTCGAGTGACTCCTGGGCCTTGTATTTGGTGAATATTAGTAAAAAAAAACAAAAAAACTCTTAGCGCCTTTCACTACATTAAGTTCTCTTTATATTTGGCGGGAAGTATTTGTACTATAGTTGTGGTTACTTTATACTACTAGATTTTAATTAGCGGACATTCACCAGTTAATGGTAATTACTTTAATGATATTTATGATATAGCAGCTTACTAGTTACTAGTTACTAATTTAATCTTATTTATTATATACTCAGCTACTAGCAGCAAATTAACACCTCGCATTAAGAATAATGTAATAACAGTCTATAACTAACTTCTTTCTTTTTATGTGCCATGTCCTTTCAGGACGTGGGCGATCATGGCTCTCCACTTCCCTCAATCCTTTGCAGCTCTCAACAAGTTCCTTCCCTCTGCTTCCTCCCCCAGACCACGTTCTGTCATCCGACTGTTTAAGCTCGCCAAGTATGTAACGCGCTGCTTTCCCTTGTCTCTCCTTCTCTCTACTCGACCCGTGAGTATCAGGTTCTCTAGGCCCTCCTTCCTCATTATGTGTCCCAGAAACTTCAGCTGCCTCTTCCTGGTGTTAAGTACAAGCATTTTCTTTTGCAACTTCTCTAAGATCTGATCGTTGCTCACACGTTCGGTTCATGATATCCTTAGCACCCTTCTGTAGAACCACATCTCTGTCGCCTCGATTCTCTTCTTCATCTTTGAGGAAATCGTTCAACATTCGCTGCCGTAAAGAAGAACAGATGTCACGTAACAGCTGAGTATTCTTTTCTTTGTTACCAAAGAAATCCTCCTGTCTCGCAATACACTGCTCAGCTTTTGGAATGTGTCCTTGGCCATCCCAATACGTCTACAGATCTCAGTGTCGCACTTACCGTCCTCTGTCAAGATATTCCCAGATATCTAAAACTCCCGCGCCTGCTTGATTCTAGTGTTCCCAACTTTCAAATAGCATTTCGGGCCCTTATTCTTACTGGTGGTGTGACCCTGCATTCTCTTTTCTTGTACATTTATGCTTAGTCCTTTCTTCTCACTCTCCGTCGCTACCTCTTCAGTAGGAGATTGTAATGTCGTATATATAAAGGAGATAATTAGCAAAAAATATACGATCATCATCATCATCATTCACCCCATGACCTTGTGTAGTTCTTGGTTCACTCCGCAATTGACCACAGGAGTAGTTCCCTAAGCACATCATCTATTTAATCTTGCTCGGTGTTTAGCCATCTTCTTCAGCAGAAGCCTATGTTTTTTTTTTGTTTTTTTGTAAGGTTCACCCTGTACAAGGCCCGGGGCCACTCGAGGTAGAGGGTTACGTTAAAGGGTAGATAATATAGATGGGAGGGGAAGATAACGTTTGACTCTAGCGGTGAAACATCCTATTGGGAGTCTGTTTCCCAGAGCAGTTGTACGCTGGATGAAGGTCGTTTGCGTGGAACTTCTTGCCGATGGAATACGGAAGGAGTGTGGGCGGTTGGCTATTATGTACGTGGCATAGCGGGTCCTAGCCGTAAAGATCTGGAACTAGGAGATGTAATTCGTCTTAACATTTTCCATATGGCAGTGGCGACAGAGTACACATCCCGCCTGTGAGAGGGAGGTTGGCGTGTGGAAAATAATTCTTCTCCAACAAGGACCCAGAGGCGCTTTTGAGCTCTGTCAAGACTGGAACATGAGTTCTGGGTATCTCCTGCCAAATATGGCAACAGGATTCCATTTTCGGCCTGATATAGCCTGTCTGGATTGATTTGTTTTACGGCATATCAACCTCAATGGGTTATTTAATGCCGACAAAATTTCTATTGCTGGTAATATGTTTTTCTTCAAAAATCTATTTCTGGGAAATTGAAGAAATTTATAACTGGTCATATTTTTTTCAAAGAATGCATAACTGTTATTATTGCTAGTACTTAAAAAAAAAACTATTGTTGATGATAATTTTTCCTTAAAAATTATTACAAAGTATTTCTGGTATTAAAACCTATTTTTACATAAGTTTGGGTGTCAACTATTTGCCCATAGCTGGGACACTAACAGGTGCTACCACCCCATGTCAGGGTGGACCTGGCAACGTCAGCCATTAAGAGGTGGTTTCACGCTCCTCAAAACCTCCTGATCAGAGGCCCTGCTGTTGGAAGTAGTTTAGCATCATACCCAGGACGGGATATGGCCTGTATAAAGATAAAAAAAACATGAGGCGTTAGGTACTTAATGGAGCGAAACAAGGAGCCGATTATTTTACCTGCATCTGTAACGATGGATCATATATAGGAATGTCTTTATCTACCTTAGTATGTTTCTATATCTTTTTTATGTTAGTTCATCGAGTATAAAGTCCGAGAGCCAATCCAGGCAGAAGTTTACTGAGTGAGATTGTTGTAACGGAAGAAGGTAGACGTGCATATCATAAGATAGATATCGGTTGATTCTGAACCTGATGAGACGAAGATTCTAGTGGTCAGTGAAGCATCTTCTCGGGAATTGGTTCCACATATACACAGTTCTTTGAGTGGAACTTAGGTATACTGGGCGTTAATAATATAAATTTAATCTTGAAATTTGAAACTTAAATTTGAGCGTTCCTGTATCGTTAACGTTTTCGTTATAAAACTGTAACCGGCGCCAGTCGCATTTTTTCCTTTCCCATTAAGACTGATTCCATCGATAAAAGCATTATTAGTTCGGTCTAAGGAACGAATTCCCCTATTTATAAGTTTATCTCATTTTATCTATCTATCTATCTATCTATCTATCTATCTATCTATCTATCTATCTATCTATCTATCTATCTATCTCACCCAGTCCATTATCTATCTATCTATCTATCTATCTATCTATCTATCTATCTATCTATCTATCTATCTCACTCTATCCATTATCTATCTATCTATCTATCTATCTATCTATCTATCTATCTATCTCACTCTGTCCATTATCTATCTATCTCACTCTGTCCATTATCTATCTATCTATCTATCTATCTATCTATCTATCTATCTATCTATCTATCTATCTATCTATCTCACTCAGTCCATTATCTATCTATCTATCTATCTATCTATCTATCTATCTATCTATCTATCTATCTATCTATCTATCTCAGTCCATTATCTATCTATCTATCTATCTATCTATCTATCTATCTATCTATCTATCTATCTATCTATCTAGTCCTAGAATTTTCGAAAAAATGAATTACCCTAAAACCGACTAAAAAATCCTGTCTGTGACACCGGAAATGATATTGTTAAATTATCTTTGACACTCAGTGCGCAGCGAGCGAGAGAGAGAGAGAGAGAGAGAGAGAGCGAAAGAGAGAGAGAGAGAGTGAGATAGAGAGAGAGGGGGGAGAGAGAGAGAGAGAGAGAGAAGACGAATAGGGAGAGAGTGTAAGGAAACAAAAATGATGAAAAAGAGAAATAACCACATTTGACACATACGCACATACACACACGTACATACGTGAACAGAGACAGGCGCATATACACACATACACACGCACAATTAGAAAATGTGTTATTACTTATTGCTTTTTAATACAATTTTTTTTTTAATAACTTTATGTTGAATTAAGTTAGCACCCTTTCATTATTAATAATTTATAGTTGATTGGTGAGTTGACTCACTAATCTAAAATGAAATTAATAATTACTTATCTTTTATGTTCAAATGGTAATAACAGTTGGTTTAGTTGCTAGCTTTAATGTTATGAGAAATATAATTAATTTTGTTTTTAAATAATTTTTTATTTTATTTTTGGAAAAGATATTTAAACAGTGCTCAACGACGCCAGCATTACGTTGAACTGATTTTTTTTTTTCAAAATAAATAAATGTAAGTATACATTCAGCACTTGATGGTTGCGTTTGGCATGAAACTCCGAGTATTGCAAATGGTGTGGGATATGCATTCATGTATCATTATTATCATTAGATTCATTAATACATATACTTTATAGCTCTGTTTTATAACATCGAGCAAAACAAAAACAAAAAACACATTTTGGTATTTTAATATTAATTGTAATAATTCTATAAAAATAAACATTTATTTTTTAAAATTCCAGACAAGTAAGAGAAAATAACGTGTATATCTACCTCGAGTGTGTGACATATATGCCTATGCGTTAGTGTGTTTATGTATCTCTTTATCTGTGAATTTTAGTTTAATCTATTGTACGTTTATGATCAGTACTGCTGACTGATATTATATTTCCTCAACATTACCCCAGTCACACTCCTCATCCCAACTCTTCAGTCGACAAGTCAAGGCTGCCACTTTCTTCCATTTTCGCCCGACTTTTCAACTGATATATTTCACCAAAAACCTTATACTGTTTTTAAATTGGCATTTGAAAACAATAAGTTGAAATAAAAATCTCTTCTTTGAGAAACAGGGCGTGCAAGTTATTAGAGATTTTTAAAAGATTATTTATAAAATAAAAGCAAGAAATACATTGCTTATTAAGTATGTCTCCAGTTTGAAAAGGCTCACACCTACACATCTCGACCTAGCCACGTTAATTTTATTTCACTCTTTTCTTTTACTTACTTTATTACATTGTTTTTTTTTCTGTTTTCTTTATTAAGAACATTATCAATGAAATGTATTTCTCTCAATATTTTGAGGCATGGAGTTAAAAAAATTAATTTTGGATACAGCTAAAGTCAAGAATGAAAACGATGCACTATGAAAGGTTTTTGTTGCTTTGAAATAGATAATCTTGAGTAGATATACTTGAATGTTGGTTCACTCGGGATAAGCCCGACAAGTCTGACCGCCGGAATCGCCACTGCCTGTTCCCGTTCCACTGCTCATGTCTAGTGATATCGTCTCTTTCTTATTTTATTTAGCACTGTTCGATTACTGCCCGTTCGTTTCTACTGAATGTAAGTACAGTGAGTCCGCCGTATTCGCGGAGGGTTTGGGACCAGAACCGGCCGCAAATAGTTAAAATCCGCGAATACATGTAACCCCGCTAAAAGTGCATATAAGTCACTGTTTTGATTGTTAAAATCCCATATGACTTACACTTTCACCCTAAACACTTTAGAAACATTTTAGGTGCTTTTAAAAGCATTTTTGAGAAATAGCATTGGTGACCATGCACTTAGCATAAATTTTCTTTCGTACGTACAATAACAATTTCGTATAGATTGATACAACCACTGAAAATACTGTATAAAAAAATATGTAACTTGAGATAAGATATAAAGTTTAAATCATTTTCTAAAAACAAAACTGTGATGATGCCCCCAGACTTAGCATAAGCCACTTTTAAAACCTCAACAGCAGCCTCAAACAAAGAAAAAAGCCCAAACACTACGCATGTTTTTACGGTTTTTTTATTTTTTTATTACTATGAAGATAAAATCCACGAATATTTGTAACCCCCCTAAAAGTGGTTATAAGTACTTATTTTGATTGTTAAAACCCCATATGCCTTAAAATTTAATCCTAAACACTTTAGAAACATTTCAAATCCTTTTTCAAAACATTTTTGAAAAATAGTATTGGTGACCATGCACTTAGCGTAAATTTTCTTTCATACATACAATAACCGTTTTTAATTACGATCTTTTCTCGCACTTCCTACCTGTGGAACTCCCTTCTGTTTCTTGCTTCCCTAATAGCTACCAGATTGGTAATCGGATCCCACCGTTTTACCGTTGAAAAAGATAAATGAAATCGTCACTTCTGCCCCCAACGTTTTAATTTCTCGCACTTCCCACCTGTAGAACTCACTTCCGTTTCTTGCTTCCTTGATAGTTGCAGCCTTCAAGGATTTAACTACGATGTCAGTCGCCATCTTCATCTTCTTCCTCAATCTTCCCTTTTCATTCTCTTTCACCCTCACTCCCTGTAATCCCCCTGCCTAATAGTGGCATTACCGCCTTGCTTATTTATCTACCCTCCTATATGCCCCCCACCGACAAAAAGAATGTTACAATTAATTGCTCGTATATCACAAATTGTTTGAAACTATTTGATTGATAATCCTGGAAATCATTTCCCCTTTCCACTTTTTCGAGTCAGTCGGGATCGATATTGAATCTAATATTATTGTCTTTGATCTTTGATTTGTCGAAAGTTCAATGATGTGCAATTTACGTTTAACAATTCTTAAATGAGTCATAAATGGAAGCCAAGTCTTTCATTTCTTTCTTCAATAAAAATAATTATTGCCAATGAAAATAATTATTTTCCCATATCCTCTTGTCTTTTACTAATCAAAGTTTAGCACAAGGCCACAAGAATAAGGATCGATCTCACTTCTCAGCAGTAATGGCCAATCAGAAACTTGTCAGTCATTCCCGTTACACCGAAACGCCCAGAAGTTATATTTTAAACTTAGTTTAGTTTGATACTAGGCCACAAATATGCATACTGGTCAGTAGTAATGGTCAACAAAACTAGCTTGTTAACCATTACCCCATGCCAGTTTGACGTTCAATATTAACCCCAGCTTAGTTTGGATTCAAAACCAGAATTATGAGACATGCTGTGAGGATCGAACTCGCCACTCAGTAGTAATAGCAAATAGATACGTTAACCGTTTCTCCACTAAAATATTTTCATAGCTTAGTTTGGTCAGAAGACTCAGTGGCCGCAAGGCCGGTTGCTACACAATCTCTGCAGGTATGGAAATTATTTTCTTAGCTTAGTTTGGCACACGGTCAGAAGACTCAGTGGTAATAGCAAGGTCGGTTGTTACACAATCTCTCCAAGTATGGGAATTATTTTCTTAGCTTAGTTTGGCACACGGTCACAAGACTCAGGGGTAATAGCAAGGTCGGTTGTTACACAATCTCTCCAAGTCTGGGAATTATTTTCTTAGCTTAGTTTGGCACACGGTCAGAAGACTCAGTGGTAATAGCAAGGTTTGTTGTTACACAATCTCTCCAAGTATGGGAATTATTTCCTTAGCTTACTTTGGCACACGGTCAGAAGACTCAGTGGTAATAGCAAGGTCGGTTGTTACACAATCTCTCCAAGTATGGGAATTATTTTCTTAGCTTAGTTTGGCACACGGTCAGAAGACTCAGTGGTAATAGCAAGGTCGGTTGTTACACAATCTCTCCATGTATGGGAATTATTTTCTTAGCTTAGTTGGGCACACGGTCTGAAGACTCAGTGGTAATAGCAAGGTCGGTTGTTACACAATCTCTCCAAGTCTGGGAATTATTTTCTTAGCTTAGTTTGGCACACGGTCAGAAGACACAGTGGTAATAGCAAGGTCGGTTGTTACACAATCTCTCCAAGTATGGGAATTATTTTCTTAGCTTAGTTTGGCACACGGTCAGAAGACACAGTGGTAATAGCAAGGTCGGTTGTTACACAATCCCTCCAAGTATGGGAATTATTTTCTTAGCTTAGTTTGGCACACGGTCAGAAGACACAGTGGTAATAGCAAGGTCGGTTGTTACACAATCCCTCCAAGTATGGGAATTATTTTCTTAGCTTAGTTTGGCACACGGTCAGAAGACTCAGTGGTAATAGCAAGGTCGGTTGTTACACAATCCCTCCAAGTATGGGAATTATTTTCTTAGCTTAGTTTGGCACACGGTCAGAAGACACAGTGGTAATAGCAAGGTCGGTTGTTACACAATCCCTCCAAGTATGGGAATTATTTTCTTAGCTTAGTTTGGCACACGGTCAGAAGACACAGTGGTAATAGCAAGGTCGGTTGTTACACAATCCCTCCAAGTATGGGAATTATTTTCTTAGCTTAGTTTGGCACACGGTCAGAAGACACAGTGGTAATAGCAAGGTCGGTTGTTACACAATCCCTCCAAGTATGGGAATTATTTTCTTAGCTTAGTTTGGCACACGGTCAGAAGACACAGTGGTAATAGCAAGGTCGGTTGTTACACAATCTCTCCAAGTCTGGGAATTATTTTCTTAGCTTAGTTTGGCACACGGTCAGAAGACTCAGTGGTAATAGCAAGGTCGGTTGTTACACAATCTCTCCAAGTATGGTAATTATTTTCTTAGCTTAGTTTGGCACACGGTCAGAAGACACAGTGGTAATAGCAAGGTCGGTTGTTACACAATCCCTCCAAGTATGGGAATTATTTTCTTAGCTTAGTTTGGCACACGGTCAGAAGACACAGTGATAATAGCAAGGTCGGTTGTTACACAATCCCTCCAAGTATGGGAATTATTTTCTTAGCTTAGTTTGGCATACGGTCAGAAGACTCAGTGATAATAGCAAGGTCGGTTGTTACACAATCTTACCAGGTATGGAAATTTTGAAATAGTTTTCTTAATTATCAAGTTCTTCCTTACATGTGGGACCATGAAGGTTGTCGATAATGGCCAATCTTCTGAATCCCATGAGATCAATGCAGCCGTTCCTCAAGGCTCTCACCTCGCTCCTATAATCTCTCTGCTTTATATTAACGCTCTCTCTAGGAACATACTTAGATTTATGCCCCCCAACCCCCAAACCAGAGCCCTGTAGCTGATCTTTCCTCTGACTAAGTTCTGCTGGTTCAGTGATTGAAAGACTGACCTGAAACATTCAATGCCTCTAAAATAAAACAATTTCTAGTAATGTTCTCCCATCCTCGAGACTTTGAACTTTCACTTCTCATGATGAATGGTTGTTTTCTCAAGTAGGATATTTACCTTGAACAACTATTGGGCTTCAAGCTCAACACAGACCTCAATGGGACGATCCATCGCTACAGATACTGGAAAAATGGTCGATTCCTTTTACCGCTCCAGTAAGCACGTGACTGCTCCAGATCAGACCTAAAATGGAGTCACTCAGTCATGTGCCATGCGTGATACACGCTTAGGCGTTCATATATCTTTCGATACATGACTGACGAGGAAATCTTTTCCCGCAGTAGGTTGCCATTTCTTTTTGCGGATGACTAGTTTCCATCCAAGGCTATAGAACCCGGTTTTCTCTGCTATTTACCCATAGCTGAGGGAGAAGAAGAGGATTCATACATCTCCCAAGGGTATTAGCATTTACGTGAATGTAATGGATTTGACTGGAATTCGAACTCAGTTTTCCGATGGAGTACTGCTGTCATATCTGGGCAGGGGCAGCCCGATCCTCACTTACCTGTCTTAATGGAGTTCAAAAGCGAATACGCAGCTGTGTGGGTGATGGATTATTTTCCGCCCTACAATCGCTTTCCTACATACGAACTATCGCAAACCTTTCGCTAATTTATTGTTATTTCCATGAGAAACGAATTCCTTAGTTCCACCCGTTCGGAACCTTTCTAAGACCTACCATGTTCGTACAGTGAGACGAATTATTCTCATTGTCTTCGTATTTCATTAGTAAGAAGAAAGTTCCCCTCGAACAGCATCCTCCCAAGAATCGCTTACTTTGTGGAACGGACCCACGATAGGATGGTTTCCGATCACTCTTAAGTCCAAGGTTAACCGTTACCTTTTCAACATAACTTCTTAATCACTCAACTGACCTTGCCACACAGCAAAAAATAAAACAGGTAAAAAGTTGGGATCTCGGTTGGTCTGTTTTACCTCAACCGCCATTTTCGCCTGACCTTGCAGAAATCGATTATTAGCTTTTTCGATCGCTGAAAAACGCTTTGATAGGGAAAACTTTATCTGAAGAGAACCAGATTTAACAGTTTTAAAAAAAATTTGTTTCAATCAAAAACTGTGGAATTTTACTCAAAATGTGTCGTAGCCCTACCTGATAATCGACAAGTCATTGCAGATAATGGTGAATATCAAACTGAATAAAAATATTGTACTTCATTTTTTTACGGAATAAGAGCCATAAACATAAACGGAAATTGCTTTCATGACACGACCTAATAAATTGCTATGAATGACAGCTGTTTAATGAGACAATCCTATTATTTCAGTTTGAAGCCGAAATGCAAAGCGTAGTTTACAGGAAAAAGAGGTTTGGCACAAGGTTTGCTCTGCTTCAACTGAAACGCGATGGAAAACAAACGGTATTTTCGCTTTTGTCGTAGAAGCGAAAATCCTTTTTGTTTGTCTACGATTTATTACTAGTTGAATACAGTAATTGTGACACAAGGCCGAAAAAGCGTGGAGATGGGTCAAGGCTGGTCGACACTATCTTATACCTGACTAATCAGATTCACGACCCATTCATTCGTTACAATTTACTCATTCACCATAAGAATCCGTTATCATTCGCCCCTACATACACCAAAATATCTGAGACACACAGGGCCCCTACTGAAAAACACCCAACAACTTAAGATTTAAATATGTGCAATTGTCTAAAAATTCTATGCACGTTACTAAATGATGGAGGAGGTAGTGATGACCCCGAAAACAAACTGAAAATAGAAAGATGTTAGTAAGACCCGTTCACCCTTTGCCGTTGCATTCTGTTTTTTGATAAAATCAACAGGCTCTTTTTGTTTGTATTTCGCTTAACAAAACGTTAGTAGTAATGGTCAGGGGCGGTGCAAGAGTCTCTCCCTCCCAATTTATGATACCCCCCTACTCTATTACATTTCAATTTTTATAAGGTAGTATCCATATAAAATACAAATTTTGCTGTAACCTAATTATGTATAATAATGGATCATATGCAGTATAGGTGAACAATTCAACTAGAAAAATACAAAATCAATCAAATGTATCAAAAGTACAAAGTAGAGACATGTCAATAGATCATTTCATCTTAAATAAATTAACAATGTTTTGCGGAAACTTGTTACCATCAACTTGAGATTCTTCTTGTTAGAAAGTTGAATAATTCTAACGCATTTAACATTATGGATAAAAAATAACGAATTTTATATAGCATTCTTTCTACACTTATCATCTCTCCTGTCGTCGTAGTGCCGGCCGCTTTCTACGGCATGCAGCAATAAACGACATTATCAAAAGAGGTTTGGATGCGGCTGGGTTCCCTTCCCAAATCGAACCCGTAGACCTCGACCATGGTGATGGAAAGCGGCCGGATTCTGTCTCCTGTCGTCGTAGTGCCGGCTGCTTTCAAAGGCTCTCACAGACGCGATGTTGCATCGCTCTGCCTTTTCTACAAGTACTTCCACGGTAATTGCTCCGAGGAGTTGCTTTCGCTTGTCCCTAAGCCTCGTGAATTTAAGCGTCCTACGAGGCTGGCATCCCGTTCCCACCCCTTCACCGTTGAAACTGTTAGATGTAGACGTCTTTTCTACTCCAATAGCTTCATGTCTCGCACATCTCGCCTATGGAACTCCCTTCCCTATTACTGTTTCCCTGACAAATACAATCTCCAACGGTTTAAGTGTAGCGTCAATCGTCATCTCCAATTGCCTTGATCTATCCACTTCCCTTCTCCACTTCCTGACATCTTTCATTCCTATCTGCTCTCGCTCTATATCTTCCGTAACCCCCCTGCCTTGATCGACCCTCCGTCCTTCTCTTTCTCCACATCTCTTCCTTTACCACTCCTATCTGCTCTTCCTCCAACCCTTCTGTAACCCCATGCGTGATAGTGGCCACCGGCCTTGCTTGGGGTGATACGTTTAAAAAAAAAAATAAATAAATAAACGACATCATCAGAAGAGGTTTGGAAGCTGGTGGCTTCCCTTCCCAAATCGAACCCGTAGGCCTCGACCATGGTGATGGAAAGCGGCCGGATGGCATTACCATTTTCCCTTTTAAAATGAGGAAGTCGTTGATTTGGGATACGACTTGTGCGGATACATTTTCAACCGGTAATTTGATCACGTCCGCGGTTGAGCCGTGATCAGTCGTCCAGGACGCAGAGATAATAAAAAAATAGTTAAATATTCTTCTCTTGCTGATAGATTTTTTTTTTACTCCTGTGGCAGTGGAGACTTCTGGGGTTATTGGCCTTCATTTGATGGCGTTCCTTCGGAGGACTGGCGCGATGGCGTCTCGATTAAGGGATGAGCCTCGCGAAACGGAGTGGCTCTTGCAGCGTGTCTCACTGGCGATGGTTCGACATAATGCTTTCTCCATCATTGCGGCTGGCAGAGGATAGTAAAAAAAACATTTTGTTCAACAGGTTAACTGAAATATTTCCTTGATCTCTGCGAAACTTTCACTAAGTATAGATTAGTGAACATTTAATTTTTTTGCTACAATGCATACACACAAACATATATGTGCACACACACACACACACACACACACATATATATGCAAAAATTATATATATATATATATATATATATTGATTAATAAATGAACACACAGTCTACACAAATACTAGTAACCACTAAAAATTCACATATCTGGACGAAAAAAATAAAAACTACAGAATGTGGTCAAAATTGGAGAAATTTTTTCAACCTTTAATAGCCAGTTGTGCTTCGTTTAATTTCTAATGTATATAAATGTAGGTAGGAAAATGCAAATGCTGATAAGATGGCGACAGTCACAAAGCACTGATGCGTGTATCAGTTAGGTTTTGTGACTCTCGGAGTTCGAGTGGTACTACGCACCACCCTTGGTAATATTTACTGTTATTTTATTTAACAAAGAAACAATTAATTAGCATTCATTGACCGAACAGCTAGTTTTGCTTTCGACTGAAATTTATAAAATCTTTCTCTGAAAACAATTTTTCATGGAAAAAAATAATTATTTACATTATTCAGAGTATTGTCCTCATCTTTGTCGGCATATTTTTACAACGTTTCGGCCGTTGTACGCTCCTGCCTTCTTCAGATGGTTGGAATATCGAACTGAACCCTTTATTTCGCTCACTGGGCTAGACTGTTCTAGTTCCACATGCCATGTTTTAATGGATGTCATCAGTTATCTCCTGTTAATTCCCCTCTGAAAGTTCTCCACTGCCTTAACCGGGTATTGAACTCACACTCTCAAGTGAAATGACTACTGCTATGTGGTATTGTTCTTTGTCTGAGATTCTGTAGCGCTGATCCACGGCGTTTGAAGGAAGATCTGCACTAAGATCTACAGCCTTCATGCGCTCGAAGCCATTTTAATCAAAGCGTTTGTATACAGCCGACAGTCTAGATATATCTGAACGATTATAGCGCCATGACATCCATATGGAAGTCTAGATCTGACGAGAACGTGACAGTTCTGGGTATGACGATAAACTAGATTCGGCAGCAAGGCCTTCGAACCGGAGATTGGCGGTTTTAAGGAGTGTTGAACCAACTTATCAAAGGAGTCTCTCAGATAAATTAGTACAACAATGTTACAAATAAAACGCAGTAGTATTCTTAAATGGCTATGTTTAGATAGTACTCATGCACACTAATTTAATTTATTTATATTTTTCAACATTATTGTATCCCCCCCCATCCTGGGTATGACAATAAACTACATCCGTTTAGCAAAGCCATTAATCGGGAGATTTTGAGGAGCGTGGAAGTGCTATTGTTCCCAGGTCCACCATGACCCGGGGTGGTAGCACCTGTCGGGTCAAATAGTGAACCTCCTCACAAAGCAAAAAACAAAACACTATGAAAATATATTTTTATAGTAAAAATATCAGCAATACCTTTTTATATATATATATAAAAAATTGCCACCTATTTTATTTCATCTGTAGTTGGAGCCATGACTGTGTTGAAAATATTTAGATTTTGGTATTAAATAACTCATAGGGATTGATATGCCACTAAACAAAATCAACCAAACAACTAAAATGAAATAACTTTTATGACATTGAACCATATAATATCCTACAATCTATAAAATCTAACTGTATTCCAAAATCTAACTTAAAACAACATAAAACACGCATATCACTGCCTCTAGTAATTATCTCTACACAGACATGTATAACTTACTGAGTATCATTTACCATGTATTCAACTGTTAAAGCAGAATAACATATCATATTTTTATTACTTCAAAACTCTCAAGAAAATTAAATTTCAGCATTAAATGACCCGTCAGGTGTTGATATACCGTTAAACAAACAAATCAATGAGAACGTGACTCGGGGTTTTAGATTAATGTTTTGGTTTTATAGAAACTTGCGGTGTTAGGCAAAACTACACGTAACGCAGCCTATTTTGTGTCCAGTTTCCTTATCTCCCACAAATTGTCATTTTGTTGGTTCAAGCCATATTACGTTTTAATTCAGTTTTCTTTTTCCTAAATTCATAGTCCGTCCTAGGTAAGACGTTAAACTACATCCGCATCCTGGGTAAGACGATAAATTACGTCCAGCAGCAAGTCCTCTGATCAGGAGGTTTTGAGGAGCGTGGAACCACCTCTTAATTGTTGGTGTTCACAGGCTCACCTTGACAAAACAAAATATTACCAGCAATAAAAGATTTTGTCGGCATTAAATAACCCATTGAGGTTGATATGCCGTTAAACAAAATAAACCAAACCAATCTAAACCAAAGAATACATATTCTATTCATACGAATCTATCCTAAAAATGTTGACATTAAATAACCCATTGAGGTTGATATGCCATAAAACAAAATAAACCAAACCAATCTAAACCAAAGAATACATATTCTATTCATACGAATCTATCCTAAAAATGCTGGCATTAAATAACCCATTGAGGTTGATATGCCGTAAAACAAAATAAACCAAACCAATCTAAACCAAAGAATACATATTCTATTCATACGAATCTATCCTAAAAATGTTGGCATTAAATAACCCATTGAGGTCGATATGCCGTAAAACAAAATAAACCGAACCAATCTAAACCAAAGAATACATATTCTATTCGTACGAATCTATCCTAAAAATGTTGGCATTAAATAACCCATTGAGGTTGATATGCCGTAAAACAAAATAAACCAAACTAAACCAACCTAAGTTCAGTGTATAAAGACTGATTCATGTCTGAGTGTTAATACGATGTAAACGAAACAGACGTGGGCAGAATTCGAACCTGGCATGTTGGTTCCATTTTCCGTTGATAAACTCTTAGTTCACCCCACTTACTTTTTTTAATGTTCATCCGACACAAGGCTCAAGAACCACTCAAAGTAGGAGGGTTATAGAAATATGTGATATGAATGTAACAGGATGTGAGGATTATGAGGATAAGGAGGATATACAACGAATAGCCATTGACTTGAAGAGGTTAAGATTTAAGTGTTCAGGGAAGCATCCACGATGGCGTCTGCTCCACAGAGTAGCATTTCTAAGAAAATGGTCAAAATCATCCTTATGAATATAATACGGGGAAAATGTGAGTGATTAGATTCTGGGGACATAGCATAGTGAATCCTAGAATTAAAGGTCTAAACTGGTGGAAGAAAAGAATTAAGATCCTCTGAACATTTGCCATGGAAATAGCGATAGAGTAGCGATAAGCTTGCAATATTGGGTATGTGACAAAAACTGTTGAATGGAGAATAATTATGCACCTACTTATTCTATGTGACGGGACTCTTCAGAATGTTGGTGATCATGGCTCTCCACAATTTCCTGACCTTTGTAGCTCTTAGCAAACTTTGTCTTTACTAAACATTATTAGTTTTTTAACTCTGTGCCGTATAACCGGTTATACGGTACAAAGTTCGAAATCTTTCACACCGCTCTTGATTACATCGTACTCATTAGAACTTAGGTTTTCTTTTGGTTTGTTTTAGATTTTGAATCATATTGTTGTGGTTTCTGGGATGAAATCCGGTATCAAATAATAACAAACGCCAAGAATGAATATAGGAAATAAATGTATTAACGTAATAAAACAAACTGGTAATACAGGTTAGTAGTTTCAGGAATGCGGGATTAGTAGACAAATATATAGATAGTCTTTGATATCGACGTATCGCTGTATGACTTCTTACTGAGTCTATGTGCTCGTTACTGTGACTCTTGCCGCTACGTTATTCTACCGACCGACTCAACTGTCCAAACTCCTTGACTGTTCAAACGTTCTGCCGAGTATTCACTGGTAGTAGTATATGTATACCTTGGGTGAGTCCATTTGTGTAAAAAGGGGAGATCCCTCAACACATAATATTTGAGTATATTAAATCCTGGTAAAAGTATAGGAATATAACTTCAATATATACATTTTGTACTGGAGTGATGGATAGCGGCTCGGATTGAGGAATCAGAGAGCCGAGTTCAAATTCCAATCGAAACCATTACATTCACTTACGTGCTAATACGACTTGGGAAAGGTATGAATCTTCTTCTTTTGCTCCCAGCTATGGGTAGATAGCAGGACAGACCGGGTTCTATAGCCTTGGATGGCAACTGCTCTACCGCAGAAAGAAATGGCAACCTACTGCGGGAAAAGATTGCCTCGTCAGTCATGTATCGAAAGATACACGATCGCCTAAGCGTGTATCTCGCATGACACATTACTGACTGACTAATCTAATTTACTTCCAGTGATACGTCACAAATTCAAAAAAACTATGTCACCGCTGTAGGAAAATAACTTCAATGTATGCATTTTGTACTAATCTCTGGACGCTACAAAGTTACTTCAGATTATACGGCACAAAATTCGGAAACGTTGACACCGCTTTTGATTACATTATACTTATCATTAGTACTTATTTTTCTTGTGGTTTCTTTTTATATTTTGATCTAATACTTCATTTACACAGGCTTGTTAGTGTTTTTCTTAGCTGCTCTTGCCTTCAATATGTCCTGTGAGAGTTTCTTCTTCATCTGTGAGGAGATTGTCCTGCATTCACTAACATATACGTCCTGGGTACGACGTTAAACTGCATCCAACAGCAAGGCCTCTGATTAGGAGGTTTTGAGGAAGCGTGGAACCACCTCTTAATTGCTGGTGTTCCCAGGTTCACCCTGACCCGGGGTGGTAGCACCTGTTGGGGGGTCCCAGCTATGGGAAAATAGTGAACTTCCAGGTCTTTTCCAGCACATTTCTTTTGGAAAAAAAAATTATCAGCTATACGTTTTTGAAACAATGATGTTGCCAGCTATACGTTTTTGAAACAATGATGTTGCCAACTATACGTTTTTGAAACAATGATGTTGCCAACTATACGTTTTTGAAACAATGATGTTGCCAGCTATACGTTTTTGATATATTAGTAAATGCTGGATCTGGCATTAAATAACCCATAGTGGTTGATATGCCATAAAACCCCAAACAAACAAACAAACAAACCACTAACATATAGGACTGATATTACGTAACTGTTCAATAATATTTTCTTTTTTCATCTATTGCACAACACATTATTAATAGCCGGTTTTGTATAAGTGACTTTAGTGGGGACCGTTTTTCTATTCTATCAAGATTCCACTCTTATATCATCTCAAGGTTCCGGGATCCTTACATATCAGATCCCGCAAGCCCTCCCTCTGTAAACAGAGGGATTGCTTGCTGGGTCTGAATATTATTAGTCTCTAGTTTTCCTTGAAATGTTTTCCCCCCTTCATTAGTCATCTTTAATTATTTTACATGTCTGTTCTTTCATTTCCCAGAATAAAAACTTGATAAGACTGGGACGAAACCGGTTGTTTGTTAGCTATTAAATTTACACCGATATGCCTTTCAAATTACGGATATTAACGTGCTATTTTTAAGTTCTGTACAACACAAAACTTGTTTATGTTTGTTTGTTTGGGGTTTTATGGCATATCAACCACTATGGGTTATTTAATGCCAGATCCAGTATTTACTAGATATATCAAAAACGTATAGTTGGCAACATCATTGTTTCAAAAACGTATAGCTGGCAACATCATTGTTTCAAAAACGTATAGCTGGCAACATCATTGTTTCAAAAACGTATAGCTGGCAACTGTTTCAAAAACCTATAGCTGGCAACATCATTATTTAAAAAAAAATGTATCCCTGGCAACATCATTGTTTCAAAAACGTATAGCTGGCAACATCATTGTTTCAAAAACGTATAGTTGGCAACATCATTGTTTCAAAAACGTATAGCTGGCAACTGTTTCAAAAACGTATAGCTGGCAACATCATTATTTTAAAAAAAATGTATCCCTGGCAACATCATTGTTTCAAAAACGTATAGCTGGCAACATCATTGTTTCAAAAACGTATAGCTGGCAACATCATTGTTTCAAAAACGTATAGCTGGCAACATCATTGTTTCAAAAACGTATAGCTGGCAACATCATTGTTTCAAAAACGTATAGCTGGCAACATCATTGTTTCAAAAACGTATAGTTGGCAACATCATTGTTTCAAAAACGTATAGTTGGCAACATCATTGTTTCCCATCACATTTTAGGGGTAAGGTGTTAGTATATTTAGTATAGGGTTTGGGAGGGAAAGTTAATTGTAAGTTGTAGTTGTTTTGGGATGGGTTAGATGTGATGGGGCAAGACATGACCAGCCGATTGATCGGATCGACGGCCTTTTGGTTGGACGTCGTTTATCGTCATACCCAGGACGCGGATGTAGTTTATCGTCATACCCAGGACGCTAAAACTTGTTTAAATGTTTTCTTTGTTTCTAACGGGACTTCTCTGTTTCTTCATACTTTGCTTAGCTTCGCAAGGCACCTTTCGATATACTAATGCGCCTTCGGATTTTCTTAAAACACTTCCCAGATGTTTAAATTGTTCCAGTTGCTTGATTTTGGAACCTTCAATTTTTAATTTGCATATTCGGTTGTTCCTTTTGCTGACAAAGCTGCATTCTGTTTTCTTAAACCCCGTTCCGCCATCTATTTGCTCAGACTCACTAAGTATATTATGCATTGTCTTCCTCTGTCTCACTTTTCCTTCAATCTATCCAGTGAGTATCAGCTTTTCCAAGCCCGATTTTCTTATTATGCGCCCGAGATATTTTAACTGTCTCTTCGTGATGTTAAGTATAAGTTTCGATTTTGTTTTCATTTTCTCTAAAACGTCGTCGTTGCTTGCATATTCGGTCCGTAGTAACCTCAGCATAATTCTGTAGAACCACATTTCTGTTGCTTCAAGTCTCTTCTTCATCGTTGAGAAGATTGTCCAACATATACTGCTATATAGAAGGAATCGGATTTCAGTCTCGCGCTTTCCGTTCTCTGTTAATACACTTATTTTTATTATTATTTTGGGCACATCCTTTTGCAAACAACCATGCATTCTGTTTTCTTACAATAGATGTTTAATCCTTTCTTCTCATTTTCCTGCATTACCTTTAGTAGTTTTCGTAATTTTCTTTCTGTACCTGCTATCGACACCGTGTCATCTGCATATCTTATATTGTTAAGATTGTGGCTGCTAATAATAAATCCTAGTAGAACTTTTAGTTTTCTCAGAATCACATCGTTGTATAGGTTGAATATATTCAGTGAGAAGGCACATCCTTGTCTTACACCCCTTTCTATTTCCTTTTCGTATGCAGGCAATTTGCTGACAGTATTAATTCTTGGTTATTCTAATATGCTACACGGTCTTCTGCATTTGTATTGTTCTTTCTGATACCATTATGAGCATAGATATTGCCTTCCTTGTTGCAGTGCCTTTGACGAATCCGCACTGTTCTTATCCTATTTCTGGTCTGATTTTCATGCGCCGTGTCCCCTCAGGACGTAGACGATCATGGCTCTCCACAATTTTCTATCCTTTGTAACTCTTAATAAATTTAGTCTTTTTGCTATTTCTCCTAAACCCCATTCGCCATCGATTTCCTCAAACTCAGTACGTATATGCATTGTTTTCCTCTGCCTCTCTTGCCTTCAATCTGTCCTGTGAGTATCAGCATTTCCAAGCCCACCATCCACATTATTTGACCTAGACATTTCAACTGTCTCTTTGTGATGTTAAGTATAAGTTTCCATTTTATTTGCATTTTCTCTAAAACTTCGTCGTTGCTTGCATATTCGGTCCATGGTATCCTCGGCATTGTAGAACCACATTTCTGTTGCTTCAAGTCTCTTCTTCATCTTTGAGGAGATTGTCCAGCATATACTGCTATATGGAAGAACAGATATCACACAACATTTCAATACTCTTTTCTGTTTTCTTACGATGTTTTTCTGACTCTTAATACTCTGCTTAGCTTTTGGAAGGCATCTTTGACTATGCCAATGCACATTCGGATTTCAGTCTCGCGCTTTCCGTCCTCTGTTAAAACACTTATTTTTTTTGTATTTTGGGCCCATCCTTTTGCTAACAACCATGCATTCTGCTGTCTTGCAATTCAATTTGAATCCTTTCTTCTTGCTTTCCTTCTTGCAATTTCCCTTCTGGGTCTGCAATCAACACTATGTCATCTGCATATCTTATATTGTTAAACTTGTGACTGCCAATAATAAGTCCTGGCATGACTTCTAATTCTCACAGAATCGCTTCACTGTTTCGGTTGAATAAGTCCAGTCAGAAGACACATCTTAATAGCATATATATATATATATATATATATATATATATATATATATATATGAAGAAATGTTAAGTCTTAAAGTGTGCTATATTTATGGGATAAAGTGCTCAATATCAGAGCTAGAGCGTGTGTAAATATAAAAGTGAACATAGAAATCAACACTTAGAGGCGACAGTCTGTTTCATGCTAGTGCAATCGTCAGAGTTGCCTGACGATTGCACTAGCATGAAACAGACTGTCGCCTCTAAGTTTTAATTTCTATGTTCACTTTTATATTTATATTTATATATATATATATATATAAGTGTATATATATATATATATGTGTGTGTGTGTGTGTGTGTGTGTGTGCGTGCGTGTTTGAAAAGTGTATGTATATAAATATAAATATATATATATACGTGCAATATATTATATACATTATTATTTATATATTATATATTTCTTGCTCGCCTGCCACCTATAATCTTCAAAAAATTAAATGCAATATCAATCACCATCATCTGTTTTCCTGAATTCTCTTCTTTTATTGTCTTTCTCTGCATTAAAGTCTTTTCCTTCTCCGCCACTCTTAATAACACCTTGCCTTCCTTCCTCATTATGCGCTCCAGAAATTTCAACTGTCTTTTCCTGATGTTAAGTATAAGTTTCCTTTTTGTTCCCATTTTTACTAAGACATCGTCGTTGCTCACATCTTCAGTCGATTGTATCCCCAGCATCTTTCTGTAGAACCACATTTCTGTTCCCTCAAATCTCTTCCACATCTTTGAGGAGATTGTCCAGCATTCGCTGCCATATATAAGGAGAGATATCACGTAACAATTTTTCTTTGTTTATTACGAAGTTTTCTCTATCTTAATACACTGCTTAGCTTTTGAAGTGTAGCATTATCGCCTCGCTTGGGGTGAAATTTAAAAAAAAAATGCAGGACCGGTAGAAAAAAAACAAACAAACCCTCTATTGAGTTCCATTTAATGTCTAGAATGAACCTGAATCACAACAGGCAAAAAAGCGTTGACCTTCGTTGTGAGAAGAGGAAGCTCAGAATCAGAACTTGCTGCTACACTGGAATAAATATATCGCGGCTAATAGAGAACGATTGGACTGAATTAATTGTTTTCTATGAGACTATTTTGAATCGTTTTAGATAAATAGTCAATTTCAAGCTGACCAAACTGGCAGCGAATAAGGCTGTACCGTGTTCACTTGCATACAGCGAAAGTGGAAAAATACCAGCCGATATTTCAATTCGCGCTGATCCGACGCGAGAGAAGGTGTTACGAACGAAATGGCGCGAACAATAATATATTTGGCGCCAAAATGTCTGTCCTTAGGAAGACATTACGTTCTGTGTCACGTTTCATGACTCATCTGCTGAGGCAAAACCTGTAATTAAGTGTAAGCAACACTAGTCACGTGACTCAGCTTTTTTTCTGCAGTAATTCGAGGGAAAAGCTCGTGTTGCATTCTTCTTCTTCTTCTTCTTCTTCTTCTTCTTTTTTTTTTTTAATCTTGTCCCAAGAGGCAAAATTGGCTCAGTTGGTAGCAACGCATAAAGTAAGATAAGACCAACGTGTCAAGTTCACGGCGCTACTTGCAATAGCGATGAAGAATGTTTTACCCATGTGAAAGGCATAAACCCAGCCTCCCCTCCTCTCTCTCTTCTATCCACATTGTTGTCTTTTCACCGGTACAAAGGTGCATTTTAAAAGCTAAGCAGAGTATTAAGATAGAGAAAACTTCGTAATAAACAAAAAAAAAAAAAGAAAGGAAGTATACTGAACTGTTACGTGATATCTCTCCTTAGATATGGCAGTGAATGCTGGACATTCTCCTGAAAGATGTGGAAGAGATTTGCGGGAACAGATGGGAAATGTGGTTCTACAGAAGGATGCTGAGGATACCATCGACTGAACATGTGAACAACGACGAGGTTTTAGTGAAAATGGGAACAAAAAGGAAACTTGTACTTAACATCAGGAAGACACATTTGAAATTTTTGCAGCACATAATGAGGAAGGAGGTCATTGGATACTCACAGGACAGATTCAGAGCAAGATGGAGAGAGGACAACAATGCATAAAATACTTAAGTAAATCGATGGCAGAAATATTTTGACTAAATAACGAGAAGACAAAATTTATTAAGACCTACAAAGAACAGGAAATTGTGGAGAATTTGATACAAATGTAATGAGAAAGAAGGGCTTGGAGAATCTGATACACACAGGGCGAATAGAGGGAAAGACAGACGAGGCAACGCAACGCATGACATACCTAGCGGGATTAATCAAGGGACTTGGAGAAATAGCAAAGGAACAAAACTTATTGAAGGCTACAAGAGATAAGGGGAAGTGGAGAGCTATGATCTCCTACGTCCTGAAGGGAAACCGCACATAAAAGATGTGTCGACCAGCCTTGACACATCTCCCCACTTTTTTCGGCTTTGCGTCACATTTACTGTATTGACTCCGTAATAATTCGTAGACGACGATCGAATAATATGGAGAGGAATCAGTTTATTTGCATTTGGTTATCTTCAGACGTCATAAAATAGAAGTTTTTATTTATTTAAATTCAGATGTCATAAAATAGACGTTTTTATTCAATTAAATTCAGACGTCATAAAATAGAAGTTTTTATTTATTTAAATTCAGACGTCATAAAATAGAAGTTTTTATTTATTTAAATTCAGGCGTCATAAAATAGAAGTTTTTATTTATTTACATTCAGACGTTATAAAATAGAAGTTTTTATTTATTTAAATTCAGACGTCATAAAATAGAAGTTTTTATTTATTTAAATTCAGGCGTCATAAAATAGAAGTTTTTATTCAATTAAATTCAGACGTCATAAAATAGAAGTTTTTATTTATTTAAATTCAAACGTCATAAAATAGAAGTTTTTATTTATTTAAATTCAGGCGTCATAAAGTAGAAGTTTTTATTTATTTAAATTCAAACGTCATAAAATAGAAGTTTTTATTTATTTAAATTCAGGCGTCATAAAATAGAAGTTTTTATTCAATTAAATTCAGACGTCATAAAATAGAAGTTTTTATTTATTTAAATTCAAACGTCATAAAATAGAAGTTTTTATTTATTTAAATTCAGGCGTCATAAAATAGAAGTTTTTATTTATTTAAATTCAGGCGTCATAAAATAGAAGTTTTTATTTATTTAAATTCAGACGTCATAAAATAGAAGTTTTATTCAATTAAATTCAGACGTCATAAAATAGAAGTTTTTATTTATTTAAATGCAGACGTCATAAAATAGAAGTTTTTATTTATTTAAATTCAGACGTCATAAAATAGAAGTTTTTATTTATTTAAATTCAGACGTCATAAAATAGAAGTTTTTATTTATTTAAATTCAGACGTCATAAAATAGAAGTTTTTATTTATTTAAATTCAGACGTCATAAAATAGGTTTTTATTTATTTAAATTCAGACGTCATAAAATAGAAGTTTTTATTTATTTAAATTCAGACGTCATAAAATAGAAGTTTTTATTTATTTAAATTCAGACGTCATAAAATAAAAGTTTTTATTTATTTAAATTCAGACGTCATAAAATAGAAGTTTTTATTTATTTAAATTCAGGCGTCATAAAATAGAAGTTTTTATTTATTTACATTCAGACGTTATAAAATAGAAGTTTTTATTTATTTAAATTCAGACGTCATAAAATAGAAGTTTTTATTTATTTAAATTCAAACGTCATAAAATAGAAGTTTTTATTTATTTAAATTCAAACGTCATAAAATAGAAGTTTTTATTTATTTAAATTCAGGCGTCATAAAGTAGAAGTTTTTATTTATTTAAATTCAAACGTCATAAAATAGAAGTTTTTATTTATTTAAATTCAGGCGTCATAAAATAGAAGTTTTTATTCAATTAAATTCAGACGTCATAAAATAGAAGTTTTTATTTATTTAAATTCAAACGTCATAAAATAGAAGTTTTTATTTATTTAAATTCAGGCGTCATAAAATAGAAGTTTTTATTTATTTAAATTCAGACGTCATAAAATAGAAGTTTTTATTTATTTAAATTCAGACGTCATAAAATAGAAGTTTTTATTTATTTAAATTCAGACGTCATAAAATAGGTTTTTATTTATTTAAATTCAGACGTCATAAAATAGAAGTTTTTATTTATTTAAATTCAGACGTCATAAAATAGGAGTTTTTATTTATTTAAATTCAGACGTCATAAAATAAAAGTTTTTATTTATTTAAATTCAGACTTCATAAAATAGAAGTTTTTATTCAATTAAATTCAGACGTCATAAATAGAAGTTTTTATTTATTTAAATTCAGACGTCATAAAATAGAAGTTTTTATTTATTTAAATTCAGACGTCATAAAATAGAAGTTTTTATTTATTTAAGTTCAGACGTCATAAAATAGAAGTTTTTATTTATTTAAATTCAGACGTCATAAAATAGAAGTTTTTATTTATTTAAATTCAGACGTCATAAAATAGAAGTTTTTATTTATTTAAATTCAGACGTCATAAAATAGAAGTTTTTATTTATTTAAATTCAGACGTCATAAAATAGAAGTTTTTATTTATTTAAATTCAGACGTCATAAAATAGAAGTTTTTATTTATTTAAATTCAGACGTCATAAAATAGAAGTTTTTATTTATTTAAATTCAAACGTCATAAAATAGAAGTTTTTATTTATTTAAATTCAGACGTCATAAAATAGAAGTTTTTATTTATTTAAATTCAGACGTCATAAAATAGAAGTTTTTATTTATTTAAATTCAGACGTCATAAAATAGAAGTTTTTATTTATTTAAATTCAAACGTCATAAAATAGAAGTTTTTATTTATTTAAATTCAGACGTCATAAAATAGAAGTTTTTATTTATTTAAATTCAGACGTCATAAAATAGAAGTTTTCATTCAATTAATTTCAAACGTCATAAAATAGAAGATTTTCATTGCTTAATTTATATATATATATATATATATATATATATACATATATATATATATATATATATATACATATATATATATATATATATATATATATATATATATATATATATATACTGTTTGTCCTTAAACAAATCATTATTAACTCTATTTTCTCAAGAGTATTGGTTATTACTTAGCAGTTCAGAAAAGACATTCTGAAATGCTATGTAATATAGTTCCTCCTGCATGGCAGAGAATATCGGACAAGTTGAAGTAGGGACAAAGTTGTTGTTATACAGAAGGATGCTGAGACTACCACAGTTGGAATACAGTTCAAAGGCGCATTGGAAAAGCGAAAGACATCTTCCTTAAACCAACAGTGATTTATGAAACAGGAAAATATAGTTAGAAACCAAAAAGAAACAAAAAAAGAAAAGAATGCCGAGCTCAAGTGTAATATAAATTCTCTTACATGGCAGTGCGTGTTGGAAAATTTCCTCACAGATGAAGAGTATACTCGAGACAAGAGAGATATTCTACAGAAGGATAGTGGGAATACCAAGGACAGAAGAAAATGAGCCAGTAACACGAATGCACATTGGAATAGCTAATGATGTCTTACAAAGTATAAACTCCGATGCAATATCAATCTTTCTAGTGGAACTTTTCTCAACAGATTTGAAGGAGAATTTAAGACAACAGAAATGTGGTTCTACAGAAGGATACTGAGAATATTGTGGATGGAGTATGTGAGTAACAAGGACGTTTTAAAGAAAATGGAAACTAGAATGTACTTAGAATCAAACAAAGAATCTATACATTGTGGAGAGGCATGACCCGTGACAACAGCAACAAGAAGAAAACAATAAAAGAATCGAACAGTTCTAAAATAAAATACATTTTGAAGTTGACACCAGCTATTTATAAACAAGTAAATTGATCCACCTATTTAGCAATGAATGCTGCACAAGAACAGTGCGGTGACGTTAAATACACTGGAACAAGAAATGCAATATTTATGCTCAGAATATCAGAAAGAGGAATACAAATGCAACAGTCCATCTTCCTGTATGTCAGTGAATGTTGGACAATGCCCTTAGAAATGAAAATATTTTCAAAGCGACAGTGATGTGGTTCTACCGACGGATACTAAACATTACAGGGGTTGACGTGTGAGAAACGAAAGACTGCTAAGGAGCAAAGGAACTGAAAGAGCACTTTTTGCTTAAGATCAGAAAGAGACAGTTGAACGTCTTGGAACACATTAGGAGAAAAGAACACTAGGAGAATTTAACACTCAGACGACGTTCTGGAGGCAGGAGTGGCAGAGGGAAACATCATGTGACCTTGCTCGCAAGTTTGCGTGAATGGATGACAGAACGGGAACAAATTGGAATGAGAAACAGTTCAGTTACTTTTTTTTTTTTTAAGCGTATCACCCCAAGCAAGGCTGGAGGCCACTATCACGCATGGGGTTACAGAAGGGATGGAGGAAGAGCAGATAGGAGTGGTAAAGGAGAGGATGTGGAGAAAGAGAAAGACGGAGGGTCGATCAAGGAAAGGGAGTTACAGAAGATTTGGAGCGAGAGCAGATAGGAATGAAAGATGAAAGGATGTGGAGAAGGGAAGTGGATAGATCAAGGCAACTGGAGATGACGATTGACGCTACACTTAAACCGTGGGAGATTGTATTTGTCAGGGAAACAGTAATAGAGAAGGGAGTTCCATAGGCGAGATGTGCGAGACATGACTTATAGTAAAAATGACAGGAAGTTGTGGAGAGCCATTATCGACCACATCCTGATAGGGCACGGTGCTTAATGGTAGAAGAATGGTAATAATAACAGTAATATTATCTCCAAGAGACACGGTGGAGTCATGGATAGCGGCTCGGATTGAATAATCAGAGAGCCGAGTTCGAATTCCAGTCGAATCCATTACATTCACTTAGGTGCTAATAAACTTGGGAAAGGTATGCATCGTCTTCTTTCCACCCAGCTATGAGTAAGTAGCAGCGCATATCGGGTTCTATAGCCTTGGATGGCAACTGGTCACCCGCAGAAGGAAATGGCAACCTACTTCGGGAAAAAATCTGCCTCGCCAGTCATCGCAAGATACATGATCGTCTACGTGTGTATCACGCATGGTACTTAACTAACTGAATATTATCTGCACTTATTTCTTCAGGGAATGGTTGACAGCTAAGTATCTTTTTCTTATAACGTAATGCCACACATCTGCAGATGAAATACGACAATCCTTTGGACATAAGTTCAAAACATCTGGATATAACATGTGTAATTATAAATCTAGAATTTCACTCGCCACTCATATTAGTAACGACAGAAAAATGATGTCTGTTCTCGTCTAAACTAAACAATGGACAATTTTTCTATTTCTGAAAATATGGCATCGACCAAAAAGTCGGTTCTGTTTTTGTCATTAGATGACATAGCAAACATACAACCGATCCTCCCCCCTCTTAGTGTTTCATTTATCGATCAAATCACTCCACCTTGACTTCATTCTCATTTGCATAAGCGCGGGCGCGCGCGCACACACACAAAGAAATGGTCCAGTGTATCTCCAAAAGATAAACGGTGAGACATGAAGACTTATATCTTGTTTCAAATGTATTTTGTAGTTTACATACTTCTATATGGCATCGAGGCTGCTGAGTAGATGATGGCCCGAACAGATTTTGAGGAAATGGAAACAAAAAGGAAACTTAGGCATAACACCAAAAAAGAGACAACTGAAATTTCTAAGGCACATAATGAGAAAAGAGGGTTTTGAAAATCTGCTACCCACAGGACAGATTGATGGCAAGAGGGACAAAGGAAATTTTGGTGATGTCAATGAACATTCGTTGCTACTTTTGTGATGCCAACGAATACTTGTCACTTTCGTAAAGCTCGTTGTAGTAGAGACTTAATAATAATAATAATAATAATAGTAATAATGATAATAATAATAATAATAATAATAATAATAATAATAATGATAATAATAATAATTCCCCATCTCAAAAAGAAATACCGAAAAGTTTTTTATTATCTATTGTTGGCATCGATAAACAAAAATAAATAATAATAATAATAAAAATTGACAAAATGGTTAAATGCTCACTGATAAGATATTCCTTAAACGAAGAAGTATTAAAAAAAATGAAAACAAAAATGACACTTAAATTCAGAATCAGAACGAAGCATCTTGAAACAAATTGACACATATTGAGGAAGGAGTGCTTGGCGAATATGACACTCACAGGACATATCGAAGGCAATGGGAACAGTAGGACAAAGCAGCTTCGGTGAAGAGAAGTGGGAGAGATGGTATGAAGACACATGTTACTAAGAGTTATAAGGGAGAACTTGTGGAGAACCGTAATCGCCCAACTCCTGAAGAGACATGACACATGGAAGAAGAAGAAGAAGAACAACAACAACAAGGAGATAGCTCTCTCTCAAAAGCGATCTTTTGAAATGCGCTTGCAACCAAAACCCTTCGAATGTTTGTTAAACTTTGCTGTAATCAGATAGCCCCAGAGAAGAATACGGTAAATGATTTTATTTGAGTCAGAAGTGTTAAGGGTTTTTATAAATACATAGATAATAGCAATCTATGTCGTAGGATCTTCAAAGAGGCCAAAGTAAACAAAATAGATAAGAAAATGAAAACTTTCGGGAACAAGTGCCACTTTGCCGGAAGAAAATTCTGCTCGCAGACTTATAAAAAACAGTCACAGTTAGAACTGAATGTAGTTTCCTATGCCGTCGTTGGAAACTGTCTGTTGTGAGGGTGCCAGTTGCACGTCGTCATCTAGAGATAAGTCGAAGTGTGATAGCAGAATGCTATATTTCACACTGGTTGAAGGAAAACTGTTCCACTGGTCTGTCGTAACAGAAATAGCAGAAATTGTTACAATTGTCACCTAACCTAGCAAATGAATACTTAGAAAACTACTTCTACATGAGCCGTGTTCCTTCAGGATGTAGGTGATCATGACTCTCCACTATTTCCTGTCCTTCGTAGCTCTGAATCAATTTTGTCTTTTTGTTATTTCTCCTAAAGCTTGTTCCATCACCCATTTACACAAGCTAGGCCATTTTCTTTATGTTATTGCATGTACGCAAACCGTGTCATTTTCTTTATGGCACTGCTAAGAAGGTTATACATTGTTTTTATCTGTCCTTCTTGCCATCAATCTCTCCTGTGGAGAGCAGATTTTCAAAGCCCGCAGAAGTTCGAACAACGAGGAAAGCCTAGGTACTTATTAGCAAAAAAGAATTAAAACTTCTGCAATAGTTCATTTCAGCTTGTGAACTAATGTGAGATATCGAAATTTCCAATTCCGAAGAAAGCCTTGCAACTTATTGTCAAAAACTAATGCAATAAGACATTTCCAAATTTATGGCAAATCTCCGCCATTTTCACAGAAAAATGATTGACTTGTAGAGGACCTTGCGGGGGTGGGGGTGAAGATGAAAAGAAAACACGTACGTTTATATTTCCTGCTAGAAGAAGGTCCAGCTACAAGAAAAATGTCGGACTTGAATTAAGTCCAACTGAAGATAAAGAAAACAAACAAACAAGACCGATATATATATATAAACAAATATATGTATTAAACAAAATAATTACAAAGCACATAGAAAGTTAACATTGTGTTTGTGTGTGAACATTTGTGTTCGTTCTTTGGTGAATGTTCGTATTTTGGTGAATGTTCGTAATATTCATAGCGTCTTCCCAGAAATGGGAAGACGCTGTCTTTTGTGAGAGCTCACATTGTAGCGGTGTTCGCTGAAATGAAGAAAGGAGAGAGAGAATTACCTCGCCTCCACACGATGTGGGATGCGGTACGAGGCCTGAGGGAAAAAAGCTCGAGGCAAGAAGTTACCCAGTATTTATAGTATGGGAGAGAAACCCCTAGTGACAATTTGGGAATTAAGGAGGAGGTAACTCCCACAGACTTATATTTACATATTCAATCCCGATGTTATTTCATGACCAACAATTTCATGCACTTGTCATTGGTTCTGCAATCAAGACCCTTCAACAATTAATCGATGGGTGTTCGAATCTGGGGAATGAACATTATTTTGTGGAAATGACTTTCAAAAATCCTATGTCATTGGCATGCAACAAAATCACATGTTCCTTGATACAATGTCAAAATAGAGAAACCTACACTGATAAATTACATATTGCACCTGGTATATCAGCTCTTAGACTTAAAAAGTACCACATCATGTTTCTTCCTTCGCGTTTGAAACTCGGTGCTAACATAACGACACCATCTCCCCAGACCTTTGGTCGATTGTCTAGACAGTGTTTGCAAGATATGCGTTATCGTTTACAAGAAAGGCGACATTCAACTAGACAGGCTTTAATAATAACGATTTAATACAAAATTTCGCCGTAAGTTTGCAAGCCAGTACAAAAAAATAAATAAAATGCAGGTAGTTATAAGCTGTAGACGGGGAAGTGTAGGTTTGTGGTACATGGCTTGAACAGTAGTATAGCGTTACTGTTGTAAAGACAATTATGAATGCGAGATTTCGTAATCTTTTATTCGAAAACCTACTGTTTATTCACTTCTGGCCCTCGTCCGTAAGTATCGGCGTGAGGGCGTGTGACTTTCTTCGAGCAAGAATCTTCTCGTGATGGTGGGTATATGAGACGCGCACACTTTTTCGTCTCGGGTGAGGAGCTTATATAACTTCCTGTCACCCTTTTGTCCCACGTGAGCCTTTCCTAAATTCAACTGGGTTGATTACCTGTTTACATACCGGGGACAGCCACTGAAGTGCGATTTAACACCTGGTGGTTATGTTGTTACCTTTCAAGCCAATCTTCTGATTCACCTACTGGTGTGGTACTGAGAACAACGTCTAATTTGGTACCTTAGTGTGAACAGATCAAATTCAAACTGGTAAGATTTTCTCTCTTTATCCAGTAAAGTATACTTAAAAGAACGAGAAAGAGTTCATGACAACGTGATAAGCAGTAAACAACTAATCCCACTGCAAGAGTGTTGTTAGCTATTACATCTAATAGATAGTTCAACAATGTCTTGTCAAGTTCCATCAGGCTGATAGCTTATAAAATAAATTATTGTGATTGATTTTTGCATTAGTACCATGTTACTATTTGTAAAAATGACATGTCTCTTCAGGACAAAGGCGATCATGTCTCTCCACAGATTCCATTTTCTTTACTATCTCTGAGTTGCCATTTCTTCTTGGAAAAGATGGGGGTGTAGATTACCTTCACAATTCCAAAAGGCAAAGTTTCAGATTCTGTGATTTCCTTCTCTTAGACTGGTTGCCTTCTAAGACTAGACCAGTGATTCTCAACATTTTTAAGCAAGGGCACATCTAGAAGCAAATGAAAATATCACGGCACACTTAGCAAAAAGTTTTAAAGGGTATACTTTTAAATGTTAGGAAATAAAACCATAGAGTTTTTAAAATACACACACAAGTATGAACTTCAATTTCAACATGTCTATTCAACTATTTGTGCGGCTTATTTAGTGTGAAACCCGTGCCTGGTGTTTTTTCACGATTTCTTGAATGTTTGGTCGAGTGTGCGATAAGCAGACCATCAATTCTTCTTTAGTTGAGCGTCGCAGTCTTTTCAGCTTCTTATTTTTGATGTTCTTTGGCGTCATTCTTAAGAGGATCGTGCGGCGGGTGAGAATCACTGGACTAGAAAATCTAATCTCTCTTTCCCTCGCATTCTCCCACACTCCAATTGTGTAGTATGGGTACCTCGGCCCCAACACACTACTAGGTTTTCCATAGAATTATCTGTCTATATTCGTGAGATGAAGTATTATGTACACTATTTACATTATTTGGACTATTGTCCTCATCTTTGTTGCCATATTTATCACAACGTTTAGGCCGTTGTACGCTCCGGCCTTCTTCAGTATCTGTCTATATTTCTGAGATGAGGTATTATGTACACTATTTACATTATTCGGACTATTGTACTCATCTTTGTTGCCATATTTATTACAACGTTTCGGCCGTTGTACGCTCCGTTCGTCAGAATATTTGAACCTGGGATAAAGTCTGAAGTTAACAGAATGTTTGAATCACCTCTTAATTGCTGTTGTTCCCAGGTTCATCATGACCTGGAGCTTGTAGCATTTAAATGGTATTACAAACCGTATCATTTTTTTTATGTTACTGCCTGTATGCAAACAGTGCCATTTCTTTATGTCATTGCGTGTATGCAAACCGTGCCATTTTCTTTGTGTTACTAAGTGTATACAAACCGTATCATTTTATTATGTTACTGTCTGTATGCAAACCGTGCCATTTCTTTTCCATTGCGTGTATGCAAACCGTGTCATTTTCTTTATGGCATTGCGTGTAAGCAAACCGTGCCATTTTCTTTGTGTTACTGCGTGTATGCAAACCGTGCCATTTCTTTGCCATTGCGTGTATGCAAACCGTGTCATTTTCTTTATGGCACTGCGTGTAAGCAAACCGTGCCATTTTCTTTGTGTTACTGCGTGTATGCAAAAAGAGTCATTTTTTTTGCGGGGGAGGGGGGAATGCGATTATGCAAACCGTGTCATTTTCTTTGTGTTTTTTGCGTGTATGAAAACCGCGCCATTTCTTTCTTTTACTTTGTGTAACTCGTTTTACATCATAATGTATATGTCGTAGACGCTTTTCGTTTTTACTTCAAATGAAACATTTGATTACATTACATTTGGAGTTGAAATTCACAGATTTTATTTGGATTGAGTTGTATTTTTCCTGTATATATCTTTCATTGACGTTAATTTTTATCGTACACAATTTTTATATTTTTAGCCATAACGAAATTTTCTCAAAATACTGAAATAAAATGTACTTTCTAAAAAGTTTAAAATATCTGTTCTATACTTAAGTAACTTTGATTAAAGTAGAATCACTCCAAGCAAGGTAATAAAGCCACTAAGGCGCAAGAGATCACTGGGTATAAAAGGATCTGAGGAAAAAATCAAGAAGTAGATAGAACAATAAAAGAACAAGAATTAATAAGTCAGAAGATGACGATTGATTCTGCATTTAAATTTATGAAAGTCAAAGTTGGAATGCACAATGCCGGAAGATAGTTTCACGAGCGAAAATGCAAGAGAAGGAACTGTTCGCATAGAACTTACGGATACATCTAGTAGTTTCTAAAATAGAGCGACTAAAGAGGAAAAGCAATCGCACGGAACACAATACAAGAACTCTATCACTAGACGACGTTCTGGTAAAAATAGTTAATTTTGACAGAAGTAAATCGTAACGTAGCACGATTTAAGACAGGTTTCATAATCCCATGATAGATATATTTTGGGGATCACATCTTATGACATAATATTGTATCACATCATAAATATGTGGTTAATCTCCATGTTAATCTTGTGAGAAACAGGAATACAGAGAGAGAATTAACTATTTGTCAAATTTAAAAAAAAGAACGAAGTATAAAAAGGTAATTCTGAATAATTTGATTTGTGGAAATATAATTAAGGCCTTGTAAAAGAAATTTAATGTAATTCTATCCTTAATTAAATAATTAATTCAAGTCCATTTTATTCCCAGAAGACGATGTTTGTAAAAAGGATGGACACGCCGGTTTAAGCTAATCTAATTAAACCTTAATTGATTTAATTAAAATAAATTATATTTTATAATACAAAGTTTCCTGCAATAGAAAAGTGTTTGCGTTGAAATGGAAACTAAAACTTTGAGATTTTTAATTATAGACATAATTATTCATTGCGTGATATTGCAAAATAAAGTTTGTTTTTTGAATTGATTCCTCGTGAAATTCCATGAGATGCTACCAAACAGTACCCACCCACTAATTGACCAAATGATCAAGTATTATAATTTTTTTTCGATTCCTTTTTCGTCAAGTTAAGAGGTTTTAAGCACCTATTCGTATCTTATATAGCAGAAGACAAAATAGTCATATGATACCCCAATATGGTAATGATAATATTAGCCGTGTCTCTACAAGGAAATATTTGACATTCATCGTGAGTGAGAGGAGGGTGGGGTTGTTAAATTGAAAACAGCGGGACGTGTCGCAAAAACGGATACGGAACATGGTTCTTAGTATGGTTATTAGTAAGTGAAGTCAATGGTTATTAGTAAGTGAAGTCAATGGTTATTAGTAAGTGAAGTCAATGGTTATTAGTAAGTCAACTTCAAAGTACAGAGCAAGAGCCTCAGACAGTGAGAAAGTTACGGAAGGAAGATAAATTACTTTTTAATTGACAAGACAAAGAAAATTGTTATCTATAAAACTAACCATCCCACGAAAAGGCACACAGAAAGGACGAAGCAGGCCTCAGAGAACGGACAGGGAAGACGGCTGCTGAACTGTGCACCTCATTCCTCATCTACGCCTCGTCTCTACCTCGCTCGCTTATAGCAGTGGGTTACAACCCAAGAATAAAATCAGGTTTATTGCTAGAAATTCTTTTTTCTGTTTTTCATTCGTGGTTAACGATTTGGGCCGAAGTTTAATTTTTAAGCCACCTCCGTTTGACTGAAAAAAAAAAAAACTGCACCCTGTCAACGAACCTGATGTCTGGTTTGAGCTCCAATACAACAATCGACCGAGTAGCCAGTACTTCTGTCATTAAGGTTTATAAAATCTTTCTCTTATAACAATTTTTCGCAAAAATAAGTTTCTCAAGTCCAGTTGCTGTTATCGCTCTTTCCAGTATTAGTGGGTATTTCCTTCCTAATATGGTAGTACTTAATATGACGTATCTTTGTACCGGATTGTGCATTCCAATCAGTTCGCCTTGTGTATGGTACGGACGTGAAAATGACGAGGTCATAGGCTTAAAATTTAAAAAGAACATCAGCCATTTCAAAACTGTGAGGTCCGTAATAATTGGACAGACAGGACTTTACTAGAGATCGGGAAGAAAAATAGTTTCAATGTCGCTCGGCGATTGGTCAAATAATAACCAACAATTAGTTCGGGAAACACCTAAGAGACTTGTGGACTTGAAAAGGCTCTGTAAGCTAAATTAAAAAATCAGAATACTTAACTATCAGCAAGAGATTTAGGAATGCTGTTTTCTATTGTAAAAAGCTATGCGCCGTGATTATTTAGCAAGTCATGTGTAATGCAAGTGGAAAACTACAAATATTAGAGAACCCCGAAGAGTGTTTAAACTGTAATACTACAAGCTTAAAAGTGATTCCATTTGAAAAGAATCACATACAATGGCCAGTTTAAAAAATAAAGCAAGAAATGAATAGGTTAAATTTTAATAATATGCGAAACGAGGTGAGCAAAAAAAATGGATATTTTTAGTGAAAAAACAAAACAAAACATAATGTCATCCACACAAGCGAAGATAAAAATGAAAGAGGAGTACGATTTATATTACCGCAAGACACAAAGAATGTATATGCACCGACAGCACAAAGTACGGAAGAAGAAATTGAAATGTTTTACTGTAAGCTAGACAAAGCCAAAGTTCAATGCAAATAACATTAAATTACAATTGTCATAACAGACCTAAATAGCAAACTAAGGAAGGATTAAGATGATGAAATAGTTAGTAAATTCGGACTAGGACCTTATAATGAACGCGAAAAAACATGGGTCCAATGGGATACGGCGAACGATGAGATGGTAACCATCACATGGTTTCTAGAACATCGAGGACGTATACGAGGTCTATTAAAATGTATCATGACTGTTGCTATGGTAAAGGAGCTAAAGTATGCAGAGTGAAGCCGCTTGGTAAAGATTGACCTTGAATTCTGCTGAGCATACACACAAACTTATAACGTTCTCGCTGAATTGCCTTGTTTACAAAAGTGCTAGGAAGTGTATAGAGTGTGGTCATCTCACCACACTATAGACGTTTCATCAGTGACCATGGCTTGTACAGCAGTTTTTGGCTAAGAAAAACATTCCCCAGGGTCGACAACCACTATATTCACCAGATCTCACTACTTGCAACTTTTACATCTTCAAAAATCAAATAACAAGAAAATTCCAAGACATCGAGGAAGTCTAAGTGAATGCGTGCGACGAAGATGCTGCTCGTTATCCTAAAAGAACAAAAAAAAAACAAAAAAAAAACGAGTACCAATATTCATACTCTGGCTTCCATCTTCAAAGTCCATTCAAGAACCATCAAGAGAATGGTGAATAAGTTTTAAAAAGAGTGAACAGTAATGAAGAAAAATAGATCAGGAGGTCACAACAGCAAAAGGGATCATCATTTTAACTTAGATCTAAAAAGATCAATTAAAAAATGATCCAACTAAATTCAAAAGACGTTTGGCACGTGAGAGAGAGGTTTCAGCTATTACGGTGCAAAAAGCAGTGAAAAAAGAAAATGAAATTGTGCCTCTGAGTCACCTTGTTACTCCAGGACAGAAATTTAGAAGGTTAGAGAGGACGAAGATCATCTTGAATAAGTTGGAAAATGATCCTGGAATAATATATATATTTGAACTTTATTTCAATCCTTCATAAGCTTCCGATCCTTAGCTATGATTAATTAACGATGAACATGTCATTTTCGTTTATGATCGATCTCATCATGACTCTTCTTTTAAGCATGGAGTAATTATATATTCTTATTGCTTAAATTAGTCTAATAATGTTATAAAAACCTCGGAAAATTAGAGTAAGATATCTTTAATAATTTCTAAGATACAACGGTTCAAAGCTTTATCTAACAATTGGGCAATTTTGCTGTTACACTCGGTAGGAAAGCAAAACGATGTATAGAAAAATATATCTACAAGGATTATAAAACCTAGTAACATATCTCCACTGTCTGATTTAAGACAAGGATGTGTCTTCTCGCCGGACCTTCACAACCTATATAAAGAGGCCATTCTAAGAGAACTAGGAGTCCTACCAGTATTCATTATTAGCGGCCACAATCTTAACTACATACGATATGCAGATGATAACTGTTGATAGCAGACACAGAAAGGAAACTACAAGAACTCCTACATAAGGTAGTAAGGAAAGCGAGAAGAAAGGACTATACCTCAATTTGAAGAAGACAGAATACATGGTTGTTAACAAAAGGGACAGCCCAACATGAAAATTATAAATTAGGTTTACTAAAATCAAACAAGTGCAGCAATTTAATCCTCCGTTTGCCACATATGGTGTTTTGTTACCCCCAAATTTTGAAGGTTACCGCAATGACTCTAATTGCTTCATGTCTCGCACTTACCATCTGTGAAACTCTCTTCCTCTAACTTGCTTCCCTGACAGTTATACTATTTAAATATTCAAATGCAATGTCAATCGACATCTCCAGATGCCTTGATCTGTTCTCCGTCCTTCTCTTCATCCTTTCCTCTATCACGCCTCTTTACTCTTGCTCCCACTCTCTGTAACTCCTTGCGTGCTAGTGGTACTCCGTTTTGCTTGGGGTAAAATGCTTTAAAAAAATTCTAGTTAGCACCTTGTTTCTTTTGCTCTCTCCTATTCACTGAGAATGTGTAGCACGCGGTGTGGCGAATTTGTAGCTCGGTTTGCATGAGAAACAGACGCCAAGGTACTTTCCCTTTTCGGAAATCCGAGGTGACTAACGCAAGGTTACATATCTTGGAAGCGTATTAACAGAAAATGGAAAGGGCAACGCAGAAATCTGAAGGTGTATTGGGATAGTGAAAGATGCCTTCAAAAAATTAAGGAAGGTATTACGAAAAGGAAAAAAAATAGCTCCAGAAACAAAGAAAATACTACTGAAACACTTATGTAGTTTCAATCCTCCTCTATGTCACTGAATACTTGACAGTCTCCCTTCAGATGAATAAGAGACTTGAAGTAACAGATTTAAGATTCTACAGAAGGATGCTGAGAATACCGTCGACCGAACACGTGAGCAACGACGCAGTTTTAGAGAAAAATGGAAACGAAACCGGCACTTCTACTTAACATCATGAAGAGACAGTTGAAATTTCTAGGACACATATTGAAGAAAGAGAGCTTGGAAAATTTGATACTCAAAGGACAGATTGAAAGTAAGACGGAGAGAGGAAAGCTTGACGGAATGGCAAAAAGAGTTGAGCTACAAAGGTGAGGAAAGAGCGAGAGAAACATGATCGCCAATGTCCTGAAGGTACACGGCACATAGAAGAAGACGATTTTGATACACGAAGAAAAAATATAAAAGAAATGTGTAGTAAATCACGTCGTGTTAGCATATTTTCTAAGAGACTTGTGAATACCACTGATACATTTTAACGCGTCCTAACAGAACGGGAGCGATCAGCTGGCGCCAAGAATTAGCGTGGAATATATGAGGTTAAACAAAAGTATTATTGTTGTGGTGGGATCCACCTGATCTGCATAGGTGACTACCAACTATATAAATAATGGTTGATACCGGAAGACGAGAGAAAAGGAATCACGAGATCAAACTAGAGACTCTGATCGACTGCGACTAGTCAACACATTCTCCAGGAACGTCTTCCCAGAAATATACAGAAATACTATATGTACTTATTGTGTACACTTTCTTGTTATAATACATTCTTGTTCTAAGTACATTTTGTGTTGCATTATTATTCCATGCAATAGGCGAGATTCAACATTGAGTCAAGACTCAACAATTATATATAAAGGACAACCAATAAAAGAGGGATGGTTCATTGATAAATATATATAAAAAATTCAATTTCAAAATTTGTTTTATTAGTTAAAAGAAGGACTCTGGAGAATTTAAATTATTTTTTTTTTTGTAAAAACAGGACACCAAGTTACAAAAAAATCTCTGAATCGTAAAATAAAAAATGCAATAAAACTATGACATTATTTAATTAGATTACGGAGAATGTTTCCAACATTTTTAAAATTACTGAGTACTTAAATTTTATATTAAAAAAAATAACACCCACCTGTCATTTTCTTAAATTATGTTTTAACAGATAAAGTCTCCGCTGAACAATCTTAATGGTGTTGACATATTTTATCATCATTTGTTAAGTCATCTACGAGTGACAAGTGATGGTGATAAGAGTGTAATCACCGCTACTACTGGTTTTTAAAAATCTATTTCTCTGTTATCTTAAACTTAAAGTAAATAATATTTTTTCAAATGAAATTAATTATATTTTAAATCAGCTAATATTCCTCAAGTTTCAGAATAGTATGTTTTAATTTTTGGAAGATTTTAAAACCGAAAATTTTGCTAAGAAATGTGTCAAAATGGCCAATTTTATGAAAGTTGAGATTCCAATCAATAAAATTTCTAGTTGAAATACACCAGAGTATTTTACTCACTGGATAATGGTAAATTTAATCATTTAGCTTTCAATTAAAGCTAAAATGAAAGCTCCAAGAATCCTTTTTCATTTTTTTTAAATTTATTTTAAACCTTAGGTATCGAAATAGAACGGAGGTACCTACTATTAACTGTATGAAGATGGAATGCATAGTTTTCAACAAGAGGGGCTGCTCATGCTGTCAGTTATGTAATTGGAACTTTAAAATCGAACAGGTGCAGAAATTTAACTAATTGGGTAGTGTAGTAACATAAAAACAAATCGTCTGACACAGAAATCCGAAAGTTTATAGAAAAAACGAAAACTACTCCTCGGAAATCAAGCAATCATTTGACATTGCTAGAACACAATATAAGGAAAGAGGCTCGTAAAATTGAACACCCACATGACATATTGATCGTAAGAAAGACAGAGGAAAACCTAATAAGTTTCTGCGAATGGGTGGGAAAACAGGGATACAATAGGATGGTAAAGAGTTGAAGGTTGCTTAGAGCTACAAGGAACCGAAAGTTGTGGAGAGTCATGATTGACCTCGTCGAGAAGGAACACGGTTCAGAAAAGAAGATTAAGGGATAAGTAAATGTACTTAAGGACAATGACATGAAAACTGGGTCATTCTCCTTCTATGTGCCGATTATGGCTCTCCATAATTTCCCCTTCATTTGTAGCTCTTAGTAAAACTTGTCTTTTTGCTATCTCTCCGAAAACCTGTTCTGATAACCATCTACACAAGCTCACTAGATGATTTTTTTCCGTCCTTCTTGCATTTAATATCCCCAGTGAGTGTCAAATTTTCCGAGCTCTCTTTCTTTATTATGTGCCCTAGAGATAATTATGTAAACAAATGACGTCACACATTATGACATGGACAAAGTCCGACAATTATTTTAAAGAAAGAATGTATAAACAAAAAAATGTATTTAAAATAATTGTCGGACTTTGTCCAATTCATAATGAGTGACGTCATTTGTTTACATTTGGATACGCTTTGAGCAGATATGAATGTACGTGAGAGATTCATGGAAGATTGAAGTTTAAAGGCAGTAAAATCGACTTTGCTAACCGAATGATCCTCTGTGGTCAAATCGTTTAAGGCACGTCAGGCTATATGACGGTTCCGTATAGGATACAGGTTCGATTCCTGTCGGAGGACGAATATTTTCTATGAAGATTTCTCGGACATTCGGGCCGGTAAATGTTATAAATATTGTCTATTATAAAACAGATCATTTACTTTAATATTTGTATCTATAAGAACAATGTATAAACATAAAAATGTCTTTAAAATATATATTTGTTAATCGTAATTTTATAAGCCATCTTCTAGAGTCGCGAACAGAAAGCTTGTCATGAAAAATAAAGCACGGAGAAATGTATAAAAAATCATGATTTCTTCCAGTCGACCAATAAATAGTTGTACACTGAGGCAGCTGGAGATGAACGCAATCGCAGTATCTTTTCTTACACTTGCCTGGTACTGCTGCTTTTCATGATTGAGCCGCTGTGATACACTGAAAGACATCTATTTAATCTGTGTCTTTCATCTTCCATCGACATATCGAGATTTAACTTATTAAAAAACTTAAAATGCAATCAAATTCTTTTTTTAAAAGATGTAAATGAAGAACCTGTATAAAAATAGCATTGAGTGGTGGTTGGGGGGGGAGTTCAGTTCCCAAATCAGAAAACCGAAATCGTAGTTACAAATATCGTAAGTTTGCCTCGCAAGTCCAAAGTAAAAAACACCTGGATAAAACAAAAAAGGATAAAAAGAAAAAAAAAATCCGTGCGCACAACTTGAAACCTACATCTGCCTACTTAGTGCAATGATTAGCAAGCTTGTCTCGTAAAAAACAACTACGAATGAGTAGTGAGTTCGATCCTCACTGTGTGTCCCTTACTTTCGGCCTTGTGCAACACCCAAGCTTCGCTTGGAAAATCCCTACAATTGCCTACTTTCACCCATGAGGCACAGAGCAAACGGTATTTGTATATATACAAACAATATGGCACATGGACATGAGAAGGTGATCCTGCAGTGTGCCAGCATCGCTACCAAGTGTGACACAAGGTCAAGGTTTAAAGTGGGTTTAATGACAATACCGTGGAAAAATTGCTCAGGCCTCCTCAGGACTTCCCGTTTTAAATACTCCTCGGGCAATAAACCCAGCCACCCCCCACCCCCGAAGGAGAGGTACTGAACATGGCCATAAAGAGATGGGGATTTTCTAAACGTAGCTTAGATGTGTCACAATGTGTAGAGCGCTGAGTGAGGATCGAACTCACTATTAGGTCGTAATTGATCTAGCGAGACAAACTTTTTCAACTCCCTCGATCAACTGCCTTCATTTAAATAGTTGAACGACTATGGACTGTTTAGCCATAACTGCAACTTCCAGTTAACCTTTTCCTCCTACTTCGGGAATTCCTGATACGGTGAAAATTCTTCAAATCCCTTTTGTTTGTGTATTCATCATTGTACCAGAAATAAAAGTTGTTATTTTTACACCTGATGTTGAAGTTAATTAAGTTTACCGGCGACTTTCGTCTTTCACAAGCACAGTCAAGCCTGATTTTCGACAGTTCTTCACCAATATTCATTCGGAAACACAAATACACTGAAACACAACGTGGGGACGCAGGATTGGTGCAGAGCGGGTTCGCCGGTGACGGACCAATGGACACGGACCAAAATAAGTGTGGCATTTAGCGAAGCACGCAGTAACAAGCGTACGGTGAAAGTATCGTGGCCAAACATTTGGCTAAGAGACGTTTGACCGAACGGACATTTGATTGAGAAACATTTGGCAGAGAAACATTTGGCTAAACGGACATTTCGCCGAGAAACATTTGGCCGAGAAACATTTGGCTGAACTGACATTTGGCCGAGAAACATTTGGCTGAACGGATATTTGGCCGAGAAACATTTGGCGGAGAAACATTTGAGTGAACTGACATTTGGCCGAGAAACATTTGGCTGAATGGACATTTGGTCGAGAAACATTTGGCTGAACGGATATTTGGCCGAGAAACATTTGGCCGAGAAACATTTGAGTGAACTGACATTTGGCCGAGAAACATTTGGCTGAATGGACATTTGGCCGAGAAACATTTGGCTGAACGGATATTTGTCCGAGAAACATTTGGCTGAACTGACATTTGGCCGAGAAATATTTGGCTGAACGGATATTTGTCCGAGAAACATTTGGCCGAGAAACATTTGGCTGAACGGACATTTGGCCGAGAAACATTTGGCTGAACAAACATTTGGCCGAGAAACATTTGGCCGAGAAACATTTGGCCGAGAAACATTTGGCTGAACTGACATTTGGCCGAGAAACATTTGGCTGAACGGATATTTGGCCGAGAAAAATTTGGCCGAGAAACATTTGGCCGAGAAACATTTGGCCGAGAAACATTTGGCTGAACGGACATTTGGCCGAGAAACATTTTGCTGAACGGACATTTGGCCGAGAAACATTTGGCCGAGAAACATTTGGCCGAGAAACATTTGGCTGAACAGACATTTGGCCGAGAAACATTTGGCTGAACGGACATTTGGCCGAGAAACATTTGGCTGAACTGACATTTGGCCGAGAAACATTTGGTTGAACTGACATTTGGCCGAGAAACATTTGGTTGAACTGACATTTGGCCGAGAAACATTTGGCTGAACTGACATTTGGCCGAGAAACATTTGGCCGAGAAACATTTGGCCGAGAAACATTTGGCCGAGAAACATTTGGCTGAACGGACATTTGGCCGAGAAACATTTGGCTGAGAAACATTTGGCTGAACAGACATTTGGCCGAGAAACATTTGGCTGAACGGACATTTGGCCGAGAAACATTTTGCTGAACGGACATTTGGCCGAGAAACATTTGGCCGAGAAACATTTGGCCGAGAAACATTTGGCTGAACAGACATTTGGCCGAGAAACATTTTGCTGAACGGACATTTGGCCGAGAAACATTTGGCCGAGAAACATTTGGCCGAGAAACATTTGGCTGAACAGACATTTGGCCGAGAAACATTTGGCTGAACGGACATTTGGCCGAGAAACATTTGGCTGAACTGACATTTGGCCGAGAAACATTTGGTTGAACTGACATTTGGCCGAGAAACATTTGGTTGAACTGACATTTGGCCGAGAAACATTTGGCTGAACGGACATTTGGCCGCGAAACATTTGGCCGAGAAACATTTGGCCGAGAAACATTTGGCCGAGAAACATTTGGCTGAACAGACATTTGGCCGAGAAACATTTGGCTGAACGGACATTTGGCCGAGAAACATTTGGCTGAACTGACATTTGGCCGAGAAACATTTGGCCGAGAGACATTTGGCTGAGAAACATTTGGCTGAACGGACATTTGGCCGATAAACATTTGAGTGAACTGACATTTGGCCGATAAACATTTGAGTGAACTGACATTTGGCCGAGAAACATTTGACTGAACGGACATTTGGCCGAGGAACATTAGGCCGAGAAACATTTGGCTGAACTGACATTTGGCCGAGAAACATTTGGCTGAACGGACATTTGGCCGAGAAACATTTGGCCGAGAGACATTTGGCTGAGAAACATTTGGCTGAACGGACATTTGGCCGAGAAACATTAGACCGAGAAACATTTGGCTGAACTGACATTTGGCCGAGAAACATTTGGCTGAACGGACATTTGGCCGAGAAACATTAGACCGAGAAACATTTGGCTGAACTGACATTTGGCCGAGAAACATTTGGCTGAACGGACATTTGGCCGATAAACATATGAGTGAACTGACATTTGGCCGATAAACATTTGAGTGAACTGACATTTGGCCGAGAAACATTTGACTGAACGGACATTCGGCCGAGGAACATTAGGCCGAGAAACATTTGGCTGAACTAACATTTGGTCGAGAAACATTTGGCTGAACGGACATTTGGCCGAGAAACATTTGGCCGAGAGACATTTGGCTGAGAAACATTTGGCTGAACGGACATTTGGCCGAGAAACATTTGGCTGAACGGACATTTGGCCGAGAAACATTTCGCCGAGAAACATTTGAGTAAACTGACATTTGGCCGAGAAACATTTGACTGAACGGGCATTTGGCCGAGAAACATTTGGCTGAACGGACATTTGGCCGAGAAACATTTGGCCGAGAAACATTTGGCCGAGAAACATTTGGCTGAACTGACATTTGGCCGAGAAACATTTTGCTGAACGGACATTTGGCCGATAAACATTTGAGTGAACTGACATTTGGCCGATAAACATTTGAGTGAACTGACATTTGGCCGAGAAACATTTGACTGAACGGACATTTGGCCGAGGAACATTAGGCCGAGAAACATTTGGCTGAACTAACATTTGGTCGAGAAAGATTTGGCTGAACGGACATTTGGGCGAGAAACATTTGGCCGAGAGACATTTGGCTGAGAAACATTTGGCTGAACGGACATTTGGCCGAGAAACATTTGGCTGAACGGACATTTGGCCGAGAAACATTAGACCGAGAAACATTTGGCTGAACTGACATTTGGCCGAGAAATATTTGGCTGAACGGACATTTGGCCGAGAAACATTTCGCCGAGAAACATTTGAGTGAACTGACATTTGGCCGAGAAACATTTGACTGAACGGACATTTGGCCGAGAAACATTAGGCCGAGAAACATTTGGCTGAACTAACATTTGGCCGAGAAACATTTGGCTGAACGGACATTTGGCCGAGAAACATTTGGCTGAACGGACATTTGGCCGAGAAACATTAGGCCGAGAAACATTTGGCTGAACTGACATTTGGCCGAGAAACATTTGGCTGAACGGACATTTGGCCGAGAAACATTTGGCTGAACGGACATTTGGCCGAGAAACATTTGGCTGAGAAACATTTGGCCGAGAAACATTTGGCTGAACTGACATTTGGCCGAGAAACATTTGGCTGCACGGACATTTGGCCGAGAAACATTTGGCCGAGAAACATTTGAGTGAACTGACATTTGGCCGAGAAACATTTGACTGAACGGAGATTTGGCCGAGAAACATTAGGTCGAGAAACATTTGGCTGAACTGACATTTGGCCGAGAAACATTAAGCTGAGAAACATTTGGCTGAACTGACATTTGGCCGAGAAACATTTGGCTGAACGGATATTTCGCCGAGAAACATTTGGCCGAGAAACATTTGGCTTAAATGACATTTGTCCGAGAAACATTTGACTGAACGGACATTTGGCCGAGAAATGTTAGGCCGAGAAACATTTGGCTGAACTGACATTTGGCCGAGAAACATTTGGCTGAACGGACATTTGGCCTAGAAACATTTGGCTGAACGGACATTTGGCCGAGAAACATTTGGCCGAGAAACATTTGGCCGAGAAACATTTGGCCGAGAAACATTTGGCTGAACGGACATTTGGCCGAGAAACATTTGGCTGAACGGACATTTGACTGAGAAACATTTGGCCGAGAAACATTAGGCTGAGAAACATTTGGCTGAACTGACATTTGGCCGAGAAACATTTGGCTGAACGGATATTTCGCCGAGAAACATTTGGCCGAGAAACATTTGGCTTAAATGACATTTGTCCGAGAAACATTTGACTGAACGGACATTTGGCCGAGAAATGTTAGGCCGAGAAACATTTGGCTGAACTGACATTTGGCCGAGAAACATTTGGCCGAGAAACATTTGGCTGAACGGACATTTGGCCTAGAAACATTTGGCTGAACGGACATTTGGCCGAGAAACATTTGGCCGAGAAACATTTGGCCGAGAAACATTTGGCCGAGAAACATTTGGCTGAACGGACATTTGGCCGAGAAACATTTGGCTGAACGGACATTTGACTGAGAAACATTTGGCCGAGAAACATTTGGCCGAGAAACATTTGGCTGAACTGACATTTGGGCGAGAAACATTTGGCTGAACTGACATTTGGCCGAGAAACATTTGGCCGAGAAACATTTGGCCGAGAAACATTTGGCTGAACTGACATTTGGCCGAGAAACATTTGGCCGAGAAACATTTGGCTGAACGGACATTTGGCCGAGAAACATTTGGCTGAACGGACATTTGGCCGAGAAACATTTGGCCGAGAAACATTTGGCCGAGAAACATTTGGCTGAACTGACATTTGGCCGAGAAACATTTGGCTGAACTGACATTTGGCCGAGAAACATTTGGCTGAATGGACATTTGGCCGAGAAACATTTGGCCGACGGACATTTCACCGAAAAATACAAGTATAAATAGTAACAAGCAATAACTTTAAGTATTTCAATTAGCAGTATTATAAGGTAGAATAGAACTAATAATTACCACTGAACTTCAATTGATTAATTTACTAAATCTAAATATTAAAGTTAAAAATTCTTGTATTACAATATTTGTTTATTGAAATTTGTATTTTTAAAAATATTTGAATGTATTTCGGTAAAAAGTAGCACCTAATTAAGTTCGTATTTAACAGTAAGATAAAATGTTAGTTCATCCCTTTAATGATCATTAAAAGCGAAATTGAAAGATCTTTCATATATCGTAAAATCTTAAGATTTTTGCTGCAGTAAAATGTGCTTTTTCTCAAAATAATTATCATCTTACAGTAAGATTTGAAGTAAAATATAATATATATAGAATAGATTTTTAACAAATCCTGTAAAAAAAAAAGAAAAATTAATACAGTAAATAAATAAATATATATGTAGCACATTACGATAAAGAGTGTAACATACATATAAGTACGCCATTAAATTTTCGATTAAATATCCGCCGGCCAAATGTCCGCCGGCCAAATGTCTGAGTAACGAAAGCGTGAGTGGAGTTCAAATTCTAGTGAAGGATGTTGGGTTCAAACAAATACCATGGAAAGGTATGAATCTCTTTTATTCAAGTGTTAATATCAAGTGAGACAATTGTCAACCAGTCTTAGAGAGACCATTCTGAATTAAAAACTGATCTGGGGTGGGGTAGGTAATAAGTGATCGTAAGTATTTTTCTCTTCCGCTGAGATAACAAGTTTTTCCTTTTAGACTGTTTCACCACGTTTTTAAGGTACAATATTTGAAAATTTATCCTCGAGCCACCTTAATGAGGGTCGATCGAAATGATGTACGCTTAAGAAGTGTTAGACAACCTGTTTCCCTTGACAGTTAATGTTTCAACTTTTCTCCGCTTTTCCAATCTATATTTATGTTCTCTATATTTCAAAAATGTTTATATATAAAATCGTATTTTTTCATTACGGACAACGTGCAATATCGACTGGTTGGATTTTCTCTGAGATTTTATAGCCGGTTATTAGTCATTAAGTGAGGACAAACTGTATTTACAAAGTGAAAACTAACCTAATAAAAGGCAACCGTGTTTAAAGACCCAAGAAAAATCAAGCTTATTATACCAGCAATCATCACAGAAATAACCTTATTAACCAGGAATTGACCTAAAGCAAATTAAAAATATTTCATAAGTGTGGGCTAGTTTGCCACAAGTTTATAGTATTATTGAATGTCCAGTGAGAACACAACGTTGAAGTGTCCAAAATAATTTTCTAAGCGTATCTTAGATGTGGCACAAGGCCACAGTTATGGAGCACCCATTGTGGATCTAATTCACTATTCAGTCGTAACCATTGACTACTGTAAAAAGAATAAAAACAATTATTTTAATTTATTTTTCCATCTATTCATTTTATTTATTTTTACTCATTTTGAAGAAAGACAAAAATATCAATATTAAAAGTTTTTTAAATTCTAGTCAAGGATGTTGGGTTCAAATAAATACCATGGAAAGATATGAATCTCTTTTATTCAAGTGTTAATATCAAGTTAGACAATTGTCAACCAGTCTTAGAGAGACCATTCTGAATTAAAAACTGGTCGGGGGCGTAGAGCAGGCAATAAGTGGTCGTAAGTATTTTTCTCTTCCTCTGAGATAACAAAGTTTTCTTTTAAACTATTTCACCGCGTTTTTGTTGGATAATATTTGAAAATTTATCCTCGAGCCGCTTTCATGAGGGTCGATCGAAATGGTGGCCGTTTGAGAAGAGTTAGTCCACCCGTTTCTCTTGACAGTTAATTTCAAAATGTCTCCGCTTTTCCAATCTATATTTATGTTCTGTAAATTTAAATGAATGTTTAAATATAAAATCATAATTTTCCCCTCGTGTACAGAAATTATCTCATTAAAATGTACGGAGTATAGTTTAGAAAAAATACAATGACAGTTATCCCTCACTTAACGCTTGCGTTTCGTTCCGACGATGTCTGTAAACGAGCTGGTCGCTAAGGGAGAAGTTGTTCATGACCGCTATTTCAAGTAGTCTGCGCGCATAAATTGGTTTGTATCAACCAACTTCAGATTTAATGTAACTTTTGCACCATTTGTAACATTTCTAATTGATTTCTAAGTGTTTATAGAGTACAGTAGTTTACTGAACAGTAAACGTAATAAACAAATTCGAAAATCAGTTCTATATTCTGCACATTACTTCGGGTTGCCTACTGTAAATACAATAAAAAACAATTAATTTATTTTTCCATCTATTCATTTTATTTATTTTTACTCATTTTAAAGACAGACAAAAAAGGATCAATAAAAGTTTTCGTACTTTATTTATGGATAAAAGGATAAATGACGTGACATTGTAGAATTGCTTTGCTCATCCTAATTTTGAAGCATTCTAAAAGAAGCCAGAATATAGCCAACAGGGAAAAATGAAGCCATTTTGGAAGTGTATTATGTTGAATACTATCAAGAACTTGCGTCGTATCAATTATTGACACAGACACGATAAAAAGATAAGAACAAAAGCTGCAATCATTGAACAAATTGTAGCAAAACATCACTTAATTTATTGACACTAGGGCTTGAATAATTATGAAACAGTTTTAGCTTATTGTGAAAATAAAATAATATTTACGATCTATTATTGTCACTTCACGTATTAAAATTTCAAAGTTCAAAATTTAAGCAGATGAATGCCTCCAAATAAAATTTAGAATAATTAACACTTTCGCTGCTGTTGACGTACATATACGGCCTTACGAAACGTATATTGACTGCTGTTGATGTATGTATACATTTTCAATACGCTATGAAATGTCAGTCATTGTTTTCCTGTTATAAACTAATTAATGCTATTCCCAAGCCAGCATGGATATATAGTATCGCACAAAGGGGCTTGTTTTGTGACGTATTTTTATTAAATTATATTAGGGGTGTTATTTACAGGGCTTAGGAGAGAAAACAAAAAGTGAAAATTTATTAAGAGCTACAAAGAACAGGGAATTGTGAAGAGTCTTGATCGCTCACATCCTGAAGGGAAACGGCATACAGAAGAAAAAGGGGTGTTATTTATCTTGGTCTGTACCGCAGAATATCCGATCGAAACCAAAATGCCGACACCCACAAGAAAGCACCGTCAGCGTCATTATGTTCACTTATTTCCTGTAAATGGCAATTTCATATTTTTTCTAAAAAGGGGCCAGCACAGCCGGGCAACAAGGCTATAACAATGCAGCAGTGAAAGTATTAATTACTGATTGAAGAGCCTAAAAATAATTTATTTGGAGTCAAAAAGGCAAATACGGAAAAATACGTATAACAGCTACTACTATAGCAAAAATATATATTTACTAATAATAAATGGAAAAGCTTAGTACAAATATTCAAACACCAATATTTTTAAAAGAATTTTGATGATATATATATATATATATATATATATATATATATATATATATATATATATATATATATATATATATATATATACATACATATTTTAAGATGGAATAAAATCATTCTAAATGTCAGAATTTCGCTATTGCCCATCAAAATGACTGGAAGAAAGTGATCTAAAAAAAAAAAACAACAATGGAAAAGAGAGGTAACAAAGCGTAAACGAAATAGCTCCAGTTTGTTCAACTTAGGAAACTTAGCGGAAGGATTCTAAAATGCTGCCAATTTCAAAGGAAAAAATGAAAAATATCAAACAACAAATCGAATATGGCATCAAAATTTATATTATTTTTATTTATTTGTTATGTAACTAAATACATAATTGTCAATAATGTTTCCGTAAAACTTGATATTTCCTGTAATAAATTCTTAATAAATATTATTATTGTTATTATTTTGCTTAAATGTAAGGTAGTCCTACATTTACAATTCCTTACAGCTTAACCATGAAAAGAAATGTTGATCAAAACTGTCTAAAACCTTTAAGCGTGTATTGCAGCAAAATTTTCCAATGTTTACTACGCCCCACTTCCGCCAAACGCATTATAGACTCAGTGTTGTTGCTAGAGGGGAAGGAGGGGTGGTCCGCCCCGGGCGCCATTTTTATGGCTCGGCACTTTTCATAAGCTTGCATAGGCGGATTGAAATAAAAGTGGTTTTCATGTCGAGACAGTACTCACAATAGAAGGGTGTTTTCGATTTGGAGTAACTTAATCTATGGCATATATATTGGCCCATCTGCTGTCAATAGAGTGACAATTGACAGATGAAATAGGTTTTGACAATGTCATTGAAAAATTTGCCAATAGAAAAGCAAGAAAAGTTACTTTCGAGAAAGTTATTTTCAATTCAGAAATAAAGATGATCCTAATCTTTGACACTTTACCCCTATATGTGGTTTTTGTTTTTAACTGTTACTAATAAAGTTTAAGTATGTTTGGTGTGTAATTAAAGCATAATATATTTGAGTATGTGAAAGTAATAATATAATGGTACACAAACTAGTTTATATATATATATATATATATATATATATATATATATATATATGTATATGTACATATATATGCATATATGTAGATATATATATGCATATATATATATGTATATATATATATGTATATATATAAATATGTATATATATATATATATATATATATATATATATATATATATATATATATATATATATATGTAAGCAAATGTGTGGATGTAGATCTGACGGTATGATGAAAATGTGGAAAAGACAAAGCAAAATACGAATATGTGAGTTTACTGTTTTTTTTATTTTGTTTTTGTTTTTGTTATTTATTTTTATTATAGACGCAAGCATCGGATCGCCAACAATCTAAACGCGCTAAAAATTAAAACTACTACATTACCCACTAAAACTATCCGTAGTATATTAAATAATACCAGCAGACAGCATATTACATCCGATGCTTGCGTCTATCAGGTACCATGCAGAGACTGCAACTTGAGTTATGTATGCAAGACAGGGAGGTCCTTGAAATCTCGCATTTCCGAACATAAACGAGATATTCGCCTCGGTAATTTAAGTACTGCTTTGTTTGTACACATAGCCAAATCTGATCACAATTTTGATTTCGACTCTGAAGATTTTAAAATATATCCACAATAAAAACCTTAGGCAGATTTACGAGGCTGGCATGATAGCCACCTCACACACAATAAACTCCAGACAAGGTTTCTTTAATATATCAACTTTTCTAGCAAGATTAATGCTTGACAAACGTACCGATAAGCTATAGTTTTAAATAGGTCCCCCCCTTTTCCACTTAGGATAAAATCTCTTCCCTGGGAGCAGGTTTTCGCAGCGCCGCCCACGCGGCGACAGCGTATCCGGCTCCAAGAAAGAATACTCTGACTTTAGAATTTCAGTTTTTCTGTTTCTGACTAGTCCTGTATATATCGTCTCTTCATCTAACTTAAATCTAATATAAATATGTCTCCATTAACCATGTCCTGAAGAAGGTCTATTTCATCATATATATATATATATATATATATATATATATATATATATATATATATATATATATATATATATATATATATATATATATATGTGTGTATATATATGTATATATATATATATGTATATATATATATACGTATATATATATATATATATATATATTATATTAATAATGAGCTACTGTGCAATAGGTATTTTTGTGGATGCCTGGACCTCAAACTCAAGGGCTCAGTAAAAAGATGAGCCCGAAATGCAATTTACAGGCCGGGAACACTAGAATCAAGCAGACGCGGAAGTTTAAATATCTGGGAAGAATTCTGACAGAGGACGGTAAGTGTGACACTGAGATCCGTAGACGTATTGCGATGGTTAAGGACACATTCCAAAAACTGAGCAGAGTATTGGGTGACAGGAGGATTTATTTGGTAACAAAGAAAAGAATACTGAGTTGTTACGTGACATCTGTCCTTTTTTCACGACAGCGAATGTTGGACGATTTCCTCAAAGATGAAGAAGAGACACGAGGCGACGGAGATGTGGTTCTACAGAAGGATGACGTTTTAGAGAGGATGCAAACAAGGAGGAAGCTTATACTTAACATCAAGAAGAGGCAGCTGAAGTTTCTGGGATACATAATGAGGAAGGAGGGCCTGGAGAATCTGATACCCACGGGTCGAATAGAGGGAAAGAGAGACAAGGGTAAACAACGCATGACATTAAGCAAATGGATGATAGAACGTGGTATGGGGGAGGCAGCAGAGGGAAGGAACTTGCTGAGAGCTGCAGGGGATAGAGGGAAGTGTAGAGCCATGATCGCCTCCGTCCTGAAAGGGCATGGCACATAAAAAGAAAAAAAAGATATACGGTGAGTAATTAAATCAAGTGTCGTACGCGTCTGCATAAGCTGTAAAAAAATCCAAGGTCGGCTATATGCGTATATACATACGACTCGCTATGCTCACAGTCTTGTTTCACTGGCATTAATCGAATTCAACAAAGAATAACGACAATTGTTATTCAAGACACTGATTGGGAAATAGCAAACAATAAGATTTCCTCACTAAATCGGTAATATCACCCTTCGCCTTCGAGAAGGTGAACTGCGATCTTAATAACTTCTGGTCACTGAAAGAAGACCCTTATATTCACTAACCGTTTCAGCAACTGCTGACTCTTTTCTGTTCGCTGGTCTCTTGCTCAGTGACTGCTCCTGACTGACCGATCATTATATGGACACCGTCTGGGGTCCTACCACCCTTATCCGTCGATATGTATTCCGGAAAAGGTGACCACCCATTCAGCTTTTGGATCGTCAATTTTTCAAAGAATTCTACTTTTATGATTATCTAAAATCACTAACAAAATTTTATGTTTGCCAATACAAAGGCGGGCTGGAGACAGGGTTCCTGAAAACACTGGTCATTAAATTAACTTAAAAGATGAACTGGAGACAAAATTCCCCTAGAAACTCTGATAATTAATTTGACTTAAAATGAAAAAAAATCTATTTATCTCTTAAGGATGTGTTAGAAATCGTATAGTTACACTTGGGTGATTATGTCTATTCATAACTGATTACGCAGAAGATTTCCCGCAGTAGGCTGATTTTTATTCTACGTTAAACTGGCTGCCAACCCGTCCTGCTATTCAATCAATAGTTGCAATATGATAACATACCGTATTTCCGGGAGTGTAGTGGGAGTTTTTATGATCATATTTTACGTATAAAATTGTAGGGATCTACGTAATTAATTTTTTGAAAAGGTTAAAAATCATTCATTTTCGGTACTATACACAGGTAACATTTTTCTAGTGGGTTAAAATTCATGTATGTTCAGTGACCTAAACCTACCTTGTCAGCCTATATTCTCACGTTAATTATAAAGGTACTCAAACATATATGTATAGAGTACTTTTTACTTAGAATGACTTGAATTATAATAAACTGAAGTGGTACTCAACTCGAGGGACACCCTGCTTTATGTACCAATAATCCTGTCAAAAAGGTTGTCAATGGAAAGGAACTACCTCGGCGATGTAAACAGTTGGGAAATGAAGATGAAAGCAAAAAATCTGTTGATTTTTATATTAATATAAGTTATTTGTTGATTTTAAGTGGCACACACAGTGGAAGAGGTTTTGCCCTTTATGTATCGACAAAAGAGAAGAAACGTAGCTAGCAGGCTCAGGTTAAAGAGCCTACCTTAGCCAGACATGAACGAAAACAAAAGTACGGTATCTCAATCTTCGTATCGGATATTTTTACGGTAAGTGGGTTTTCTCACCATTTTTGTACGAAAAAGAATGAATACCATTTATTTGCGTTATAATATCACCCAGGTTGATGTCCACTACAGCCATTTTTGACTACAGTAGAGCGAAACTTTGATGTCAAAACCTACCCTCCAGCTATGGGTAAATAGCAGGACAAACTGTAGCTTTGGGCGGCAACCATATATGAGGAGGAAAACTTTGTATTCGAAACCAGCCTACTCATTAGCTACATACCCGCATGCACATACGCGCCGTTCCTCGCACGACATGTGGGTGAGGCTGAGAAGAAAAAGAATGTTTTTGTACGAATAATGATGAAGACCATTTATTTGGTTTATAATCTCTCCAGGTTGATGTCCAGTACAGCCATTTTTGACTACAGTAGAGCGAAACTTTGATTTCAAAACCTACCCTCCAGCTATGGGTAAATAGCAGGACAAACTGTAGCTTTGGGCGGCAACCATATATGAGGAGGAAAACTTTGTATTCGAAACCAGCCTACTCATTAGCTACATACCCGCATGCACATACGCGCCGTTCCTCGCACGACATGTGGGTGAGGCTGAGAAGAAAAAGAATGTTTTTGTACGAATAATGATGAAGACCATTTATTTGGTTTATAATCTCTCCAGGTTGATGTCCAGTACAGCCATTTTTGACTACAGTAGAGCGAAACTTTGATTTCAAAACCTACCCTCCAGCTATGGGTAAATAGCAGGACAAACTGTAGCTTTGGGTGGCAACCATATATGAGAAGGAAAAACTTTGTATTCGAAACCAGCCTTCTCATTAGCTACATACCCGCATGCACATACGCGCCGTTCCTCGCACAACATGTGGGTGAGGCTGAGAAGGAAAAGTATGTTTTTGTACGAATAAGGATGAAGACCATTTATTTGGTTTATAATCTCTCCAGGTTGATGTCCAGTACAGCCATTTTTGACTACAGTAGAGCGAAACTTTGATTTCAAAACCTACCCTCCAGCTATGGGTAAATAGCAGGACAAACTGTAGCTTTGGGTGGCAACCATATATGAGGAGAAAAACTTTGTATTCGAAACCAGCCTACTGAAGACCATTTATTTGGTTTATAATCTCTCCGGGATGATGTCCAGTACAGCCATTTTTGACTACAGTAGGGCAACTAATATTGCTCAAATGCTGGGGTCGCATTACGAAA
>OZ038513.1:46277849-46325349 GCA_964036315.1 Acanthosepion esculentum | reverse complement strand
GAATTAATACGAGCGATTTTATAACCGAGAAATCGGTTTCGGAAAGACTATAAGTTAGATTTTATTAAACTCAGAAGTTTATTGGTTAATAAATGCTTTCCAAATTTTTAAATATCTATTTTGAGGAGGGAAACTTTTTAGTCTTTTGCTCGTAACACTTTTACCTGGGGACTTAATTGCAGTGGGTATGGCTTTCTTCGTAGTTGATATGATTTCCTTGGTCGACTTTTTGCTGGAGTTCTATATTTCTCCCTTAACATGACTTTGTTGAGGCAGTTTGAACTTTGTTGAGGCAGTCTATGTCCAGCTGTAAGGTGGAGTTTAAGTTGGTTTCTAGAAGGTTGGATGGTCACAATTAGTTTTCACGCCGATCCCAAACTGAAGACTGTATATCCACGTCATACGTAACATTTCCAGAGCGGCGTATCATGCGTACTTGGATCAATTTTTCTTTTGCAAGGATACGTCTTCCTGGTACATATTTGCGTTTTTCTGTTCCATGATAACGTTACGTAGTTAATGTGAGTAAGCGTCGTTCCCGGCTTCTACTTTAGGTATGATCCAAAATCTAGATTCCCCACCTCCTAGGTTTGTTTTGACGCCTTTTTTTCATCTCGACTGGGTCAGCTTTATTTTTTCACCATGGCCGTATGTATTTTATCCGTTCCCTCTTCCTTAGTGAGAGAGCCTCTTGATTTTGTCTAAAGGCAGAATACAGCGGACTCTCTGAATTCTTTTGAGGGTTTGACGGATTCAACTAAACGGGTTCAGTTATCCTTTTTCGCTCCACAGGTTCAGTTATCCTTTTTATTTTGTGTATTTGTTTTGATATTTTAGTTTGTTTTGGGGTTCATTCGCTTCCTTCTCATTACGTATCATCCACAGATTTTTATATATAGAATTTTATAATCGTTAGTTTGTATGTCATAGGGTGTTTCTGTAAGTCCCCTGAAAGTATGCGGTATTGTGGTATATGAAAGATTGAATGATGATGGATATGTTCCTTTGATGGATGTGCACATTTTAATGAGTGAATGGGCCGTGAATAAAATGGTAAGTAACGTCCAGCTTTACCCCCCCCCTATTTTCCGCCTTTTGCCACAATTGTATACAAGATCATGGTTAAATTATTCTTCCTCCACCGTGTTCCCTTTCTGGAAATTCTTTCTAGTTGTATGGATGACATCTATGTACAAACGAACCCTACGGCTGATCAGTCCTTCTGCTTGTGAATTACCATGAGGTGTGTTTATATTATATGTAGTTCTGTAACTTCCGAGGAATATTTCTACTATTTCTTGTGTGGTTTCTTCCCCAAACGAATGCTCTCTTAAAGGTATCTACAAAACGCCCCACTTGTCCATTTGATAGCGGGTAAAAAGGTGTTGAATACCATTCTGTGCACAGGAAGTTAAAAATTCAGTTGATGTGAATGCCGTGCCATTATCAGAGCCTAGTATCTGTGGGATTCCAGGTCGACTGAAAGTTTATTTTAGCATAAGAATTGTTACATCCGAGGTGATGTGATTCATCTGAAAAATTTCTGGCCATTTGCTGCAAGCATTAACGAGGATAAAATAGTTCTGCCCCCAGATGGCTTCAGAGAAATCAATGTGAAGCCGTGACCAAGGTGATTCAGGGACAAGCCAGGAACTCAGTGTAGTTTTTATTTTTTTTCTGGGAGGTTTTGGTACCAGTTGGCAATTGAAACGCGTGCTTACTAATTCCTCCAAATGCATGTCCTTGTTTGGCCAATAAACATAGCTGCAGGGATTTCATATGGCTAATACCTTGACGAGCATAATGGAATTGCTTTTTCACTCTTTCAAGTAATGAAGATGGGACAATAACGCGTTTCGCAGAAAGAAGTCATTCTTTGACTTCTAACAATGAAGATCGACGCTGAAAGGATGGCTGAATTCTTTTGCCAGTGCATACTTCTGGTCATTTTGTACGATGGAAGCATATCACCTTTTTTGACACTGGATCAGAAGCTGTGGCTTCACGGATCATTGCAGAAGTGATTGGTAATGCTTTTACAGTGGGTGTAAGCACTGAAGTGACTTCTGACTTTAAAGATAATTCTGCGATGACAAAGATTTCTTGTAGATTATGTTGTGTAGTCATGAGCTTAGATAATGCATCGGCATGATCTATTGTATTGGTCAAATTGTATTTTATAGAAAAATTGTAATCTAACAGCATAGTAGCCCATCTTTTCAGAGAGCTCTATACACTGGGATGCTTTTTAGATCCAAAAATAATAACAAGAGGCTTGTGATCTGTGATCAGAGAGAAATGACAGCCATACAGTATTTCGTGGAACTTTTTAATAACAAAGACAATTGTTAATGCTTCTTTTTCAATTTGGTTATAATTGCCCTCTGTCGGTTGTCAGTGATCTGTGATGTGAGAAATATTAACTTTTGACTGCCATCCTGAAAAATGTGGGAAATGACAGCTCCAATACCATAACTGGAAGCATTAGAGACTATAACAATATCCATGGATGGGTTTTAGTATGCAAAAGATTGAAAGAAAGTAAGGACTTTACCTTTTTGAAGGCTGCCTGGTATGCGCCAGACCACTCCCATGCAACATTTTTTTTCAAAAGATTGTTGACGTCTGCACGAACTCGATGAAATACAGGCAAAAACGCACTGTAGTGGCTAATCAAGACACGGAAAGAACGTAATTTTGTCACATTAGTAAGTGCTGACATGTTTTTTATGGCCGAGATATTTTCCGGTTCGGTTTGTTTTATGGCATATTTAATGCCGACAAGGTTGTTATTGATGGTAATTTTTTCAAAAAGTATTTTTGGTAATATTTTTTCCAAAAATGTAAGGCTGGTAATATTTTTTCCAAAAATTTAATGCTGCTAATATTTTTTTCAAAAATGTAACGCTGGTAATATTTTTTCCAAAAATTTAATGCTGGTAATATTTTTTTCAAAAATTTAATGCTGGTAATATTTTTTCCAAAAATGTAATGCTGGTAATATTTTTTCCAAAAATTTAATGCTGGTAATATTTTTTTCAAAAATGTAACGCTGGTAATATTTTTTCCAAAAATTTAATGCTGGTAATATTTTTTTCAAAAATTTAATGCTGGTAATATTTTTTCCAAAAATTTAATGCTGGTAATATTTTTTTCAAAAATGTAATGCTGGTAATATTTTTTCCAAAAATTTAATGCTGGTAATATTTTTTTCAAAAATTTAATGCTGGCAATATTTTTTTGAAAAATGTTACGCTGGTAATATTTTTTTCCAAAAATTTAATTCTGGTAATATTTTTTTCAAAAAATGTAATGCTGGTATTAATGCATTGCTGGTAATAATTTTTTCTTCAAAAATTTATTGCTAGTAATAGTTTTTTTACAAAAATGTTTTACTGATATTCAAACATATTTATACACGTTTTGACCCCAGTTTTTTTTTTGGGGGGTAACTATTTTCTCATAGCTGGGACCCTTACAAGTGCTTTCACCCCGGATCAGGGTAGACCTGGGAACAGCAGCAATTAAGAGGTAGTTCTATGCTCCTCAGAACCTCCTGGTCAGAGGCCTTGCTGTCGGCTGTAGTTTATCGTCTTACCCAGGACGCAGATGTAGATTATCATCCAGGACGGGATATTTTTTCGGGTCTGGTTGTCTACTGCTTCTGTCCAAAAAAAATCCCAAGATGTTTTATTCGTTCTCGGAAAAATTCACACTTTTCAGTTTTAACACGGTATCCGTTTTGTTGAATTCGGCTGAAAACAGAAAATAAACGTTGTTAAAGTTCATCTTAAGTTGCACCTGCAACGATGATGTCACCAGTGAATGCTGCAACTCTTGTAAATCCGATCAACATGGCGTCCATTGTCTGTTGGAATATGGCTGGTTTGACACCGAAGCTAAGATATTTAAATCTGAAAAAGCCCTTGTGTTAAGGTGCTCTTTGGACTCCTCGTCAACTTCCAGTGTAAGAAAGCCATCAAAAAGATCAAATTTTTGCAAAGCAAATTCCACCGTTCAGTATTAAAATATCGTCTGGCACCGGAAGTGGCTACTGATGTGTATCCAAAGAACCATTCAATCCGGTAGAATATTCAGCACATATCCTGATTTTTCCATTTGCCTTTTTAACAACTACAATGTCCCCGTGGAGTAATTAAACCAGCCGTATTACTCTTCTTGCTGAAGATATTGCATTTCTTTTTCAACCATATTCAGAGCAGCATAGGGTACGGATCTTTTTTTTTTATCTAAAAATTGGCTTAGAATATGGTTTTAATTTAAGAGTAATTTAAGTCCATCTTGAAAAACGTCATGAAACTTATTAAGTTCGTCCGTGAAATGATTTGACATATAAAAAACAGGCGTGAGGTTAAATGTATTGAATACAGAATTACAGAATTGAGAGGAATTTTAAAATGGTTGTTCTATCCAGTTTAGACCAAATTACATTCAATTTCGAATGTTCCATAACATAAGACGCACCAGAAAGCGTTCTATTTCGAAAGAAAACATCGCAACTCACCAGTCAAAAGAACTGTACCCCCAGACGCGCTTTATTGCTATATGATTTGTTTCAGCCACACGTGGCTTTTCAATGTCTTTCCAGTTCGAATGCGATATTAACGTTATGGCCGACGTTGTATGAAACTGGAAACGAACTGGTTTATTGTTTACAGAAATAACAAATATATTTTCTGCAGGATTCTTAAACCACTTTAAACGTCGCAAACACTGTTTCGGTTTTTTTCTCTCCCCCGTTTCGTTTTTTAATTATTCTTTCGTGCTGTGTGTGTGTGGGGGGGGTGAATTTGGACGTCACAATTTTTCTTTATGTCCGTTTCGGTGACAAATATTGCACTTATGTTACTTGAACGGACAAAAGCAAGCATAATGCTAGGCCCCAAACTGTCAACATTCTGAGGAAGGTCTCTTTTCATCACCAGGTTGTTTTCAGGCGTAGATGTTGCTGGTTATCGATAAATCCAGGCTTTTTGAACCAGCATAGTATTTTTTTATGCCTAATTAACGATTGCATTGAATAGTGAAGGCTTTTAACGTAATGTCTTTGAAAGAAGCCGGGTGCGAATATCAGCATAAGTAGAACATTTTAATCCTGCAATAAAAATCAAACATTTAAACTGTATCTTTATGAAGGAATTTAATGAAAGTTTTTCGCATTCTCGATTGACGTGAACATCAAACTTCACGTAATCGTAATTTTTAGTTAGTTTTAAACAATTGAATGTAATGCTTTTATTTTGAAATATTACATTTCATGTGGCACCAGGCCAAAAGGGGTAGGTTGAGAAAGGTTGGTCATCTCTGACTATCTTATACCAAATTCATGATCCATTCATTTATTACAACTTACTTATACACCACAAGAACTCATTCATCGCCGTTTAATCTAAAGCATACCATAATTCATAAAGGATCTTCCTGACGCCATAGATTCCCAAGTCAGCATCTACGCGAATGACACCACAATTTACTCCTGCCTCAAAAACAAATCTAGTGATGCTGACAAAGTTAACCTGGCAGTTCGTCTCGAAAAGGACTTACAATCGGTTGTGAACTGGGGCAAGAATTGGTTGGTTAACTTTAACACCTCTAAAACAAAACTGCTCTCTATTAACCACCACAGGGATCCATCCCTGCATCCCATTAGAATGTCTGAAGACCAACTTCTCGAGAGCTCCTCTCTGCGGCTGCTCGGTCTCACGCTGTCCGCTGACCTGAGATGGAACAAATACATCGAGTCAATTGCTTCATCCACCGCAAGGAAAGTTGGCTCCCTGTGCCGAGCCAGGAAATTTTTCTTCCCGGAATCAATCCTCCAAATCTATAAATCAACCATTCGCCCTTGCATGGAGTATTGCTGCCATATATGGTCTGGAGCCCCTTACTGTTTGTCTCAGGGTTCGTGATAAGATCCAGAGACGGATATGCAATGTAATTGGCCCTGATCTGTCATCTCGTCTGCAGTCGCTCTCTCACAGACGCGAAGTTGCCTCGCTCTGTCTTTTTTACAAATACTTTCACAGTAATTGCTCTGAGGAGCTGCTTTCGCTGGTTCCCAGGCTTCATGAATTTAAGCGTCCTACAAGGCTGGCATCCCGTTCCCACCCCTTCACCGTTGAAACTGTTAGATGTAGACGTCTCTTCTACTCCAGTAGCATCATGTCTCGCACATCTCGCCTGTGGAACTCCCTTCCTTATTCCTGTTTCCCTGACAAATATAATCTCCAACTATTTAAGTGTAACGTCAATCGACATCTCCAGTTGCCTTGATCTATCCACTTCCCTTCTCCACATCCGTTCCCCTTTCATTCCTATCTGCTCTCGCTCCAAATCTTCTGTAACCCCCTTGCCTTGATCGATCCACTATCTTTCTCCACATCCTCTCCTTTACCACTCCTATCTTCTCTTCCTCCAAACCTTCTGTAACCCCTTACGTGCTAGTAGATTCCAGCCTTGCTTGAGGTGAAAAGCTTAAAAAAAAAAATACCGAATATTCACAGAGCTACTATTAAAATACTCATGACAGGAAAATATATAAAAAAATTTTCTGGTCTTTTCTTTCTTTCTTTTTTTTTTTTTGATTGAATAATGAAGAAAGACTCTTTTACTCCGAATATTTCACTGAGTTTTTCCACTGTTCCAGTGAAATATAATTCGTATAACGGTTATGTTCCTACACTATTTACATTATTCGGACTATTGTCCTCATCTTTGTCACCATATTTATTACAACGCGGCCGTTGTACGCTCCGGCCTTCTTCAGGTGGTTGGAATGTCGAACTGAACCCTTTATTTCGCTCACTGGGGTAGACTGTTCTAGTTCCACGTGCCATGTCTAATGGATGTCAGTTATCAGTTATCTCCTGTTAATTCCCTTCTCCAAGTTCTCCACCGCCTTAACCAGATATTGAACTCACGACTCTTTGGCTCCTGTCACTGGTTATGTTCCTTTCGCGTCTAATTTACCAATTAGGAAACAGATTTCTCATTTTTCATCCTTGTGAGAAAAACCGTTGAGAAAAGTATCCACCCATCGTTTAAACCACGGAGGGAATGTTTTTTTCCGCTCACTGAGTCACAGATGTTGGCCAAGATATCCTATTAATTGGTATTTTGGTCTCTGTTCCAGCGCGGAAAATTTCGAATTGTTTTTAAAACTGTGCAGTCATTACTGTTATTAACTGTTGTTGTGACTTCTGAAACTGTTCATGCTGATGACGTAAATTCTCAGTAAACATTTTTGGTTGAAACTGCCATGTTGATTTTGAAGCACGAGTCTACGTCACTAAAAAAATTGTTCTATCCCTGGCTTTTGGGATGAACAAAAAATAAATGGAAATAAAAGACAAGTATATTTTAACACATAATAAAACAACTTTTATTCTTTTACTGTCTGAGAACAGCAAGGCTTTGTTTGGATTGAAAACTCGTGAGTTGACGTCAGCTTGTCACCATGTTCAATTTAGAAGTGCCGTGCTCGTCTTTCTGATAAGCAAAGTAACTGAATTGTATTTTGAGTTATCGTCCCTTATAGGCGAAGTAAATTAGCTTCCCCTAACAAATAGGTTAACTGCTAATATTCTAGGCGTATGTGAAACTAGGTGAGCAAATAATGGAGATTTCATCAGTGACAAACACAGGATAACACATGCAAGCGGAGAGAAAAGCAAAAGGTGAGTAGGACATATTAGACGAAGGCATAAAGAAATGCGGCCCGAGATACTACGAACATTCTTGTAGCTAAGCTGAAAGGGAAGCCTTTTAGCATGTCCATCATAGGTGCATATGAACTGACAGCGCAAAGGCTTAATGCAAATCGCAGAAAATTACAACTATCATGAGATACTTGAATGCCAAAGTATGGAAGGAGTGAAATGATGAAACAGTAAATTCGAACTAGGAACTCGTAATAAATGCGGAGAAAATGGGTGCAATTGTGTGGGGCAAACGATCAGGTAGTGACCAATACCTGGTTTCAAGAACTCCCAAGGCCTTATTCTCATCAGGATCTGATCAGATCCTTTGAGCATCATCTTAGCATTCGAACTGATATAAAGCGGTTGGTATTGACGGATTTCAGCGAAAGGTGGGTAATTATGGTGAGTTTGGTTCGCGTGATAGGCCTTCATTTCTTTTTAAAGTCCTTATAAGTTACAACGAGGTGGTTTCCTGTGGAGCACTTCCCTGCTTAAGATAGACTCTTCTTGTGTACCTACTTAATGTAAGTGTCGTTCCTGGCCCGTGCCCGGCTCTCTCCCTGCGAGCCAAGTCGAGATTCCCAACTTCCCCAGTTTGTTTTGGCCTGCGCTTTTCTCGACTGGGTCAGTTTTTTTTTTAAATTTCTAATTTATTCTTCCCCCTCCCTTAGAGGGAGAACCTGTTGATTTTGCCGGAAGGCAGAATACAGTGGCAACTATTATTTTTGAAGGGTGGATGGGTCTTACTAACATCTTTCTTTTTTCAGTTTCTTTTCGGAGTCATCGCACCCTACCACCCTTATTTCATAACATTGATAGTTTAAGCAATTGTAAATATTGAAATTTTAAGTCATGAGGTTTTTTTTCAGTAGTGTACTTATGAGGTATTTTGGTGTATGTATGAGCGAATGGTGACGTATAGATTCTTATGGTGAATGAGTAAATTGTAATGAATGAATGAATGGGTCGTGATTCTTATTAGCTAGGTATATGATAGTTACTGTCGACCAGCCTTGAACCATCACCCCCTTTTTTTGGCCTTATGTCACAATTACTGTATTTAGTCAGTATTAAATCGTATACGTTATGGACACGGAGAAAGCCAGGAGGAGATGCTAAGAAATAAATCGACAACGCAGCGATAAATAAGAGATTCGGGAATGCAGTTTTAGACTACAAACATACCCAAGTGCCAACTGCAGGAGCGACAACCTTCTAGTTTTATGCAAACTTAGAAATTAGAGAAATTGAAGACGGACTGGGCAGCACCCAAATTGCAATACGACAGACGTCTGAATGAACTGAATGTGAAGGAGAAACATATGAACAGCGTTGATAATATAAAAAAGTGTATTTTATAATAAAACTGACGTTTTTCAATATTTTTTTTCTTAAACCTGGTGATATCTGTTAGAAAAATGAAATTTGTCCATTACTTAGGCAAATATTTTCTGGTGTAATTTCCCTACAAAATTGCAATCGATGAATTTATGGACCACAGCTGGTTTCACTTTGACTAAATCGGCCATGTTTAATTGTGGAATCAAATTGTTTTTGTATCATTAATGAATGAGTCAATGTCGTCTGCCGCCATCAAGACGGGCATTTTCTGCTAAATATTCCGGCGATTATGGTTTCTAGTTACACAGCCTTAATGAAGAGCCTATTTATTACTTTCAAATAATGAATTAGAAGATCATGTTCATTGTACTGAATATATTATTTTTTTCTTTCATATTCTTTCTTCCTTTCTTTCTTTCATTCTTTCTTTCATTCTTTCTTTCTTTCATTCTTTCTTGTTCTTTCATTTTTACCCTCGTTATTCTTATTTTCTTGTTATTTATTTTCTCTCGCTTTAATTTTTATTACCTTGTCTTTTTCTCTATTCTTATTTGCCTGTTCTTTCTTTCTTTCTTTTATATTCGCTTGTTGTTTTTTTTCTCTCTTTTTGTTTTTATTTCTTGTCCTTTCTTTCGTAATTCCTTTCTTTTTTTCTTTGTTTGGTTCTTTCTTTCTTTCTTTCTTTCTTTCTTTTCTTTTCATCTCTTTTCTTTCTTTCTTTTTTCTTTCTTTCTTTCTTTCTTTTCTATATTTTTCTTTCTTTTCTTACTTTCTTTCTTTTCATTTAATCTCTTTTATTTCTTTTCCTTTCATCTCTTTTCTTTTTTCTTTCCTTCTTTCTTTCTTTCTTTCTTTCTTTCTCTTTGCAAAAAACCTATCGAGAGAATAAATATAAAATGCCTCCATCACACTCACGTTCACGATCAATTCCCTGAAACCCCGCGCCCAGTTTTGTACTTAAAATAATCACTAGAAATTAAGCAATCCCTTAGTTTAAAAAACGTTTTTGCTATCAACTATTTTTAGCATTAATTTCCCTTAATTTGTACAATTTTCATTAGGTTTACTTACAACCATGATATATATATATATATATATATATATATATATATATATATATATATATATATATTGTTAAATATAATAGACAACGAATGTCTATTATGTTTGATCATGAGACGTTCTCAGTTTCGTATAAGGATATTGGATATATTTTTTATTATGCTGTTCCTCGATCTAAAATTTCGGCTCAGATGATAAAAATATCCAAATATTGGACATCTTTTGTCTTTATTTTCTCCCTAAACTAAGGAAACATATACGAAGCTTAGAACATCTCATGATCAAACATAATAGATATTCGTTGTCTGTTAGATTTAGCAATATATGTTCGCATAATGATCTGATACACCAATACAATATATATATATATATATATATATATATATATATATATATATATATATATATATAGTCTGACGATTGCACTAGCATGAAACAGACTGTCGCCTCTAAGTGCTGACTTCCATGTCCACTTTTATATTTACACACGCTCTATGTCTGATATTGAGCACTTTATCCCATAAATATAGCACACTTTAAGATTATATTTCTTCATATATATATATATATATATATATATATATATATATATATATATATATATATATATATATATATATGCATAGTGAGTGAGTGAGAGAGAGGTTTCTCTTACGTCCCAATTTTAGGCTCTCTGTCCAGGTGTCCTGCTAGAATATTTATTCTATCAGTCTTCGTTTATTTTTTCTTGTGTCAGCCCTGACCATTTATGGAGGTTATTTAATAATTCCGATCGCAACAGGCGCCTATTTGTGAGTACTCGAAAAAAATTGTAAACGTGTTCTTAAAGAGGTTAAGTCTTTGTTTGCTGGATCCGCACAAACCATATGAACTTGATGATATCCCAGCAATACTCCTTAGGAAATCTTCTCCTGGACTGTCCCCCTGTTCTCTGTAAACTTTACAATAAATGCCTTGCTTTTTCTTGCTTTCAGGCTTGTTGGAAATCCTCTTCTTTACTTCCAGTCTTTACGAACTGAGGCGAACTTTTGGCCTATACTAGATTTCTAAATTTTTTTTGCCCAGTACTAGAGGTTCCAATTAACTCTGAATTAGTTAAGCATCTAACATCGCAGGGTTTTCTTTCAGATAAGCAAATTGGCTTTCGCTTTTCTAAGTCAACTGCTGTTGCGTTAACTATTATTGCTGAAAGAGTCTATCAAGCTTGAGATAAGAATGGTTAAGATCAGGCTGTTACTTTGGATATCTCGAAAGCATTTGACAAGGTTTGGCATACTGGTCTTTTTCACAGGTTGAAAGTTTAAAACATTTCTGGGTGAATTTTTAACTGATTCTGTCTTTCTTATTGTTGTGAGACCGATACTTCCCTACATCATGGACTCTCCCAGTACTATATTATTATGTAGTATCATGAGAGTAGCACCAGTAATGCGCAGCCGCGTACGATACCAATATCGGACACCACTGGATAGTAAGCTCTGCTTACACTATTCTTTGTAACTTTTCTGTTATATATCTTTCTTACTTCTAACCCGTGTTCCGTGTTTTCCTTCCGTGGCCCCTACTTCGGGTCCACATCAATTATCAAATCGCAACATGAATGTTTTCTCTTCTAGATATTTTTGCGTAAATGCAGGTGTCCCAGGTCTATATCCTCAAAGCTCAGTTATTCTTAATTTTCATAACTGACCTTCCCGATGACATCAGCTCTCAACTCGGTATCCATTCTGATGACACACCTATTTACTCCTGTCTTAATAGTAAGTCTGTTCGGTTCGATAAGGTTAAATTGGAAATTAATCTCAGAAATGACCTACAATGGGCAAGGAGTGGCCTGTTACATGTTACTCCCCAGAAATAAAGCTGCTGTCTTTTAACCATCTTTTTTCTCATATTCTCTAACAATTCAGTAATCACTTGCGTTTTACTGGCTTTACAGACTTTCTTGGAGTAAAAAAAAAAAAAAAAAAAAAAACTCTGAAAGAACTGTGAAGCGAACTTTGGAGTCCTGAACAGAATTGCTAACACTTGTTCAAACAATATAAGAAAAAAGTGTCTCCGCGTCCTTGTGTGTGTCGAGTTACTTTCCAACCTACAACGCTTTTCTCGCGAAACAACGCATGCCTCTCGTTTGTAACACCTATCCTGGTTCGATGTACTCTACACGACCGGCCGTTGGTCCTGTCCGGGTCTAGTATTACAGGTTCAATCAATGTCTCCTGTTCACGATGTCGATTCGATTCAACTTTCCAGCCACGTTGTGATTTTTTTTTTACCCTGGAGAGCAAATAATAAATCGTAGATCCAGATAGATTCAGTTGGTCTACCTGCAATTTCGTTGGGACGAGAATCGGACCAAGCAGAAAAATCAAACATGAACAAGTCGATTCGAGTCTAAAGTAAAAAAAAAGTTATGTATATGTATATGATGTGGACCCGAAGTAGGGACCACGGAAGGAAAACACGGAACACGGGTTAGAGGGAAGAAAGATATATTAAACAGAAAAGTTACAAAGAATAGTGTAAGAGTAAGCAGAGCTTACTATCCAGTGGTGTCCGATATTGGTATCGTACGCGGCTGCGCATTACTGGTGCTACTCCCATGATACTACCATAGTACTAGGAAAGTCCATGATGTAGGAAAGTATCGGTCTCACAACAGTATATAAGGAAGAAATTGGTTCAAAAAGAATAATGCTTCTTTTACAAGAAAGTAGTGTATATGAAATAAAGTCCAGAAAAAAATATTGCAAATAATTCTGAAAGGAGAGAAGTAGTTTTCAGGTTCACCCTTTTTGTTCTTAGTAGTTGCCGTAATTATTTCACTATCAGGATATCAGAGGGTTCACTGGTAGTATTGCGCCAGTATTGCAGATAACTTGAGTTCACTTCCTCCCTCATTACAGCAGCAAGTAGACGCTTTCACTCTCACTGCCTATCTTTCTCTCTCTCTATTTCACTGGTCGACTGCTTATCAACTCACTTTACCCAGCTCCAATTTCAACTTCTACTTCGACTTCGACTTTGAGTGGCTCTCGGACCTTTTATTAATTGAACAATAGTTTTAGAAAAACTGTGTGGATGGTCAGTCCCTTTCGGCTCGAACACCAACCTCTGACGACGGTGAGAAACGCGTTTTCAAACTTTTTGTTTTTGTTTTCGTACAAACACGCGCTTAAATAAACGCGGTGGTAGCGACAAAAACCCAGAGTGTTGGTAAACTTAGAATACAACCTGATTACTGACCTCTCTCCCTTCATAATTAAATGAACAGCCTCTTCTTCTCAATTGGTATTCCATAGTTTATATAAACACTATTGTTTTGACATTTTATATTAATAATTCTGACGAAGTACAGATTTTCTGGGCACAAACTTCAACACAGATTATTTTTCTCCTCTATAAACAAAATTCTAATTTATTATAACTATTAATATTTCAAGGGTGAGCATTTCTCTCTGCCATATGTTGCTCTATCGCTATTTCTATGGAAAGTGTTCAGAAAATCTACATTCCTTAGTTCCACCAGTTTTAACCTTCAAGTCTAAGACCTGCCATGCTACGAACATTGTAGCAAACCGCTCCCCATTCCCTTAGTAAGATTACACTAACCGTTGCTTTATGGACTTCGACTCCCAAGAGGATGCCTCCCCGATCACAACAATCGTTACATCTTAAAGTTTAACCTTTACCTTCCACACATATCTGCATAAACTCGGGGCTTGAGGAGGGTGAACATCATTGTAAAAAATGCATATGAATAATTATGGCGGCTACTTATTGACAAGGGGCGACCACATATTTTGTTGGCGTTTGAAAACGCGTTTCTCACCGTCGTCAGAGGTTGGTGTTCGAGCCGAAAGGGACTGACGCTGCACACAGTTTTTCTAAAACTATTGCTCAATTAATAAGAGGTCCGAGAGCCACTCAAATTAGAGGATTACTGTATAAGTTTGTTGCATGGACAGAAGAGAAGGATGTAAAAAGTGCTTATTATGAGGATATGTACGATAGATAATGGTTGACTCTAGACTTGTAGAAGTAAAGATGATCAAGAACGCATCCTCTTGGGAGCGGTTCTCGAGATCAAGGTACAACTTTGTTCTCACCAATTGAATACGGGGGAAATAAAGGTGATTCGACACTGTGTACGTGCTATGGCGTGTCTTGAATGTAAAAGTCTGAACTGGTGTAAATAAGGTTTGTTTCTCTTACTTTCACCAATTACGAATCATGAAGTTTCATGTCTTCCATACTCAGGTATTAGAAGGTGCTGGCGATCTTCCAACCAAAAGTACGCCAAGACTTTGCCAATAAATGAAAGATGAATGAAGCAAAAGAGATAATCAGTGGGCTATGGTGATTTTTTAGCCACCCTTGATTACAGCAATTTTGCATTTGCCTTGTTTAATAACGTCTCTTCTTTTTTCAGACAATACCGTGTTAGTATCAAGCTAATCTAATCTATAAACAATAGTTGACATATCTTGCAATGAAAGTTCGTGGAAGTAAGGAAATTAGTGAATTGTAACGAGGGCACATAATAGGATGACATCAGTGTGGCAAGCCAAATAGAGAAATTGCTAGGTTTTCCAGGTTAATCATCAAACAGTTAATAATATTGTCAAGAAATTTAATGAAGTAGGCCATTGTCGTGTGGAACAACGTTCAGGAAGACCAAGCATCGTGTCTGAGTGAACGAAAAGGGCGCTGAATAGGGAAGTCATCAGAAACCGTCGTCAGAGCGTCAAAGTTGTCGCCAACAGCATAGAAATGTCTCCATATGCAGTGAGAAAGACCCTGAAAGAGCTAGGCTATCACAGAAGAGTTGCAAGAAAGAAGCCCTTGATTTCAGAGGTTAACAGGAACCTTCGTATGGACTGGGCGAGAGAATTCGAGGGCAAATATTATGAATTTTGTCAGGCTGTAATTTGGTCAGATGAAAGTAAATTCTGCCAATATTCGAATTCGAGATTGGTTTATGTTTGGAGAAATCAGAATGAAACTTGGAACACTGAATGTCTGCGAGTGACCGTGAAACATGGACGGATTGGAGTAATGGTGTGGGGCGCTGTCTGGTCTGGAGAGAAATATGAGCTGATTGTTGTTGACGAGCGGTTGAATGGTCCAAAATACTGTCAAATATTAGAGAAAGGACTACTCCCCCTATTTGAAACAAATCAGATTGACAAGAATGCCTACCTTTATCAAGAAGATGGAGCGCCATGACATACGAGCAAAGGTCTGGAAGGAATCGTAAGAAATCAAGTCACTGCCATTGTCACTGCCGAAAATCCTGACATGAATCCAATAGAGCACGTTTTGGAGCACCTTGACCGAAAACTTCGAGGGCGTGCAACCAAAATCACGTCAGTAGCAACCCTTAAAGAAACATTGCTAAAGGAGTGGCAAAATATGGCTCAGACGATTGTTGATAACTTGATCAAATCCATGAAAAATCGAATACAAGAACTGAAACTAGCAAATGGAGGACCTACTCCATACTAGTTCCAAATACTGCTTATTTATGTTGAGTAGGGGTTACATAATTAAATTTTGAAATTGGATGTGGTTTATTTCTCTTGGCTAAAAACTTCCCTTAGGCCACTGATTACTTGAACAGAATCAGAAAAAATCAAATGATAAAGCTGTTAGTTAACATTTTAATGATTGTTCTACATTTAAATATATTATAGTGGATACTTCGTATCTGAAATAGACGCGCCATTTTTATTTATTAAATAGTGTCTATTACGTCTATCGGTCTGTCAACTGGAGAAATCCTAGTTAAGAAAAATTTTTTCTATCAGGGATCGAACCTTTGTAGTGGAAGCAACCGTTTGATCAGGCATGCTTTACCGCTCGACCACGAAAGACGTCGCAGTAAAAAGGCTTCATTTTCCCTTTTTAAGGAAGCCTCATCATCTTCACCCAGATTGTTTTTCTTAATCTTGGTGAAGATAATGTGTTGTCCCAAAACGTATAATACACACGAATTAACCCTGTCAGCCCAGTGTTCCTGAACAATTTTAACCTTTCTATCTGAGCTCCTGAGTCAAAATTCGCAAATAATTGGTATGTAATGTTTCACGGTAGATATAAAAAAATTAGTTAAAAAGATTTACCCACAGATCAACCGGTAGTTGGGCATTGAGTCATTTTTCTCTACCACTGTTCAACCGGTGGCTCCGGCATTACGTCATTTTTCTACCACCGGTTAAACGGTGGTCAGGGTTCAAAGGGTTAATAAATAAAAATGGGGCGTCTATTTCGAATACGCAGTTCCTACTATAATAGCGTTAAATGTAATAAAAATATCGGATTAAAAATAAATCCATTAATTCTTTAGACATATTCATTATTTTATATATATATATATATATGTATCTATATATATATATATATATATATATATATACAGTGTAACCCGGATATAAGAGAGTTGTCGGAACCGGAGAAGAAGTCTCTTATATCCGGGTTTGGTCTATTATATATACATTAACACAGGCTCTAATTTTGGACCAGAGAAAATCTCTCTTACATCCGAGTTTCTCTTATATCCGGGTCTCTTATATCCGGGTTACACTGTATATATATATATATATATATATATATTATGTATATGTTTTAATGTTTCATTTTTTGTTTTTGTTTTCGGTCTTCGTTTTCTATAACCTCGAAGAAAGGAATTACGTAACTATTATTTTTATCTTCCTGTGACCCATTGTAATATATGAGCCAGAGTTTCCTTAGATATACATATACACTGCCACCTGGAAAACGTCGCTAGGCTTAATAAAATAAAACGTTGCTTTCATCAAAATGCCTCTTAAAACTATTTTCCTGTATTTAAAAATATTCTTCTTCTTCTTCTTCTTCTTCTTCTTCTTCTTCTTCTTATTATTATTATTATTATTATTATTATTATTATTATTATTATTAATAGTAGTAGTAGTATGAGGTGGAGGAGGAAGACTTGGTTACTCTGAGCATGGCTTCAACATATTTTTCGTTGGATCACTTTTTTCTATATTTTCCATCATTATCATTATTCGTAGTAGCAGGAGGAGGAGGAAGAGGTGGAGGTGGAAGAAGAGGAGGAGGACGGAAGCGGACGACGGAAAAGAGGAGGACGAATAGGAGGAGTCTTTTTACTTTTATATGTAGTAGTTGACTTGGCTTCTATGAAAATGGCTTCAACATATTTTTTAGTGGATATCTTTTTTTTCTATATTTTTCATAATCGTCATTATTATTATTATTATTATTATTATTATTATTATTATTATTATTATTATTGCTGTCTATTCTCATTATCAACCCTATTCTTGTCATTTGACTAGGGGATCAGATTATTTCATTATAACAAAACAAAACTGATCCCCCAATTTATGTCCAATAAATACTTATATTAATACTGAGATAACAATGCTGTCGAAAACGACATATTTTATTTAATCTTTCCTCTTATAAGAACGTTTTGTCATGAGTAAATTTAAATATATTTTACAAAAAACATGGCATAAATATGTAACAATTATTGAGGGATCAGTTTATTAGTTAATAACTATAAAAAACAGATCCCCCACTTTATTTCCAGTACAGTTTTATTTTAATACTCGTTTTACACATAATGGCATATTTTGTTAATTCTCTACTAGCATTAAGAGTTCACATGTGAGTCTTTAAAGGGGTGTAAGACAAGGATGTGTCTTATCGCCGGACTTATCCAAACTTTACAGTGAAGTGATTCTGAGAGAATTAGAAGTCCTACCAGGATTCATTATTGGCGGTCACAATCTTAATAACATAAGATATGTAGACAACACAGCGTTAAGCAGATACAGAAAGGAAACTACAAGAACTCCTGCAGGGGGCAGTGGAGGAAAGCGAAAAGAAAACGCGTGAGTACAAAAATAGGTAAGAGTGTAAGACAAGGATGCATCTTCTCACAAGATTTATTTAACCTTTACAATGGGGAAATCTTAAGAGAACTGGAAGTTCTACCAGGTATTGTCATCGGTGGTCCCAATCTTAAGATATGCAGATGACACTGTGTTGATAACAGACACAGAAAGGAAAATGCAGAATCTCCTAGACAAGGCAGTAAAGGAAAGCTGGAAGAAAGGACTAAGCATCAGTTGTAAAAAGACGATATATGGTTGTCAGCAAAAGAAACATCTAAAGCTACAAATTGGAGCCATCAAAATCAATCTAGTACAGTAGTTCAAACGTTTGATCCGGCACTGGAGGATGTTCCGACGCTCTGCCAAGACCGTGTGAGCTGGAGAGACAAGGTGGCTTTCATGGCCTCAGAGTTACTGCGACGACCTAATGACCAATTCGACCCGTCATCTGCAAACTAGAGACTTCCTCGCGACAGAGGACGAAAACGCTGTAAGGACGTCGTCCACCCGGACCTCCAGCAGATTAATCCGGCGCTGGATGATGTTTCGACGCTCTGCCAAGACCGTGTGAGATGGAGGGACAAGGTGGCTCTTGTGGGCTCAACGCCTACATGACATGAGATTTAGCAGCAGCAGCGGTGAGAAAACGAGGCTTCGCCATACTCCTTTTTCGATTCGAGTCTTTTCACTAATTTCGTTCTATATTTGTATGGAGATTATTTGCTACATCGTGAATTACATTACATAAGCCAGTTAAGTGCCATACGTGATACACGCTTGGGCTATCATGTCTCTTTCGATTCATGTCTGACTAGGCAGAAGATTTCCCAGCGGTAGACTGGTTGCCTACCAAGGCTATAGAAAACAGTCTCTCCTGCTATTCAACCCCTAGCTGAGAGGAGAAGAGATGGATTCATACCTTTGCCAAGGGTAAGTGAATGCAATGAACCCGACTGGAATTCGAACTCGGCTCTCCGATTTCTCATTTTGAGAAATTGCACCACAAGGATTACCAGCTCATGGACATGAATTTCTACCTCGGACTAGTGTCGACACATCCACCTCGCAATCCTCTATCTAAGATCAGTATAGTATCTGTGGTCTCTTGTAACTTATTATTCTATGGCATCCGTCGGTCTAAAAAGACCATGGATCTGCGCCCAAAGAGTTACGGCAGTTGTTCATACTGCCCATCTCCCCTCTCGATCGTGTCCAAGGGAAAAGCAGAGGCTAATACTGTTTGACACCAGAAGGTGCCAGAACAAAATTGAAAATGACATCGGACTGTCTTAGGAACTCCGGCTCCGGATTTGAATTCAGAATTGCTCTTCTCCTAGTCTGGTTGACAACCAAGGCCACAGATTTAGGACATCCTTATTATTTTAAACAGGAAAACGCGAACATAATGGATATGTCACTACTTTTTTTTCTCTATTTTTTTCCGGTCTTCTTTCTTCTTTCTTTCTTTCTAACTTGCTTTCTTTTCTAGTCATTTTCCCTCTTCCCTTTTTTTTACTATCACCATGCCGATCTTTTCTTTCCTCTCCTCTTCGTTTTCTTCCTTCTCTCTCTATCTACTTTCTGTCTCCACTCTCCTTTTTCTTACTCGTTTCATTCTTTTCTTCTTCTTTTTCAACCCTCTTTTTAGTTCCTAACCTCTCTTTCTATTCTATCGCTGCCCTTCCTTTTTTCATCTACCCTTCTTTCTTTTCTTTATCAAACCTTCTTCTTCTTCTTCTTCTTCTTCTTCTTCTTCTTCTTCTTCTTCTTCTTCTTCTCTCTTTTTTCTTCCCCTTTTATTTTCTCCTTTAATCCTTCTTTTTCTTCTTCACTTATTTTTCTTTCTTCCCCCTCGTGCTCCTACTTTTCTATACCTTCCTCCCCCTCCTCCCACTTTTATTTTCCCCTCTCCCTGTCTTTTCTTTTATATTTCCTCTCCTGCTACTTCTCTTCTTCTCCATTTTTTTCCCCTTTTTTCTATCTCTCTTACACTTCGGGTTTCCCCCCTTTAATTCCATCCCCCTTCACCGTCTTTTTTTGTTTGTTTTCCCTTTTCTACACGCCACTCCCCCACCCTGCATTCTGTGAAGTTTATGTCCAACGTACAAAAAAATGGGATTACTTCTCTACAAGAATTTTGGAATAATGCCAAATTGTAGCGTCTAGCTCTGAGAGACGAGGTATTTTTTAGTCACACACACACACACACACACACACACACACACACACACACACACACACACATATATATATATATTCATAATTCTACTGTTAAATTCCTAACTCGCATTCTCTCTCATTCTTTCTACCTATGAACATTTGTATCTCACACATTTTCTCGACCAATCTATCACAGTCTTCCAAATTTTTTATCTTTTTTCCCCTTGAATCATTTCACCCCAAGCACGGCGGGAATGTCACTAGTACGGATGGGTTACAGAGGGTGAAAGTGAGAGAAAAGACTGTGTATAAGGAACGAATAAAAGATGAACGGTGTTCAAGTCGACAGAAGATGTCGATGGATGTTTCTTTTACATTTTTTAGGGTTGTAGTTTTCATGGAAGCAAGTAAACGGAAGGGAGTTCTTCTGTCAGGAAGCGCGAGAAAAGAAACTGTTGATGTAGAAGTGCCGATTAAATTTAATTATTTCAGCATTAAAAGGGCTGGATCTACATGCCAATTCATATAGTCGGGGAACCACAATTAAAAGGTCGTCACTGGAGTTGCCATGAAATTATTTGTAGAAAAGACAGAGGGAAGACACATCACGTCTATAAGAAAGACTGAAGTTGAGATGCCAGGTCAGGATTGATTACATTGCAGATCCTGCTTTGGATTTTGTCAAGAACCCCGAGATAAACAACCGGAGCTGCAGACCAGATATTCCAACAGTATTCAGTGCAAGACCGAATGGTAGATTTTAAATGTGCAAGATTAACTCTGACGTAAACAAAAAACTTCTGGCGCAACACAATAAATCAACATTCCTTGCAGTAGAAGCAGATATTGATTCGATGTAGCTGTTCATATTCATGTCAGTTGAAAACTCGAGTCCAAGAAGGCGCAGTGAGTCGCTCTCCAGGAGGAATCGAGCATCAGCCATACTGATGGCGGACAGGAAGGTTTCTCTATCGTGGTTAAATAAGAGCAGTTTACAAACCATTTCCTGCCCCAGTTAACCACTGATTTGAGGTCATTTTCAAGAGCAGCCTCCGGGTTAACTTTGTTAATTCTGACAGATTTCCTATTAATACAGGAGTAAATGGTAATGCCATCTGCATAAATGCCTACTTGGGAACTGATGACATCAGGAAGATACTTGATGACGATTAGAAACATCAAAGGGCCCAAGATAGATCCTTGGGGGAAACCCGTGTTCGTTTGAAAGTATCTGGAAGCGAGCCCGTTCAGAACGACTTTCATTTCACGCTTTGATAGGAATGATCAGATTAAATGAAACAATCGTCCTGTAATACCGTAGCCCTGAAGCTTACGTTGAAGACCACCATGGGAAACTATCTCAAACGCCTTTGAGATATCTAGAGCCACATCTCGAGATTCGCCATTATTATCAAGAGCTTGATATACCTATTCAGAGATGGCTGTAATCATGTCAGCGGTAGATCGGGCAAAACAGATTGTTTGTCGTAGGAGGTACGATGCTTAACCACTTCAGCATTGATTAAAGCCTCAAATACTTTACCGAAATACGGTAGGGCGATATTTAGAGGGGACAGAAAGTTCTCCAGAGTTCTTAAAAAAAAGAAACTATAGAGGAGGACTTCCAACAAGGTGAAAAGCAGGAAGCAAGGAGACAATATTTCTAGAGTTTGGTGAGAAGTGGAGACAGCTCGGGAGCACATTTCTTTAGTACGACGGCTGGGATCTTGTCACCTCCGATTGCGTTATGGGAGTCTAATTTAGAAATGATATCCGAGACTAGCGACGAGGTTATGCGCATATCACTCAGTAGAGGCTCAGTTCTAAGAGGAAATCACGTGTGTCACTCTAAATGAGTCGAGTGTTGAGTCGGAAGAGAATTTCATATATATATATCTGTGCTATTATATATATATATTCCTTGCTATTATATATATATATATATAATTCTTGCTATTATATATATATATCTATATATATATATATGTTGCTTGCTATTATATATATATATACATCACAATTATATATATATATACATGCTGCTACATAATGCTTCTCCCCTTGAACTCGACGTATGAGGGCCAGACAGATCAATTCCGAGAAACTGAAAGCCGGACTTCCAACAAGGTGAAAAGGCTTTGTGCAAGGCCATCCACACTTTTTGGAGGGACGAATACAGGGACCTGGTGCAACGAATGCCACAAGGTCCCCAAACGACCCTCCGCAAATTTTGAATTCAGAGTTGTCCTTCTCCTAGACCAGTTGCCGTCCAAGGCTATAGAACCCAGTCTATCCTGCTATTTACCCATAGTTGGAGGGAGAAGAAGAGGATTCACACCTTCCCCAAGGGTATTAGCACGTAAGTGAATGTAATGGATTCGACTGGAATTCGAACTCGGCTCTCCGATTCCTCAATCCAAGCCGTTATCCATTACTCCACCGTGCCTCCACCATGCTGCTAGTGAATGACTAAAAGTAAGTCACAAAGGAAATATAAGGAATAACTTTTGAGAAACAGAAACAAGTCATCGGCATACTATGTTTGGTACTCATAGCAAGGGATGTCCACCCCTGGTATAGTATAATGCTTAGCAAACTTATCTTGATAAATCAATTACGACTGCATAGGGAGTTTGTTCTCACTAAATAGCTTTACTTTCAGCCTTGTGCCACATCTACGGTTAGTAAATCAATATTTTGAGCCAATTTACAAAATCAAAATGGTACTAGCAAAAAATGATTCCCATTATATCTGAAAGAATATCTTTGGAAGGAATTTGTTTTTCCAAAAGTCAAACCGAAGACTATTTTCCCTACCTCTGGCAGTATTGACCAAATATATCATCTCATAAAAATGTAATTGTCTGTGAATTTTCAGCTTTTAGGAATATAAAAGAAATAATTGAAAAAGTTTGCATTTTTAATTATATTCTTCATTTTATTTCTGATTCATGTTCCTTCAAATGTAAATTGCTGCTTAGAATTCATTTTCTTTGTTCCTCTTCAGTTTTATTGCGTAAGTTCTTATGGGCACTTTCAAAATGTCTCTTTACAGAAGAAGTCCTGCAAACGATTGTTTCAGAACACAAAATTCATAAGGCTTCATTGTCTTTTTTAATCATACCAAATCTTTCAGTCGAGTAAACTTTAAATTCTTTAATATCCTCTTCGTTTGAAGGACAATGTTTCTTAGCTGATGAACATGACATTCTGCCCGATCTGTAAAGGGCAGATAATAAAAATACATGAGATAATGATATACATAAAAGAGGAGAAAGAATAAATGTAAGTCAAAAAGAGAATCTAATGAGTAAGTTTCGCGTGCCAAAAATAAGTCATCGGTGTGCCATGATTGGCACGTGTGCCAAGAGTTGCCCACTCCTGGCTTAGAGGGAGAAAGAAGATTATACTATTGCTGAGTACTGGATATTGCTATTACAACTGACTCTGTCGAGTTAAGTGTTGTAGTTGCCAGACCCCACATCACAATATTAGCGACATTGTTCCAAAAATTTTCCACATGCCATCAAAACTTTTTTGAAACCTAAAAACTAGCAGCAACTAGATTAGAACTCGGCCTACCTGAAATAAAGTACATAAAAGTATGAACCTATTTTTTGTCATGCCCAATTCATGAGAAATTCTCTTTGTTCCTCTTCAGTTTGATTACTGAAGTTCTTATGGACATTTTCAAAATGTCTCTTTACAGAAGAAGTCCTACAAACGATTGTTTCAGAACACAAAATGCATAAGGCTTCATTGTCTTTTTTAATCATACCAAATTTTTCAGTCGAGTATGTTTTAAATTCTTTAATATCCTCTTCATTTGGATGATATCGTTTCTTAGCTGATCATTGTGACATTCTGCACAATCTGTAAAAGGTAGAAAATAAAAATACATGAGATAATGATAGACATGAAAGAATAAAAGTAAGTCAAAAAGAGAATCACTTCAGAGTGCCAGAAACAAATAATCGGCATGCCATGTTTGGTACGCGTACCAAGGCATGTCCACCTCAACAGGAATGGAGAAAGAACTAGACGGCCGTTTCGCCCTATATTTGGGACTCATCAGCAGTGCGCATCGACTAACGAGTATTGAAACCCAAACGGTTACGATAGGAGGCAAACGCCATAACAACTGTACCAACGGGCCTCGATATAGCGTCGCTCGATCACATATTCATCCGAGTTTCCCATACCTTTCCCGGACTGTGCTTCCACGAGCTACAACTACTACCGCCAAGCCGGTCAGTCCAGAGCATTAGAAGCTGGTTCAAGCAAGGATATACAGATACTTTCTGCATTCTATTGAGGTTTCTTCTAGACTCGATGAATTACTTAATTACGATTATTTCACATCCTGCTAATTATTTCTAAACACACACACACACACACACACACACACACACACACACACACACACACACACACATATATATATATATATATATATATACATATATATATATATATATATATATATATATATATATATATGTTGCACGATGAGTGCTGGAGGTAATAAAAGTGTTCGATGTAAAATAACAAAACTAAAATGGAGTGAAAGAGATGAAATGATCTTTTTTGAGGCGAAAGGATAATAAGATGACAGAATTCAGTGAGGTAGAAGATGTCGATTGACGTTGCATTTAACATTTGCAGATTGTAGATAGCAGGGAAGCAAGAAATCCATTAGACCATCCGCACACCCAAACTTACAGCACTTGATATTCTCCAGTAGTCACCCATTTAGGCACTGACCCGGCTGATGTTGCTTACCTTCTGTGATCATACGTTAAACCGGTGTTTCAACAGGATATAGCCATAAGCCGGAACAGAAGAAGTAGAAGGTAAACGAAAGAAGACATAACCTGTTGAAACGTTTTAAGCCTGTATAAGCAAGGGTTTGACCGTATGAATAGAGAGTTCGGTAAAAATACAAAATTAAAAGCACTACTTAATGTTACAGACGATAGGAAGATGTGGCGAGACATGATCTCCCACCTCCTGAAGGCGACATTGCACATAAAATAAGATTTAATTGTCCAAAAAGTATACCAAAAAACAAGCATAAAGTCTGAAGTTTCAAAATCTAGTAATCAACATAGTTTCCTTCTTTCTCAAGGGTAATGTTCCACTTTTAAATGAAGGTACGTATATCTACTTCGTAAAAGATTCATAGATGGTTTCTCAGCCATGCATAAACTGCCTCTTTCTTCTCATCATTATCGGATAACCACTGTCCTTTGAATGCTTCCTTCATAGGTTAAATTCGGCGAAAATATGGAGTGTCAGGTCAAGTCTCCAGAAGCTCTTAAACAGCAACAGCTGTCAGCATCCTGGGAATGTACCATTGAGTACTGTAGAGACCTTACTACACTAAAATGTTTTCATGAAGGTTTTCACTGTGTTTTTGCAATAGTGTTCCGTCTATCATCTGTAATGAGAGGCTGTAATGAGAGCAACAGTTTGTTTGTCCTTATCCCTCACTGCCAAAGCAGCGAGTTTTCCACTTCCCAGTATTATTACACTGCTGACCTACTACGAGTGTTATGTTTCTATAAACATTCACTAAGCTCATGTGAATGCTTGCAGTATTTTCTCCTTCCACAAATAGAAATTCTAACACAATAATCTGCTTTCAACGTACATTCAGAGGGGCGGATTTTTATTTTAAAATCTGTATCACCCCAAGCAAGGTTGTAATGCCAACTAAAACAAAAAGGATTACAGCCTGTGGAAGAATTAGGAACAGAAACAATAATGATGAGCAGAAAGAGAGGAGAGTAATCAGGGGGGGGGGATAGATAACGATAGACACTGCATTTAATATTTTCAGATTAAAATTGACTGCAAAGTATAGAGCCAGAACGTAGTTCCACAAGAAAGAATTACGAGAGAAAAAACAAATGAGGGAATTGCGTTTTTAAAACTATTTCTCAAGAAAACTAATATGATGACATTTTCAACAAAAATTACTAGAAAAATGCATTAGAAAGGGATTTTACAATGAACATACATTGGAAACGGATTTTATTCTGAAAATGTATTGGAAAGTGAGTTTATTATGAAAATGCATTGGAAAGCGATTTTATCCTGAAAATGCATTGGAAAGGGATTTTACTATGAAAATGCATGGGAAAAGGATTTTATTATGAAAATGCATTGGAAAGGGATTTTATTATGAAAATGCATTGGAAAGTGATTTTATTATGAAAATGTATTGGAAAGGGATTTTATTATGAAAATACATTGGAAAGGGATTTTATTATGAAAATGCATTGGAAAGGGATTTTATTCTGAAAATGTATTGGAAAGTGATTTTATTATGAAAATGCATTGGAAAGGGATTTTATTATGAAAATGCATTGGAAAGGGATTTTATCCTGAAAATGCATTGGAAAAGGATTTTATTATGAAAATGCATTGGAAAGGGATTTTATTATGAAAATGCATTGGAAAGGGATTTTATTATGAAAGTGCATTGGAAAGGGATTTTACTATGAAAATGCATGGGAAAGGGATTTTATTATGAAAATGCATTGAAAGGGATTTAATTATGAAAATGCATTGGAAAGTGATTTTATTATGAAAATGTATTGGAAAGTGATTTTATTATGAAAATGCATTGGAAAGGGATTTTATTCTGAAAATGTATTGGAAAGTGATTTTATTATGAAAATGCATTGGAAAGGGATTTTACTATGAAAATGCATTAGAAAGTGATTTTATTATGAAAATGCATTGGAAAGGGATTTTATTATGAAAATGCATTGGAAAGGGATTTTATTATGAAAATGCATTGGAAAGGGATTTTACTATGAAAATGCATATGAAAGGGATTTTATTATGAAAATGCATTGGAAAGGGATTTTATTATGAAAATGCATTGAAAGGGATTTTATTATGAAAATGCATTGGAAAGTGATTTTATTATGAAAATGTATTCGAAAAGGATATTATTATGAAAATACATTGGAAAGGGATTTTATTATGAAAATGCATTGGAAAGGGATTTTATTATGAAAATGCATTGGAAAGGGATTTTACTATGAAAATGCATTGGAAAGTGATTTTATTATGAAAATGCATTGGAACGGGATTTTATTATGAAAATGTATTGGAATGGGATTTTACAATGAAAATGCATTGGAAAGGGATTTTATTATGAAAATGCATTGGAAAGGGATTTTATTATGAAAATACATTGGAAAGGGATTTTATTATGAAAATGCATTGGAAAGGGATTTTACTATGAAAATACATTGGAAAGGGATTTTATTATGAAAATGCATTGGAAAGGGATTTTACTATGAAAATACATTGGAAAGGGATATTATTATGAAAATCCATTGGAAAGTGATTTTATTATGAAAATACATTGGAAAGGGATTTTATTATGAAAATGCATTGGAAAGGGATTTTACTATGAAAATAAATTGGAAAGGGATTTTATTATGAAAATGCATTGGAAAGGGATTTTATTATGAGAATGCATTGGAAAGGCATTTTATTATGAATATGCATTGGAAAGTGATTTTATTATAAAAATGTATAGGAAAGGGAGTTTATTATGAAAATGCATTGGAATGGGATTTTACTATGAAAATGCATTGGAAAGGGATTTTATTATGAAAATGCATTGGAAAGGGATTTTACTATGAAAATACATTGGAAAGGGATTTTATTATGAAAATGCATTGGAAAGGGATTATATTATGAAAATACATTGCAAACGGATTTTATTATGAAAATGCATTGGAAAGGGATTTTACTATGAAAATACATTGGAAAGGGATTTTATTATGTAAATGCATTGGAAAGGGATTTTATTATGAAAATACATTGGAAAGGGATTTTATTATGAAAATGCATTGGAAAGTGATTTTATTCTGAAAATGTATTGGAAAGGGAGTTTATTATGAAAATGCATTGGAAAGCGATTTTATTATGAAAATGCATTGGAAAGCGATTTTATTATGAAAATGCATTGGAATGGGATTTTACTATGAAAATGCATTGGAAAGGGATTTTACTATGAAAATGCATTGGAAAGTGATTTTATTATGAAAATGCATTGGAAAGTGATTTTATTCTGAAAATGTATTGGAAAGGGAGTTTATTATGAAAATGCATTGGAAAGCGATTTTATTATGAAAATGCATTAGAATGGGATTTTACTATGAAAATGCATTGGAAAGGGATTTTATTATGAAAATGAATTGGAAAGGGATTTTACTATGAAAATGCATTGGAATGGGATTTTACTATGAAAATGCATTGGAAAGGGATTTTATTATGAAAATGCATTGGAAAGTGATTTTATTATGAAAATGCATTGGAAAGTGATTTTACTATGAAAATGCATTGGAATGGGATTTTATTATGAAGATTCATTGGAAAGGGATTTTATTATGAAAATGCATTAGAAAGGGATTTTACTATGAAAATACATTGGAAAGGGATTTTATTATGAAAATGCATTGGAAAGTGATTTTATTATGAAAATGCATTGGAAAGTGATTTTATTATGAAAATGCATTGGAATAGGATTTTACAATGAAAATACATTGGAAAGGGATTTTACTATGAAAATGCATTGGAAAGTGATTTTACTATGAAAATGCATTGGAAAGGGATTTTATTATGAAAATGCATTGGAAAGTGATTTTATTATGAAAATGCATTGGAATAGGATTTTACAATGAAAATGCATTGGAAAGGGATTTTATTATGAAAATGCATTAGAAAGGGATTTTACTATGAAAATACATTGGAAAGGGATTTTATTATGAAAATGCATTGGAAAGGGATTTTATTATGAAAATACATCGGAAAGAGATTTTATTATGAAAATGCATTGGAAAGTGATTTTATTATGAAAATGTATTGGAATGGGATTTTACAATGAAAATGCATTGGAAAGGGATTTTATTATGAAAATGCATTGGAAAAGGATTTTATTATGAAAATACATTGGAAAGGGATTTTATTATGAAAATGCATTGGAAAGGGATTTTACTATGAAAATACATTGGAAAGGGATTTTATTATGAAAATACATTGGAAAGGGATTTTACTATGAAAATACATTGGAAAGGGATATTATTATGAAAATCCATTGGAAAGTGATTTTATTATGAAAATACATTGGAAAGGGATTTTATTAAGAAAATGCATTGGAAAGGGATTTTACTATGAAAATAAATTGGAGAGGGATTTTATTATGAAAATGCATTGGAAAGGGATTTTATTATGAAAATACATCGGAAAGAGATTTTATTATGAAAATGCATTGGAAAGTGATTTTATTCTGAAAATGTATTAGAAAGGGAGTTTATTATGAAAATGCATTGGAAAGTGATTTTATTATGAAAATGCATTGGAAAGTGATTTTATTCTGAAAATGTATTGGAAAGGAAGTTTATTATGAAAATGCATTGGAAAGCGATTTTATTATGAAAATGCATTGGAATGGGATTTTACTATGAAAATGCATTGGAAAGGGATTTTATTATGAAAATGAATTGGAAAGGGATTTTACTATGAAAATGCATTGGAATGGGATTTTACTATGAAAATGCATTGGAAAGGGATTTTATTATGAAAATACATCGGAAAGAGATTTTATTATGAAAATGCATTGGAAAGTGATTTTATTCTGAAAATGTATTAGAAAGGGAGTTTATTATGAATATGCACTGGAAAGTGATTTTATTATGAAAATGTATAGGAAAGGGAGTTTATTATGAAAATGCATTGGAATGGGATTTTACTATGAAAATGCATTGGAAAGGGATTTTATTATGAAAATGCATTGGAAAGGGATTTTACTATGAAAATACATTGGAAAGGGATTTTATTATGAAAATGCATTGGAAAGGGACTATATTATGAAAATACATTGCAAACGGATTTTATTATGAAAATGCATTGGAAAGGGATTTTACTATGAAAATACATTGGAAAGGGATTTTATTATGTAAAAGCATTGGAAAGGGATTTTATTATGAAAATACATTGGAAAGGGATTTTATTATGAAAATGCATTGGAAAGTGATTTTATTCTGAAAATGTATTGGAAAGGGAGTTTATTATGAAAATGCATTGGAAAGCGATTTTATTATGAAAATGCATTGGAAAGCGATTTTATTATGAAAATGCATTGGAATGGGATTTTACTATGAAAATGCATTGGAAAGGGATTTTACTATGAAAATGCATTGGAAAGTGATTTTATTATGAAAATGCATTGGAAAGTGATTTTATTCAGAAAATGTATTGGAAAGGAAGTTTATTATGAAAATGCATTGGAAAGCGATTTTATTATGAAAATGCATTGGAATGGGATTTTACTATGAAAATGCATTGGAAAGGGATTTTATTATGAAAATGAATTGGAAAGGGATTTTACTATGAAAATGCATTGGAATGGGATTTTACTATGAAAATGCATTGGAAAGGGATTTTATTATGAAAATGCATTGGAAAGTGATTTTATTATGAAAATGCATTGGAAAGTGATTTTACTATGAAAATGCATTGGAATGGGATTTTACTATGAAAATACATTGGAAAGGGATTTTATTATGAAAATGCATTGGAAAGGGATTTTATTATGAAAATGCATTGGAAAGTGATTTTATTATGAAAATGCATTGGAAAGTGATTTTACTATGAAAATGCATTGGAATGGGATTTTACTATGAAAATACATTGGAAAGGGATTTTATTATGAAAATGCATTGGAAAGGGATTTTATTATGAAAATACATCGGAAAGAGATTTTATTATGAAAATGCATTGGAAAGTGATTTTATTCTGAAAATGTATTAGAAAGGGAGTTTATTATGAAAATGCATTGGAAAGCGATTTTATTATGAAAATGAATTGGAATGCGATTTTAATATGAAAATGCATTGGAAAGGGATTTTATTATGAAAATGCATTGGAAAAAGATTTTATTATGAAAATGCATTGGAATGGGATTTTACAATGAAAATGCATTGGAAAGAGATTTTATTATGAAAATGCATTGGAAAGGGATTTTATTATGAAAATACATTGGAAAGGGATTTTATTATGAAAATGCATTGGAAAGGGATTTTATTATGAAAATACATTGGAAAGGGATTTTATTATGAAAATGCATTGGAAAGGGATTTTACTATGAAAATACATTGGAAAGGGATTTTATTATGAAAATACATTGGAAAGGGATTTTACTATGAAAATACATTGGAAAGGGATATTATTATGAAAATCCATTGGAAAGTGATTTTATTATGAAAATACATTGGAAAGGGATTTTATTATGAAAATGCATTGGAAAGTGATTTTATTCTGAAAATGTATTGGAAAGGAAGTTTATTATGAAAATGCATTGGAAAGCGATTTTATTATGAAAATGCATTGGAATGGGATTTTACTATGAAAATGCATTGGAAAGGGATTTTATTATGAAAATGAATTGGAAAGGGATTTTACTATGAAAATGCATTGGAATGGGATTTTACTATGAAAATGCATTGGAAAGGGATTTTATTATGAAAATGCATTGGAAAGTGATTTTATTATGAAAATGCATTGGAAAGTGATTTTACTATGAAAATGCATTGGAATGGGATTTTACTATGAAAATACATTGGAAAGGGATTTTATTATGAAAATGCATTGGAAAGGGATTTTATTATGATAATACATCGGAAAGAGATTTTATTATGAAAATGCATTGGAAAGTGATTTTATTCTGAAAATGTATTAGAAAGGGAGTTTATTATGAATATGCATTGGAAAGTGATTTTATTATGAAAATGTATAGGAAAGGGAGTTTATTATGAAAATGCATTGGAATGGGATTTTACTATGAAAATGCATTGGAAAGGGATTTTATTATGAAAATGCATTGGAAAGGGATTTTACTATGAAAATACATTGGAAAGGGATTTTATTATGAAAATGCATTGGAAAGGGACTATATTATGAAAATACATTGCAAACGGATTTTATTATGAAAATGCATTGGAAAGGGATTTTACTATGAAAATACATTGGAAAGGGATTTTATTATGTAAATGCATTGGAAAGGGATTTTATTATGAAAATACATTGGAAAGGGATTTTATTATGAAAATGCATTGGAAAGTGATTTTATTCTGAAAATGTATTGGAAAGGGAGTTTATTATGAAAATGCATTGGAAAGCGATTTTATTATGAAAATGCATTGGAAAGCGATTTTATTATGAAAATGCATTGGAATGGGATTTTACTATGAAAATGCATTGGAAAGGGATTTTACTATGAAAATGCATTGGAAAGTGATTTTATTATGAAAATGCATTGGAAAGTGATTTTATTCAGAAAATGTATTGGAAAGGAAGTTTATTATGAAAATGCATTGGAAAGCGATTTTATTATGAAAATGCATTGGAATGGGATTTTATTATGAAAATGAATTGGAAAGGGATTTTACTATGAAAATGCATTGGAATGGGATTTTACTATGAAAATGCATTGGAAAGGGATTTTATTATGAAAATGCATTGGAAAGTGATTTTATTATGAAAATGCATTGGAAAGTGATTTTACTATGAAAATGCATTGGAATGGGATTTTACTATGAAAATACATTGGAAAGGGATTTTATTATGAAAATGCATTGGAAAGGGATTTTATTATGAAAATACATCGGAAAGAGATTTTATTATGAAAATGCATTGGAAAGTGATTTTATTCTGAAAATGTATTAGAAAGGGAGTTTATTATGAAAATGCATTGGAAAGCGAGTTTATTATGAAAATGAATTGGAATGCGATTTTAATATGAAAATGCATTGGAAAGGGATTTTTTATGAAAATGCATTGGAAAAGATTTTATTATGAAAATGCATTGGAATGCGATTTTACAATGAAAATGCATTGGAAAGAGATTTTATTATGAAAATGCATTGGAAAGGGATTTTATTATGAAAATACATTGGAAAGGGATTTTATTATGAAAATGCATTGGAAAGGGATTTTACTATGAAAATGCATTGGAATGGGACTTTACTATGAAAATGCATTGGAAAGGGATTTTATTATGAAAATGCATTGGAAAGGGATTTTATTATGAAAATACATTGCAAAGGGATTTTATTATGAAAATGCATTGGAAAGTGATTTTATTATGAAAATACATTGGAAAGTGATTTTATTCTGAAAATGTATTGGAAAGGGAGTTTATTATGAAAATGCATTGGAAAGCGATTTTATTATGAAAATGCATGGGAATGGGATTTTACTATGAAAATGCATTGGAAAGGGATTTTATTATGAAAATCCATTGGAAAGGGATTTTATTATGAAAATACATTGGAAAGGGATTTTATTATGAAAATGCATTGGAAAGGGATTTTACTATGAAAATACATTGGAAAGGGATTTTATTATGAAAATGCATTGGAAAGCGATTTTATTATGAAAATACATTGGAGAGGGATTTTATTATGAAAATGCATTGGAAAGGGATTTTATTATGAAAATACATTGGAAAGGGATTTTATTATGAAAATTCATTAGAAAGGGATTTTACTATGAAAATGCATTGGAAAGGGATTTTACTATGAAAATGCATTGGAAAGTGATTTTATTCTGAAAATGCATTGGAAAGTGATTTTATTCTGAAAATGTATTGGAAAGGGAGTTTATTATGAAAATGCATTGGAAAGCGATTTTATTATGAAAATGCATTGGAATGGGATTTTACTATGAAAATGCATTGGAAAGGGATTTTATTATGAAAATGCATTGGAAAGGGATTTTATTATGAAAATGCATTGGAAAGGGATTTTACTATGAAAATGTATTGGAAAGTGAGTTTATTATGAAAATGCATGGGAAAGGGATTTTATTATGAAAATGCATTGGAAAGGGATTTTACTATGAAAATGCACTTGAAAGGGATTTTACTATGAAAATGCATTGGAATGGGATTTTACTATGAAAATGCATTGGAAAGGGATTTTATTATGAAAATGCATTGGAAAGTGATTTTATTATGAAAATGCATTGGAAAGTGATTTTACTATGAAAATGCATTGGAATGGGATTTTACTATGAAAATACATTGGAAAGGGATTTTATTATGAAAATGCATTGGAAAGGGATTTTATTATGATAATACATCGGAAAGAGATTTTATTATGAAAATGCATTGGAAAGTGATTTTATTCTGAAAATGTATTAGAAAGGGAGTTTATTATGAATATGCATTGGAAAGTGATTTTATTATGAAAATGTATAGGAAAGGGAGTTTATTATGAAAATGCATTGGAATGGGATTTTACTATGAAAATGCATTGGAAAGGGATTTTATTATGAAAATGCATTGGAAAGGGATTTTACTATGAAAATACATTGGAAAGGGATTTTATTATGAAAATGCATTGGAAAGGGACTATATTATGAAAATACATTGCAAACGGATTTTATTATGAAAATGCATTGGAAAGGGATTTTACTATGAAAATACATTGGAAAGGGATTTTATTATGTAAATGCATTGGAAAGGGATTTTATTATGAAAATACATTGGAAAGGGATTTTATTATGAAAATGCATTGGAAAGTGATTTTATTCTGAAAATGTATTGGAAAGGGAGTTTATTATGAAAATGCATTGGAAAGCGATTTTATTATGAAAATGCATTGGAAAGCGATTTTATTATGAAAATGCATTGGAATGGGATTTTACTATGAAAATGCATTGGAAAGGGATTTTACTATGAAAATGCATTGGAAAGTGATTTTATTATGAAAATGCATTGGAAAGTGATTTTATTCAGAAAATGTATTGGAAAGGAAGTTTATTATGAAAATGCATTGGAAAGCGATTTTATTATGAAAATGCATTGGAATGGGATTTTATTATGAAAATGAATTGGAAAGGGATTTTACTATGAAAATGCATTGGAATGGGATTTTACTATGAAAATGCATTGGAAAGGGATTTTATTATGAAAATGCATTGGAAAGTGATTTTATTATGAAAATGCATTGGAAAGTGATTTTACTATGAAAATGCATTGGAATGGGATTTTACTATGAAAATACATTGGAAAGGGATTTTATTATGAAAATGCATTGGAAAGGGATTTTATTATGAAAATACATCGGAAAGAGATTTTATTATGAAAATGCATTGGAAAGTGATTTTATTCTGAAAATGTATTAGAAAGGGAGTTTATTATGAAAATGCATTGGAAAGCGAGTTTATTATGAAAATGAATTGGAATGCGATTTTAATATGAAAATGCATTGGAAAGGGATTTTTTATGAAAATGCATTGGAAAAGATTTTATTATGAAAATGCATTGGAATGCGATTTTACAATGAAAATGCATTGGAAAGAGATTTTATTATGAAAATGCATTGGAAAGGGATTTTATTATGAAAATACATTGGAAAGGGATTTTATTATGAAAATGCATTGGAAAGGGATTTTACTATGAAAATGCATTGGAATGGGACTTTACTATGAAAATGCATTGGAAAGGGATTTTATTATGAAAATGCATTGGAAAGGGATTTTATTATGAAAATACATTGCAAAGGGATTTTATTATGAAAATGCATTGGAAAGTGATTTTATTATGAAAATACATTGGAAAGTGATTTTATTCTGAAAATGTATTGGAAAGGGAGTTTATTATGAAAATGCATTGGAAAGCGATTTTATTATGAAAATGCATGGGAATGGGATTTTACTATGAAAATGCATTGGAAAGGGATTTTATTATGAAAATCCATTGGAAAGGGATTTTATTATGAAAATACATTGGAAAGGGATTTTATTATGAAAATGCATTGGAAAGGGATTTTACTATGAAAATACATTGGAAAGGGATTTTATTATGAAAATGCATTGGAAAGCGATTTTATTATGAAAATACATTGGAGAGGGATTTTATTATGAAAATGCATTGGAAAGGGATTTTATTATGAAAATACATTGGAAAGGGATTTTATTATGAAAATTCATTAGAAAGGGATTTTACTATGAAAATGCATTGGAAAGGGATTTTACTATGAAAATGCATTGGAAAGTGATTTTATTCTGAAAATGCATTGGAAAGTGATTTTATTCTGAAAATGTATTGGAAAGGGAGTTTATTATGAAAATGCATTGGAAAGCGATTTTATTATGAAAATGCATTGGAATGGGATTTTACTATGAAAATGCATTGGAAAGGGATTTTATTATGAAAATGCATTGGAAAGGGATTTTATTATGAAAATGCATTGGAAAGGGATTTTACTATGAAAATGTATTGGAAAGTGAGTTTATTATGAAAATGCATGGGAAAGGGATTTTATTATGAAAATGCATTGGAAAGGGATTTTACTATGAAAATGCACTTGAAAGGGATTTTACTATGAAAATGCATTGGAAACTGATTTTATTATGAAAATGCATTGGAAAGTGATTTTATTATGAAAATGCATTGGAAAGTGATTTTACTATGAAATGCATTGGAATGGGATTTTATTATGAAGATTCATTGGAAAGGGAGTTTATTATGAAAATGCATTGGAAAGCGATTTTATTATGAAAATGCATTGGAATGGGATTTTACTATGAAAATGCATTGGAAAGGGATTTTATTATGAAAATGCATTGGAAACGGATTTTACTATGAAAGTACATTGGAAAGGGATTTTATTATGAAAATGCATTGGAAAGGGATTTTATTATGAAAATACATTGCAAAGGGATTTTATTATGAAAATGCATTGGAAAGGGATTTTACTATGAAAATCCATTGGAAAGGGATTTTATTATGAAAATGCATTGGAGAGGGATTTTATTATGAGAATACATTGGAAAGGGATTTTATTATGAAAATGCATTGGAAAGGGATTTTATTATGAAAATACATTGGAAAGGGATTTTATTATGAAAATGCATTGGAAAGGGATTTTACTATGAAAATGAATTGGAAAGGGATTTTACTATGAAAATGCATTGGAAAGGGATTCTATTATGAAAATGCATTGGAAAGTGATTTTATTCTGAAAATGTATTGGATAGGGATTTTATTATGAAAATGCATTGGAAAGCGATTTTATTATGAAAATGCATTGGAATGGGATTTTACTATGAAAATGAATTGGAAAGGGATTTTATTATGAAAATGCATTGGAAAGTGATTTTACTATGAAAATGAATTGGAAAGGGATTTTACTATGAAAATGCATTGGAAAGGGATTTTACTATGAAAATGCATTGGAAAGTGAGTTTATTATGAAAATGCATGGGAAAGGGATTTTATTATGAAAATGCATTGGCAAGGGATTTTACTATGAAAATGCACTGGAAAGGGATTTTACTATGAAAATGCATTGGAAGGTGATTTTATTATGAAAATGTATTGGAAAGTGATTTTATTATGAAAATGCATTGGAAAGTGATTTTACTATGAAAATGCATTGGAAAGGGATTTTATTATGAAGATTCATTGGAAAGGGATTTTATTATGAAAATGCATTGGAAAGGGATTTTACTATGAAAATGCATTGGAAAGGGATTTTATTATGAAAATGCATTGGAAAGGGATTTTATTATGAAAATGCATTGGAAAGTGATTTTACTATGAAAATGCATAGGAAAGGGATTTTATTGTGAAAATGCATTAGAAAGTGATTTTACTATGAATATACATTGGAAAGTGATTTTACCATGAAAATGAATTGGCAAGTGATTTTACTATGAAATTTTTTGGAAAGTGATTTTATTATGAAAATGCATTGGAAAGGGATTTTGCTATGAAAATGCATTGGAAAGGGATTTTACTATTAAAATTCATTGGAAAGTGATTTTACTATGAAAATGCATTGGAAAGTGATTTTACTATGAAAATGCATTGGAAAGGGATTTTACTATTAAAATTCATTGGAAAGTGATTTTACTATGAATATTCATTGGAAAGTGATTTTATTATGAAAATGCATTTGAACGGGATTTTATTATAAAATTATATTTGAAAGTTCGTACAACTAATACTACAGCGAATTGAATATGCAAATACAACGGCCATTATTTAATATTAATAGTAAAATCATTTATTATTATTCCCTCCCCACACCATTTACTACACCCAACTTTAAAAGTCTATCTATCTATCTATGAAAATATTTTTTTTCAATTAATCTCAGTTTTAATGAAAAAATTAAAAAGGTTTCCTCAGTATTATTTTAATCATTTTCACGCTATGCCAGTAAAACACAAGGAGTTACATTGTGTGGAAGAATTAGTATGAGAAACACTAATGATGCGCAGAAAGAGAAGAGAGTAATCAGGGGGGGGCAGTAGATAGTGATTGCCATTTTATTTTTTGCAGATTAAATTTGGCTCGAAAGCATGGAGCCGGAAGGGAGTTCCGCAAGCGAGAAGAAACTGTTTGCACAGAATTTACGGCTGCATGTAGCCAGCTCAATGGTAAAGTGATGACATGTCGAAGTCAGTCAAGTAGTGCGCTTAAATTCAAAAACTCGACGTGAAACAAACGTGATCAGTCATCTATCAATTCAAATAGTTTCCAGTAAGAAAACCGGCCTTGAAGAAAGATGGAATCCAGACTAAAAACGTCTGTGACACGTAATTGTTCAACATGACTTCAATTTTCAAGCTGGGAAGCGAGCTTCAAGCGACTCGTCGAACGAAAAAGAAAACAAACACTCGTATATACATAATTATGTGTCTACCTGTATAATCTATCTATCTATCTATCTATCTATCTATCAATTTATTGCAGTATGTTTACATCTATTTCATTCTGTCCATATCTATCTATCTATCTATCTATCTATCTATCTATCAATCAATTTATTGCAGTATGTTCACATCTATTTCATTCTGTCCATATCTATCTATCTATCTATCTATCTATCTATCTATCTATCTATCTATCTATCTATCAATTTATTGCAGTATGTTCACATCTATTTAATTCTGTCCATATCTATCTATCTATCTATCTATCTATCTATCTATCTATCTATCTATCTATCTATCTATCTATTAATCAATTTATTGCAGTATGTTCACATCTATTTCATTCTGTCCATATCTATCTATCTATCTATCTATCTATCTATCTATCTATCTATCTATCTATCTATCTATCTATCTATCTATCTATCAATTTATTACAGTATGTTCACATCTATTTCATTCTGTCCATATCTATCTATCTATCTATCTATCTATCTATCTATCTATCTATCTATCTATCTATCACAGACTGTTCACATATGTGTTTTTTTCTAAACAACTATCAGAAATAGATTCAGTAAAAGGACGTATGTATGGTTAGCTTTATAAAAGGATTAGGAGTAAGTGAAGACAAGATAAAGTAACTTCACAAATTTCCTACTGGACTACGAGAACGTTTATAGCCTATAGTTTGAAAAAAAAGGATATTCTGAGTTCGACTTTTAAATTAAATTAGGTACGCCAACTATTACATTTTACTATCTCTACTCTTGCAATTCCAGTTTTAACTGACGATATGCATACACCGCTTCGTAGAAGGTTCTTAACTGCTTTCTTGGTCATGTGCAAGCTGTCACATTTACGTCATCATTAACACAGAACAATTTCCATCTTGGGGCTTTCTTTATGGTTGAAATATACGCTTTAAAATGAAGATGATGCCTCACGGTTCCTGGCCAATGCTCTTATCAAAGTGCACAGCGTTAATATTTAAAAGCCAAATTCTGCGAGTTGCTTACGTTTCTTTCTTGCCAATCCTGGTTTCATTGTAAGTGTGTCTCACCGGCTAAAGAAGATAACAAATGGCCGTGCTTGCTAAAGCTGTTTATTGAACTTAAGAAATTCCACATTGTTACTGTTCACGTTGATTCCCTACTTCAACTAATACTTCAGCGAATTGAATATGCAAATACGACGGCCATTATTTAATGTTAATAATAAAATCATTTATTATTATTCCCTCCCCACACCATTTACTACACCCAACTTTAAAAGTATATCTATCTATCTATCTTATTCTAATAATATCTATCTCATTCTAATAATATCTATCTTATTCTAATAATATCTATCTATCTATCTTATTCTAATAATATCTATCTATCTAACTCATTCTAATAATATCTATCTTTCTATCTTATTCTAATTATCTATCTATCTATCTATCTATCTATCTATCTATCTATCTATCTATCTATCTATCTCATTCTAATAATATCTATCTTTCTATCTTATTCTAATTATCTATCTATCTATCTCATTCTAATAATATCTATCTATCTATCTATCTATTTAATTCTAATAATATTTATCTATTTAATTCTAATATCTATCTATCTATCTAAGTCTTTTCGTATCTATCTATCTATCTATCTATCTATCTATCTATCTATCTAAGTCTTTTCGTATCTATCTATCTATCTATCTATCTATCTATCTATCTAAGTCTTTTCGTATCTATCTATCTATCTATCTATCTATCTATCTATCTAAGTCTTTTCGTATCTATCTATCTATCTATCTATCTATCTATCTAAGTCTTTTCGTATCTATCTATCTATCTATCTATCTATCTATCTATCTATCTATCTATCTATCTATCTATCTATCTAACCTATGTATGTCTTTTCGCATCTATCTATCTATCTATCTATCTATCTATCTATCTATCTATCTATCTAAGTCTTTTCGTATCTATCTATCTATCTATCTATCTATCTATCTATCTATCTATCTATGTCTTTTCGCATCTATCTATCTATCTATCTATCTATCTATCTATCTATCTATCTATCTATCTATCTAACCTATCTATGTCTTTTCGCATCTATCTATCTATCTATCTATCTATCTATCTATCTATCTAACCTATCTATGTCTTTTCGCATCTATCTATCTATCTATCTATCTATCTATCTATCTATCTATCTAAGTCTTTTCGCATCTATCTATCTATCTATCTATCTATCTATCTATCTATCTATCTATCTATCTATCTAAGTCTTTTCGTATCTATCTATCTATCTATCTATCTATCTATCTATCTATCTCTCTATCTATCTATCTATCTATCTATCTCAGTCTTTTCGCATCTATCTATCTATCTATCTATCTAACCTATCTATGTCTTTTCGCATCTATCTATCTATCTATCTATCTATCTATCTATCTATCTATCTATCTATCTATCTAACCTATCTATGTCTTTTCGCATCTATCTATCTATCTATCTATCTATCTATCTATCTATCTATCTATCTATCTATCTATCTAACCTATCTATCTATCTATCTATCTATCTATCTCAGTCTTTTCGTATATATCTATCTATCTCAGTCTTTCCGTATCTCTCTATCTATCTATCTATCTATCACAGACTGTTCACATATGTCGTTTTTCTCTCACCAACTACTAGAAATAGATTCAGTAAAAGGACGTATGCATGGTTAGTGTCGGGGTTGCAGCCACAGAACGCGCAATGCATTTAAACGCCTTTAGTCGCAGAATTATTCTTTGGACTAGGAAGACTGAGTCTTTACTGGTGAGACATATATATATATATATATATATATATATATATATATATATATATATATATATATATATATATATATATATATATATAAATATATATATATGTAAGCAAATATGTGGATGTAGATCCGACGATATGATGAAAATGTGGAAAAGACAAAGCAAAATCCGAATATGTGAGTTTACTGTTTTTTATTTTGTTTTTTGTTTTTTTTCTGTCAACGTCAGACGTTTCGGTCTAACAGACCATCTTCAGGACATGGTTAATGGAGACATATTTATATTAAATTTAAGTTAAATGAAGAGACGATGTATGCAGGACTAGTTTTTCTGTTTCTGACTAGTCCTGTATATATCGTCATTCATTTAACTTAAAATTAATATAAATATGTCTCCATTAACCATGTCCTGAAGATGGTCTATTAGACCGAAACGTCTGACGTTAACAGAAAAAAAAAATAAATAAATAAAAAACAGTAAACTCATATATTCGGATTTTGCTTTGTCTTTTCCACATTTTCATCACACACACACACACACACACACACACACACACACACATATATATATATATATATATAAGCTAATTTGGAATAAACGTCTATTTTGACATTTTCCAACAACGAACCGAGTTTATCAGAAGAAAAAGGATGGTATTTCTATCAGAACGTACATTATCCAGACCGAACAGGATTCCCGTCCACCGGCAAATGGCGTGATTGCTGTTTAACTATCCTATCATAGAAATTAGATTATCATTATTTCAACTCGATTTTCATTTGTTTATTTTAACGTTTATATGTTTCCCATTGATTCAGTACCAATGTAGTAGAAACAAGCGATAACTATAAATAAGCAGCTCACATATCTTTAGGAGCATCCCTCCGAATCTATCATACGAGGCCCCTACTCTAATACATCTCAATTTTATAAGGCAGTATTCATATAAAGTACAACTTTTATTCTAACCTAATTATGTGCAATAACTGATCATATGCAATATAGGTGAACAGTTCAACTAGAAATACTTTAAATAAATACAATATATCTAAATATAAATTAGCGACACGTCGTAATACATCGTTCCATTTTACGTAAATCAACAATTTTTGCGGCAGTTTTTAACATCAACTTCAGATTTTTTTTTCTTTTTAAAAAGTTGAATAGTTTTGAACACGTTCAATATTATGGATAAAAAATAGTGAATTGTATATAGTGTTTTATTTATTTATTTTTTTTCATAGAGTTTTTTATATAATGTTTTTTTTTATACAGTGTTTTTTCAAGACTTAGCAAGTGCTAAACAAATTCACGGATTTGAACGAAAAAGAAAAAGACTCCAGAATGACGTCAAAAACCGCGAAATTTTTTTTCGTCCTTTAATCATCAGTCGTACGTAAGTTAATTCATAACGTATGTAAATGTAGGTATAAAAAAAAAGGAAATTTTGATAAAATAGCGAGGCTTACAAAGCACTGACCAGGGCCCCCAGTAAGGTTTGGGCCAACCGGTCACGGGATTCGGGGGTATACACTCCGATCCTGGTTAAGGGTTTTAATAGATCATGGCACAGTCAATGCATTTTTATTAGAGAAACATGTCAACACTCTCTTATATATTTACTAATCCGTCAGGTTGTTATACAACTTTAGTCGTATATATATATATATATATATATATATATATATATATATATATATAAATTGTGTGTATTTAGGCAGCATTTTTTCATTAATACATGTTTGATTAAATAATATAGATAAGCGTTGTCTATATATTTTATGCAAGTTTTTTTCATATAGTCTGATAATCTTAATAACATTATCATTAAATAATGAAAGAAAATCACAATATTGATACATACTTTTTTTTATTTAATCCGATCTGAGCTTTCGGCTTACATAAGCCATTATCAAAGATGACAATTACACAATATATTTATGCAATACACGAACAAGAAATTGATGATAGTATTATTAGTTTACATGGATGATTTCCAAGCAACGATAAACACGTGCATATAAAACTCAATTATTCGAAATGATTCTTCTCCCCCGGTTAGCGATTTGAAAAAAACCAACATAGTTTACAAATTCAGGTGCCCTTTGGGAGATTGTATCTCCAACGAACTAAATAATATCTATGTTGGTCACACCACAAACTCGCTTTCACGACGCTTGACACTACATTTGAATGATAACTCTAACATTTTTAGACATTTAAAACAACATGCCTGGCCGCATACACAATTCCGGAAAATCCTCGTCGAAAACACAATTATACTTAAACATGAAAACAATAAACAAAAACTAAAAATTCTTGAAGCTATATACATAAAACAGTTGAAACCTAACCTGAACAAAATAAACTATGAAATCTCCAAAAATATCCTTAAATGCCTATAATTAGTAACAGAAGTCATTGGTTCATACCAACGGCTTTCCATACTCAATACTCATCGGATTCACTCTCGCGTGGTCATGTGTGACGTCATGAGCTGTCGTGCGATTTTCGCTTTCAGCGTTTTATATGCACGTGTTTATCGTTGCTTGGAAATCATCCATGTAAACAAATAATACTATCATCAATTTCTTGTTCGTGTATTGCATAAATATATTGTGTAATTGTCATCTTTGATAATGGCTTATGTAAGCCGAAAGCTCAGATCGGATTAAATAAAAAAAAGTATGTATAAATATTGTGATTTTCTTTCATTATTTAATGATAATGTTATTAAGATTATCAGACTATATGAAAAAAACTTGCATAAAATATATAGACAACGCTTATCTATATTATTTAATCAAACATGTATATATATAAATATATATATATATATATATATATATTATAAATTAACTGATTTAAAATGTGTTTTTTTCGCTACACAGTAATAACCATGTTTCAAAAATGGAAGCTAAAAGCTTCAAATTTAATTTTGTTATTAAATTAAAGACATTAGATCCATTTCCTCGTTAAGCGAATTTTGGAAATTTCCAAAATTCGCTTAACGAGGAAATAAAACTAATTTTAAATCAGTTAATTTATTATATTAATGCTCTGTAAATTTACATTGAGCACTATTGTGTAAAAATAAAAATATCTATAAGAACACCGGATTATATATCTTACTGTTTCTTTATATATATATATATATATATATATATATTTATATATATATATATATATATATATATATATTGTTAAATATAACAGACAACGAATGTCTATTATGTTTGATCATGAGCCGTTCTAAACTTCGTAATTTCATGATGCAATTCTATGACGGCGTACCTCGTGAGAAAACGAAATATTCCGAACAGAACCATATGTTGGCAATTTCTGTCTGTATTTTCTCCAGGAATTAAAGCAGCCACACGAAGTTTAGAACGGCACATGACCAAGCATAATAGGCATTCGTTGTCTGTTATATTTAACAATATATGTTTGAATAATGATCTACTGCCCCAATACACTATATATATATATATATATATATATATATATATATATATATATATATATATATATAAAAGTGGACATGGAAGTCAGCACTTAGAGGCGACAGTTTTATGCTAGTGCAATCGTCTCTAAGTGCTGACTTCCATGTCCACTTTTATATTTACACACGCTCTATCTCTGATATTGAGCACTTTATCCCATAAATATAGCACACTTTAAGACTATATTTCTTTATACATATATATATATATATATATATATATATATATATATATATATATATTGATACATGTTTCATTAAATAATATAGACAAGTTGTGTCTATTTATTTTATGTAAAGTCTTTTCATATCGTCTTATAAGCTTAATATCATTATCATTAAAATATGAAAGAAATTCACCATATTAATACATATTTTTTTAATCCTATCTAAGCTTTCGGCTTACATAAGCCTTTATCAAAGACGATAATTACATTACAATGTATTGAAAATGAAGTTAACATTGAAGTCAATATTCAGAGGCGACAGGCTGTTTCATGCTAGACCCAATCATCAGGCCGCGAGTGTTGGATTTTTCCTCGACTATTTATATATATATGGGTCAGTGGTGCATTGTGGGTAATCCATTCTGGCGGTTATTTTGGCAGGAGTGGCTTGTTTATTTATTTGGGTTAATTTATTTTACTTGTTTATATTTTATATTTTATTTTATATATTTATTTATAATTGTCGGTTTTCTATGTTTTATTAACGTGGTAAAAAATTTGTGGGATTTGTTTAGGTAGTTTATTTAACTAGTTTTTGCTTATTTATGCATATTTTTATTAGTTCTAACAGTTATTTTAGCTGGAGCGACTTGTAATGTGTTCATTTATTTATTTTGGATTAATTTTTACTTGTTTTTTCTTATTTATTTGCTTATTTTTATTTATTTTCTTATTTTGTATATTTTTACATACTCTATTCGGTTTCAAAATCGAAAACCGATATATATATATATATATATATATATATATATATATATATATATATATATATATATATATATATATGTAATAATTAGGAGGATTTGATAAATGTAATTAAGTAAATCCTCCTAATTATTACTTATATATAACCGCTTGATCCAGCTTAACTGCTCCAGTTGGGGCGGCTTGGTGATAGTAGTCGTGGCTCCTGGGGACACACTCCTATGGTTACAGAGAATCTCAGTTGGGTTCCGCCACGGAATAATGTGAGTGAGCGGCGCTATATCGAGTCTGATTTGCTACCTCTTCGTCACCGAGGCCCGTAGAACAGTTGGTAGGGTGTTCGCTTGACAACCTAACTGTCCGGGTTTCAATTCTCGGCAGTGGATGCGCACTGCTGATGAGTCCCAAATATAGGACGAAACGGCCGTCCAGTGCTTTCTGCATTCTGTGACAGTGCTTACAGCATTCTGTTGAGGTTTCAGACTCGATGAATTACTTAATTACATATATATATATATATATATATATATATATTGTCATCCACAGACTGTATCACTGCTCTTCACTGTGGCTAGACGTCCGAATTGCTTCGAAACCCGGATTTGGCATCAGTCAGAGATCCTACCTCTAGGCTATCGTCGCACGGCAGAGAGTAAGGGAAATTTTAACGTTTTTCCATATGAAATATGCCAGTGGCTCGGAGAGCAATGTACATAAACGTTATTTTTAGTGGATACTCAAATTTAAGTAGACGCTCCGTTTACTTATTATACCGTATATTTATTTGAATGTATGATAAATCTTATTAAAGAAAAGATGCGCCCTTTTACTTTAATAAAATATCTCGAATATTCAGGCCGTTAGGCGAAAATAAATAAATATACTGTTTAATATGTAAACGAAACGTTTACTCAAATATAGATATCCGATAAAAAAACAACCTTTATGTGATAAAATCTGTCGCATTAATAAATAAAAAAATCCATCACGTCTTTAGAAATATATGTAATTTGTTTTTGTCGTCTATTGTATTTTTAAAACATTGCACATTTATACACACACTTCTCTGAGGATATACTTCAAGAGAAATTAACATGCTAACGATATATGCTTGCTCCATCGAACGAATGATTCGATGAGATGACGTTCTGTCAGAATCTTATGGAAGACACAATCGAAAGAATATTACAGAGGTTACGTTCAAAGAGAAGAAACGGTTTATGTGAATAGCATAGCAACAAATGCCGTTTTCTATTTGGAAAAAAAAAATCTGTTTATTATTTTTTTTTTCCATAGATTAAAGGA
>OZ038513.1:46265349-46272849 GCA_964036315.1 Acanthosepion esculentum | reverse complement strand
TATATATGTATATATATATATGTATATATATATACGAAGGAAGTCAAAGATTTCTCCATAACATATCTTTAGGTTTGTTACACTGCCTTCTGCTCACGCGTGCTTATAGTTGGTACTAGTGGTCACGTGATCGAAGTTTGAGCTTGATCGTGCCAGTTTTCTTACTGCTGTTACAGTGTAAACATGACCGCCCCGCTAGCAGTGTGCAATAAGGAGGTATGTACTAGATATACATATATATACTAGATTGGTAACAAAGCCTCATCATATTATATATTATTATATTGAAATGTCTAGATGCAACGTTCTATGCTAGCATTTTCTTCTATCGCACTTTTCGTTTGTGGAACTCTCTTCCGACTTCTTGATTTCCAGGCAAATTTGATCTGTAAAAATTTTAAAAAGCAATCGTTATCTACTGTCTTTTTAATTTTCTTTTATTGTTCTTGCTCCTTAATAATGTTTCTCTTTTTTCTTATTCTTTCACATTCAGTAACCCCTTGTGTCTTAGTAGCTGTATTGACATGCTTCGGTGAAATGGTTAAAAAACACTTCGAAACACAAATACGTAATGGCGTTCGCACAGGAACGCATGCTCGAAATATTGTTTCATTAGTCAATAATTACTGAATGATTTAAAGAAAACAGCTTTTACTAGATTAGTGTAGATCAGGGTCTGCAATCCTTGTAAATCAAGATTCGACATTATATATATATATATATAATTTTAATTCGTAATATACATTTTGGAAACCCTAACAGGATTTAGCATTGGCAGCCACAGTCTTAACAACTTAAGATACGCAGATGACACAGTACACGGAAAATAAATTACAAAATCTCCAAAAGAAAGTAGAGACGGAGAGTGTGAAGAAGAGACTAAGCATAAACTACAAGAAAACAGAATGCATAGTCATCAGTAAAAGGATGAGCTCGAAATGCGATTTGCAGGTCAGGAACACTAGAAACAATCAGACGTGGAAGTTAAAAAATCTAGGAAGCCTTCTGCCAGAGGACGGTAAATGCGACACTGAGATCCGTAGACGTATTGGGATGGCCAAGGACGAATTCCAAAAGCTGTGCAGAGTACTGCGAGACAGGAGAATTTCTTTGGTAAGGAAGAAAAGAATACTGACATCTGTCCTTCTTTACGGCAGCGAATGTTGGATGATTTCCTCCAATACAAAGAAGAGACTCAAAGTGACCGAGATGTGGTTCTACAGAAGGATGCTAAGGACATCATGGACCGAGCGTGTGAGCAACGATGAGGTCTTAGAGAAGATGCAAACAAGGAGGAGGATTGTACTTAACATCATGAAAAGGTCGCTGAAGTTTCTGGGACACATAACGAGGAAGGAGGGCCTGGAGAATCTGATACTCCCAGGTCAAATAGAGGGAAAGAGATACGAGAGAAAACAACGCATGACATACCTAGCGGCCAAGTGGATGACAGAACGTGGCCTGGGTGAGGTGGCAGAGGGAAGGAACTTATGGAGAGCTGCAAGGGATAGAGTGTGGTGGAGAGCCATGATCGTCTACGTCCTGAAAGGACACGGCAAATAGAAAAAAAGAATATACATTCTTCGGGCGAGATGTGTCGTCAGTGTGTCGTCAGTGATATTCTTTCTGGCTTCATTAATATTTTCGGGTTTTTCAACATCAAAAATGTTCAAAAATGTTCTGACTGGTAACCAAGATTGAGGATCAAATGCAAGTTCTCAACTCGGTGACCGCGTGTTACGTAAACAAACGATGCTGATTAGAAATATGCAACTGACTCAGCCATGAAACAATTTCAAAGACAATTTTTGATCTATTATTATTAAACTCTCATTGTTGCCTAATTGCTTTCGGTAATTACGTAATTGCCATTACTCCAATTACGTTTTCCGATTAATCACCAGAAATTAATTACAAATTGGCATCGGTTCTTAACGTTAATTTCGGGTGTGTCTATTGAGGCAGTAGGGTCGAGCTTGACCATCTGAATATGATGTATATGGCTACCTTTATCGTTGTTTTAATGGTACTTAAGTACTTAACTACTGCTGTCAATATTTTTTTCATCTCTAAAGTGTAGGTGTCTCTACTTATTCGGGATACGTAAGGTTTAAAATGATTTTAAAAAAATGAAAAAAGCTTTCTTGAAGCTTTCATTTTAGATTTACAGTAATCCCTCTTTTATCGCGGTAGATTGGTTCCGAGACCGGCCGCGATAACTGAATTTCCGCGAAGTAGGGACACCATATTTACAGTGTTTATTTAACGTGTATTTGGACTTTTAAAACCCTCCCTGTACTGTTAACAACCCACCCATTACAGTAATCTATTAATAACAAGGATAACAGTTAAGCAATAACACTTGCTGCGTTTCTTCTTCTTTGCTGGCCGACCTCGTCAAGTCTTCGAGGTCTGCGTCAATTAGCGGCTGTGAGTGGCAGTCTAATAACTCGTCGATGTCTCCCGTGGTCATGTCTCTGCAAAGCTGTCACCTCCAATGATCGCAGCCAACTGCAAAGCTTTCTGTACTGTGGAGTGTTGGATTTCGGCAGGTGTAAATCTCTAGTCGTCGCAAATAACCTCGGGCAACAAATTCTTCTAGCTCGCGTTAATGGTGGCAGGCTTCATTTCTTGCAGTGCCTTCTGGATATTTTGGAGGCACGTAGCAATTGTGTACTGCCGCCACTATGCCTTCAAGTTAAAATTTTCGTATTCCTCTTCTTGTGCGGCATCCACAGAAGCAACCAGGTTCGCCAGGACATTCGTCGTGTATAGGGCCTTGAACTCCCTGATAACGCCCTGGTCTATTAGCTGAATAAGTGAATAGTGTTGAGCGGCAGGAACTCAATGTGAATGCCCTCATGCGACAGATGAGTGACATGGTCACAAGCGTTATACATAAGGAGAAGGATTTCGAATGGCAAGCCCTTCTCTAATAGATACACCTTGACTTGCGGGATAAAACACTGGTGGAACCAGTCGAAGGTCATCATTTCGTTATCCACGCCTTTGGATTGTGCATCCAATGTACGGGTAGCAGATTTTTGTTTTTGTTTTTTAAAGCCCTCGGTTTTTTAGACTTGTGAATAAGTCCTGGCTTTAACAAAATCCCTCAGCATTGCCACACGTCACGAGGGTCACACGATTTCTTGTATGCTTTAAAATCAGAGGATTTTGCTTCCTTATCGCACTGGAAAGTTCGCGATGGCATTCTTTTCCAAAACGAACCCGTTTCGTTCATATTAAAAACTTGTTCGGGCTTATATCCACCTTCGGAGATAATCTTCTTGAAAGTTTCATTCACGTATGTTTCAGCAGCGCTCGTGTCAGCAGAAGCAGCCTCGCCATGCAGGAAAACGCTTTTTAGGCCGACGCGTTTCTGAAACTTAGCAAACGACCCTTTGCTAGCAGAAGAAGAACGTTTTTTACGTTGTGAATCACTGGACGTCTCTGGTTGTGGATCTTCTACGTCGTCTTCGTCTTCTTCCTCTTTTTCGTGGTCGTCACTGTCGTCCTCGGGTTCCTTAGCGACGAAAGTCACGTACAGGCTCCTAGCCTTTGTTTGGATGATGTTCTTTCGGCAGTCGGCTATCCATACGAATGATATTCTTATTACGAGCCGTAACCACTCTCTTTGCCAACTTATTAAAGGTGATAGCAGCCGTCTTCCTCGTCCTTATTGATGTAGCGAACGGCGGATTCGTTCACGCTAAAATGGCGGGCTACGGCAGCGAAAGTTATCTCTTCCTTCAACATATCCAGAAGTTTCAGCTTCTCAGCGATCATCATCATTCTTCGTTTGCGGGGAGCCATTGAAGGGGATTAAAACGCAAAGTTCAACGCAAAGAAACAAAAAAAAATAACACACAGCACAGCGTAAGGTAGTACAGTAAACCGCTCGACGAGAAAGCTTGAAGCAAAATGGCCGCCAGAGAGAGAGACAAGGGAAGATGCTGCAGATCTGAGCATCGATTGCATTGGTGCAATCACAGAACAGATTATAGAAAGCTATGATTCGTCGTCTCTCTCCATTGGACCAATTACAGCCCGTCTTACAACGCATTTCGTCACCGAGATGGTACGCTTTGCGTTTTCTCAACAACAAGATACGCGGGTACTGTACGCACATCGCATTATAGATGGTTCTTTTTTTGTCATAGGAGTTACAAGTTCAAATACACCTGTATATGTTTTTTTTTTTTTGCTATTTTACGCTTGTTTTGCTGTTCCTAGACGAGGAAATTTTATTTATTATTTATATTTTAATGGGTTTAATGAAAAATTTTAGGTGTTCATATATTTTTCGATTTTTCTAGTATTTTCCAGAAACTCCGCTATATATTTTCCATATATATATTTTAAAAATCCGCGAAGTCGTGAATCCGCGATAGTAGAACCGCGAATTACCGAGGGATCACTGTAATTGAAAGCTAAAAGATTTAAAATTTACTATTTCTAGTAAGAGAAATACTTTGTGGTGTATTTCAAACTGAAGTTATATTGATAGGAATCGATTTTTTTCAGTAAAATTGATAAAAACAGCCATTTTTACACATTTGTAAATAAAAGTTAATTCTCGGATTTAAAAATCTTGAAAAAATTATATATATATATTTCTGAAACGTTATTTGAGGAAAATTATCAAATTCAAAGTTAAACTAACCTGATTTGAAACACATATTACTTACTTATAGCATAAAATGTTGTATACAAGCACTTCTTATCCACGGAGACTTGTTTTTCTGACGTGTTAATCGATATATGGGCATTCAAATGACCGCCGAATATGATTATAATTTTAGCAATTTGTGCCTCGTATCCTGTATGACATGCCAATACCCTAATCCGATGAAGTCGAGCAAAATCGATTTCACAAATTATCACTGGATTAATATGCAGCCTTGCCGTTTCAATAATTCTCAACAGCTTTCTGTTTGTAGGTGGAGAATTTTGCGTGCGTATATACCCCAGGAGGCACGGTGGAGCGGCTCAGATTGAGGAATCGGAGAGCCGAGTTCAATTCAGGTCGAAACCATTATATTCACTTACGTGCTAAGGTATGAATCCTCTTCTTCTCCACCCCCGCCTCCAGCTATGGGTAAAGAAAAGGACAGACCGGGTTCTATAGTATAGGGTGGCAATTGGTCTAAGAGAAGGACAACACTGAATTCAAAACCTGATCCTCCACATTGAGGGTTGTGAAGTAGGTTAACAACCTACTCATTTAAAAATCTGGCTTGTTATGGAAACCGCAAAGATATCCTGCGGCCCTATGTTCCTCAAGGAATTTAAAGGTATAATATATACCTCTCCACCACATCCCATAAATGATTCATTAAGCATAGGGGTTAATTGACCCTAACCCTAACCGACGGTAGTGGTCGGAAGACGCATTTAGAGATGTTCATCCCTGTCGTCTCTATAATTGTCAACAGCTTTCTGATATTTGTAGGTTCAAAATCCTGCGTGTGTATAGACTTCTGCACCACGTCCCGTAAAGGATTCATTTGGCTCATGGGTGAACTGACACTAACCCTAATTGGTGCGAGTTGTCGGAAGACTCATATATTTGTAGACACAGAAACTTGAGTACGTACAGACCTCTCTACCACGTACCATAAATAATTTATTAAGCTCACGGCCAAAGAAACCCTAAGCCTAACCGCCGGAAGCAGTCGGAAGCAGTCGGAAGTCCCCATTAGAGATCTTGATCCCTGCCGTCTCGCTAATTCTCAACATCTCTCTTATATTTGTAGGTGCCGCATCTTGCGTGCCGCATCTTGCGTGTGTATAGAGGTCATCACTCCCTCCCATAAATGACTCAATTAGCTCATGGCCGAACTGAACCTAGACCTAACCGACCCGAGAGCTAGAAAGACTCCTTTTGAAGCTCCTAAAAATTAGTGTTGCGCATGCTTGTAAAATATATAAGCGTTATACATTGTGTAGTTGTTTTTATTTTGTACGGTTTATCAACCCTTTTCAGGTTATTTAAAGCCATAAATGAGCCATTAGTCTCATTGGTACACTAACGCTAACCGTAACCGACGGAAGAGGTCGGAAGGCGTCTTTAAAGATGTTGATCCCTGATGTCTCGCTAATTCTAAACTGGTTTCTGATATTTGTAGATGCAGAATAATGAGTGCCTATAGACCTCACCATCACTTTCCATAAATAATTCATTAGGCTCATGTGTGAAATACACCTAACCCTAACGGACAGGGGTGGATGAAATGTTCCCTCAGAGATGTTCATACCTGCCGTTTTGAAAATTGTTGATATTTGTAGGTGTAAATATGCCTCTCCACACGTCCCATAAATATTCGATTGGGTTCATGGACGAACTAAACCTGAGTGACGGAAGTGGACAGAATGCACCTTCATAGATGTTGATCCCTGCCGTCTCGATAATTTTCAACAGGTTTCTGAGATTTGTAGATACAGACACTTTCGTGCGAGTAAGCCTCTCTACCACATCACCTGAATGTTTATTTGAGCTCATGTCGGGCGAACATTCGTCGGAATTCTTCAAATTTTTTCCCCAAATTAAGCCACAAAAGACAAAAGTAGAATTTCAATTTAAAGGATAAATTTTCTTTTCGCGTAGTTAATGGTTTTGATATTCTCGCCTCTTATTTTTAAATTGCACAAATGTAAATCTGTTCTTATAAGAAAATAGTTTAGTTTCTATTATGGCGTTTTCATTTTGAAATTCACTCTGGAACTGCTCTTTGAGAAAATATGTTCCTTGATTGTAAATGATATGCAGAAAGCATTAGCGCATTTATTTCTCAAAGGATAAAATATTGCGCTCCAAACAACGGGCTCTTTAATCGATTTCAGCTTGCAATTATGAGTTTACTTTTTTGGGCTTTCACACGCTCAGTTTGTGAGAAAGTTTTTCATGGCGCATTCAAATTTCTCACGCGGCAGTTTTTCTAGAATTACATTAGGTATTTTTCTTGAGCAAAGCAGTTGAAAGAGTTTCGTTATCGTTTTATAAATTCAACGTGTTCCTCCTTTCGCGCGTCCATAATGACCTCTGATAAATAATGGAACATTCCGTTTTGAATGCGAAGAAAGAGAGAAGAAAGAGATATATGGAAGGATTTATCTCATTTTACTGAGAATAAGAAAATAGATATAATAAGAAAGAAAGAAAAGGAAGAAAGAAAGATGAAAGAAAGAACGAAAGAAAGAAAGAAAGGAAAGAGTTGAAAAGAAAAGAAAGAAAATAAAGAAAGAAAGAAAAGAAAAGAAAAAAGAGATGAAAAGAAAGGAAAGAAAAGAAAGAACAGAAAAAAGAAACGTCAGGAGAAAGAAAAGAAAGAAAAGAAAATATAGAAAGAAAGAAACAACCGAACAAAGAAAAGAAAAGAAAGGAGAGAGAAAATAAAATAAAATAAAATAAAATAAATATAATATAGAAAAACTAAAGAAAATAAAAGAAAGAAAGAAAGAAAGAAGAGAGAAAGAAAGAAAAGAAACAAACAAACAAAA
>OZ038513.1:46252849-46260349 GCA_964036315.1 Acanthosepion esculentum | reverse complement strand
AATCTGCAAATAGTGTTTGTTGTTGAATTTAAAATTATTATGTGTTGAATGAAATTTATTAATTGACATATATCTGTAATTTGGTTGTTGGGTAATTTTTTACTAAGGAACTCATGGCAAGCTGATACACCTTCAGTATGTGGAATGTTCGTGTAAAGGGACGAAACATCCATCGTTACTAGGATTGTATCCTGGTGGACTGAGTTAATGTTTTGTAATTTGATCTCATTATGATATATATATATATATATATATATATATATATATATATATATATATATATATATATATATATATATATATATATATATATATAAAAACTAACCATACGTCAAAACAATCCTTATTCCCCCATAGCTGAACATTTTAATCAACCAGGACACTCATTAGAAAACTGTAAATGTGTATTGATAGATTTTAATTTCAGTTCCACATACACACGCAGAAAAAAAAGAAATATACCGGATTTTAAAATTAAATACATATAAACTAGGGTTAAATAAAGACTTGGGTATTCTAAAAAAATTTTTTAGATATAGTTACAAAAATTTTTTTAAACAACATCTAAAATATTATTACAGTTAGATTTACGTTCGAAATATTCGAACACAGTTGCATTCCATATCACGTGACGTCCGCGTCTCGCGACGCACGCTACTTGTAAACATACTTTTGAAAACAGTCATTTCTGATGAAAGATCGGGGTCGATCTGAAATATCAAATATATATATAAAAAAAAATATAAATAAATGCTTTCACCAAAAAACATTCAATTTTTTTTAATTTGCAAATTTTCAGTTGTTTATATATATATATATATATATATATATATATATATATATATATATATATATATATATATATATATATTGCCATCCACAGACAGACATCAGTGTTACTAGACGTCCGGTTGCCTCTAGCTAGGATTGAAGCCTGACTGAATTGGTGTCAATCGGGGTTTCTACACCTAAGCCGTTGGCTCACGGCAGGGATGAAGTTGAATTTAAGCGTATTTAATATATATATATATATATATATATATATATATATATATATATATATATATATATATATATATATATATATATATATATATGCACTTATAGTATTTAAATATACTCCGATGGGCTCTAATAAAATAAACATAAAACTGTTCGATAATTTTACGAATATTTCCTTATACTGAAGGCAAATTGCGTCCATAAATTGCACATTGTTTTCTGGTGGTGCTTTAGTTTAGCATACCAATCGTTCAACAATGATATTATGGCCATTAAGCACAGATACACAAACACTTGAGTTCTTGAACGGATATACATTCATAAGAGTATGAGGATTGCGCGTAATAAATATCAGTCGACCGAATTTTGTTCAATACAGCGTTCCTTTCCGCTTATTGAATGGCGGAATTGGAGGCGCTAAGTGAACAATCATGTCCGCCTGCCCTAGTTCGAAATTATCACCTGAGAGGGAAAGGTCACGTGACATCATCTCGTGTGTGTGTGTGTGTGTGTGTGTGTGTGTGTGTGTGTGCGCGCGCGTGCGTGCGTGTGTGTGTAAAAGGGAGTAATCCCAGTAATGCACAGGATGCACATTTCTGAACTTGGCCACTGAAGGTTTGTCAAGTCCGTTTATTGAGTTCTGACTTACAGCAACGGAAGGAAGGAAGGAAGGTCATTTAGCAGTGGCCTTTGACCTTTGCTCTTCTATCTTCTTCTTGAGTGTCCAGTCTGTTTGGACATTTATTTGCAAGATGTCACGCTTGGATTATCAACCAACTTGCCTCCTGTGCCATAATCGATGAAAACGAGGCTCTGATTAACAATTGTTTCAAATGAAATAGAACAAGATTGCAAAGGGTAATAAGACTGGAAAGAGCGAACGGATATTGTTCAAGTAATTTGGATAAACTTGAACAGGTGAATACAAACACAAATACAAGAATGAGATTTACCAATAGCTATCTATCTATCTATCTATCTATCTATCTATCTATCTATCTATCTATCTATCTATCTATCTATCTATCTAATTTGTGTTTTATTTGACATAGATATGAATACAATAAGAAATACAAACATGTAGGCTGCTGTAAAAACAGACAGGGAAAGGGATATATACGAACAGACTGAGATAGACAAATACATATGGGAACAATGATAGATAGATAGATAGATAGATAGATAGATAGATAGATAGATAGATAGATAGATAGATATGATTAGATTGAGAGATATTATTAGAATGAGATAGATGGATATATAGATAGATATGATTAGAATAAGATAGATATGATTAGAATGGGGTAGGTAGATATATATTATTAGAGATAGATATATATGATTAGAATGAGGTAGGCAGATAGATATTATTAAAGATAGATAGATAGATAGATAGATAGATAGATAGATAGATAGATAGATAGATATTATTAGAATGGAATAGATAGATAGATAGATAAATAGACAGACAGATAGATAGATAGATAGATAGGTAGATAGATAGATAGATAGATAGATAGATAGATAGATAGATAGATAGATAGATAGATAGATATGATCAGAATGAGATAGGTATATATGATTAGAAACACATTATAGTTAGAAGGAGATAGATAGATAGATATATAGATAGATAGATAGATATTATTAGAATGGAATAGATAGATAGATAGATAGATATGATTAGATTGAGAGATATTATTAGAATGAGATAGATGGATATATAGATAGATATGATTAGAATGGGGTAGGTAGATAGATATTATTAGATATAGATATATATGATTAGAATTGGGTAGGTAGATAGATATTATTAGAGATAGATAGATATATAGATATATAGATATTATTAGAATGGAATAGATAGATAGATAGATATTATTAGAATGGAATAGATAGATAGATAGATAGATAGATAGATAGATAGATAGATAGATAGATAGATATGATTACAATGAGAGAAATTATTAGAATGAGATAGATGGATATATAGATAGATATGATTAGATTAAGATAGATATGATTAGAATGTGGTAGGTAGATAGATATTATTAAAGATAGATAGATAGATAGATAGATAGATAGATAGATATTATTAGAATGGAATAGATAGATAGATAGATATGATCAGAATCAGATAGGTATATATGTTTAGAAAGAGATTATGGTTAGAAGGAGATAGATAGATAGATAGATAGATAGATAGATAGATAGATAGATAGATAGATAGATAGATAGATGCGTGTGGGAGGACTGGAGGGAAAACAGATTCAAAATTGTGCTTATACAATCGAAAAAATGTTTATCCAAAAGCCAGTGCCCGTTGCTTAATAAGGCGCAATCATAAACAGGAATCTAGCTGAACTAATATATATACATACAAGACAGTCGGATCACAGGAAGTTATACAAACGCCTTGACGCCTGCAAGGAGGAGGAGACAGTTTCTCAGTACCTCCGCGTGAAGATCGAACGTTCGAAGAATGTCCCGAAACAACATGCCCTCCACGGAGTACAGAAGTGAATAAACAATTAATTTACTTATGAAAATTCTAGTCTCTTTTACTTATCAAACTTCTCCCATTGTCTATACGACTACTCCACCATTCTCCTGCTGACTATGCGTCCTGGGTAAGACTATAAACCACACCCAAAAGCAAGGCCTCTGATCGGAAGGTTTTGAGGCGCGTGGAATCATTTCTTAATTGCTGGTGTTGCCAGGTCCACACTGACATGGAGTTTTAGCACCTGTTAGCGCCCCAGCTACGGGAAAATAGTTACCCCCCAAACAGGGGTCAAGACATGAAAGTGTAAAAATAGGTTTTAATACCAGCAATACATTTTTGCACAAAATTATTACCAACAATGAATCTTTGAAGAAAAACTTATTACCAGCAATACATTTAAAAAAATATTACCAGCAATACATTTAAAAAAAAATATATATTACCAGCAATATATTTTTGAACAAAAATATTACCAGCAATAGATTTTTGTAAAAAAATTATTACCAGCAATGAATCTTTGAAGAAAACAATTATTACCAGCAATACATTATTACTAGCTATACATTTTTGAAAAAAATATTACCAGCAATTAATTTTTGAAAAAAAATATTACCAGCAATGAATCTTTGAAGAAAACAATTATTACCAGCAATACATTATTACCAGCTATACATTTTTGAAAAAAATATTACCAGCAATTAATTTTTGAAAAAAAATATTACCAGCAATGAATCTTTGAAGAAAACAATTATTACCAGCAATACATTATTACCAGCTATACATTTTTGAAAAAAATATTACCAGCAATACATTTTTGAAAAAAATATATTACCAGCAATACATTTTTGAACAAAAATATTACCAGCACTAGATTTTTGTGAAAAAATTATTACCAGCAATGAATCTTTGAAGAAAACAATTATTACTAGGAATACATTATTACCAGCTATACAATTTTGAAAAAAATATTACCAGCAATTAATTTTTGAAATAAAATATTACCAACAATAAAAATCTTGTCAGCATTGAATAATCCATTTAGGGTTGATATACCGTAAAACCAAACCAAACCTGCTTAGTATTAGACGTTTCATTCACTCCCGAAACGTAATTTATGGATTGGAGATTTCCAGTTTTTAACCTAAAATTTGATTGCAACTATTTTCAACATTAAATCTGTATGTTGTGCGTTAAAAATTTAGAATTTGGTTATTATGCGTATTAGCACAGTACCCGTCAAAAATGAGATTATTTTTTTTCTAGGTACACTCTGGTACTTCTGCCAAGAATCAGAAATGGCGATCCTTATCTTCGAATAGAGTGTGATATCTGTACACATCCTGAAAATATTTTACGCATAGAAAAGAGTACTGGACTAGTACGTAATATCCGTTCACCTATATGGCAGTGAATGCTGAACAATCTTCTCACAAATACTTGAAAAATATTGTTTACCATGAAGTCCTATAAAATTAAATTAAAGAAATTATTAAACCGCGAAGTATTTTTTTTGTCAAAATATTTTCCCAAACAAATCAGCTGATTCAAATTTCATCGTTTATTTTACGAATAGAGTTTGTAAATCTCGACAAAAAATGTTAGCGATAACTTTCACAATACTGAATATTGTCAGGATTTCAACAGAGAATTGCAAAACAATTCCAGTAAAGAAAAGATAAGGATGGCTGACTTAACAGATAGATATCGGCTATTGGGAGATAAATATATCCGTCTGTCTACCCTCCTCTTAAGAAAACTCCAAAACACCAGGCATTTTTTCAGCAGTAGGGGCATCTAAGAATCAAGTGATTTTGTTAATGCACAGTAAATAGCGTGTCTTACAAACTGCGATTTATCCAAGTCGCTTTTTAACCTACCCACGCAACCGAGGAAAAAGATTTTTCAATAGACCAACCGCTACGGACAGGTGCAATATATCATTCTGCCGTGCAAATATCTAAAGAGCAAAGCACTAAACTAATTTTAACGGAAAGTGTCTCTAGTCTGGAATAACAGAAACCATGCTGTTAACACGCGAGAGAATAGATGAATTACTTCAGTCTGACTTGAAAGACGGTCCCCAGTGTAAAGTGAACCTTACTTTTGTTACTGGTGGCCATATTGTATTCAAAGATAAGCAATCTGTTATCTTTCAGCGTGAACTCACACTATCCCCAACCAACCCAAAGCGTTTTCTTCTTGTTGCTTATGATTCAAAACTCATTGGCTGTCTAACTGCACTTTCCTGGCTACACTAAGCTAAAATTAGGACAGCTCTCGCTAAAAACTGTTATTTTACCAAAAAGCACGCGTGTTATTTACATACGGATCAACGCTTTTGTCTAGAATCAGAATATCTGTTCTCGAACAAGACTTCTGAAGATCGGATTGCCACCCTCCACATCTTAAATCGACTTGCATCAAGTCCTGCCTCCATGAGAGTTTAGTGGGGTTTTAGGCCAGGATCAAAGTGTAGTATCTACTCTTGGGCGGATAAACTAAATTTTATCTGTCAATTTTGTCCCTGTCTTAGAATTTACTTACCGCCATTCATGTTGCCAGGATGTGACACAAGGCCAGTTTAATATGGGAAGCTCGAGCGCGTGCCCTCGGGTGAGGTTCAAAAGTAGACACCCCCCCCCACAAAAAAAACCGTCAGTAGTGCTGGCATTGGTAATACTAACGATCCCCACTATTTAGTGCAATAACACGGAAGAGGGGTGAAAACTTTAGTGCAAGGATGAAGGTAAAGCCGCTGGCAGCAGTCCATGCAAGGAAATGAGGGCATGAAAGGAAAGCTGCTTCTCTGTGTCGCGTCAGAAAGTTTTTCTTGCTCAAGTCCATCCTTCAAATCTATAAATCAATCATTCGCCCTTGCATGAAATATTGCTGTCATACATGGTCTGGAACCCCCGCTGTTCGTCTTAAGGTCCTCCACAAAATCCAGAATCAGAATATCTGTTCTCGAACAAGCCTTCTGAAGATCGGATTGCTACCCTCCACACCTTAAATCGACTTGCATCAAGTCCTGCCTCCAATTAGAATTTGGTTATTATGCGTATTAGCACAATACCCGTCAAAAATGAGATGACGTTTTTAGGTACACTCTGGTACTTCTGGGCATTGTGGTTGGCTCTGGTCTGATATCTCATTTACAGTCGCTCTCTCACAGACGTGCCGTCGCTTCCCTCTGTCTTTTCTACAAATACTTTCACGGTAACTGCTCCGACGAGCTACTTTCGCTGGTTCCCAAACTGCATGAATTTAAGCGTGCTACTAGGTTGGCATCTCAGTCTCACCCTTTCACTGTCGAAACGGTTTAATATAATCGTATCTTCTACTCTAATAGCTGCATGTCTCGCACTACCCGTCTGTGGAACTCCCTTCCTCTTACTTGCTTCCCTGATAGCTATAATCTTTTCAACTATTCAAATGTAATGTCAATCGACATCTCCAGATGCCCTGATCTGTTCTCCGCCCTTCTCTTCATCCTTTCCTCTATCACGCCTCTTTACTCTTGCTCTCACTCTCTGTAACCCCTTGCGTGCTAGTGTCATCCCCGCCTTGTTTGGGGTAAAAAGCTGCGGGGTCTGGACTATTATTGGGCCTGGCCCGGGTGCACGCGCTCGGGCTCTCTACATTAAACTGAACTTGTGTCACACACTTCCAGCGTTAGGCGGATAGTACATATAATCTGCCTTCGAGTGGATAAACTACATTTTATCTCTCTGTTGTGTTTCTATATTCGGACAGCACAACAGATTCATGAGATTGGCTTGGTTCCGGAGATTCATACTCTACGGCGGCGCCTCCCTCATTACGCCAAAGAAGAAGGGTCGGTGGAATATCGACGCCAGCACGACGCCCGTTGCACAGCCCGTGCAAATTTTGGCCTTAGCCCTCTAAAAGGAGAATTGGTAGATACCGAGGCCAGCGTAACAGTAGTCTTTGAGACTGGTTAACTTTTGACCTTGCATAAGCATTCAAAATAA